>OY754966.1:45451668-45906668 GCA_963576475.1 Molanna angustata
GACGGGCTTCAGAACTGTGGAGCAGATATTCCGGGCAGCACAGGACAGAAAGGGATTCGCCAGAGTGGTCACCAACGTCGGGGGTTCCTGACAGAATTGAGACAAAATACCTAAGATACAAACATTATCATAATCATTATGAAAGTACATGGAAAGGTTTTTCCTTTGCTAATGGTTAAATATAAATGATTGATGATATAAATGATAAAATAAATTTATTAACTTCATGAGGGGCCCTGCTGATTTAAAATTATGCAATACTTTATTATTTTTAGGTATCCATAATATACTTATAAAAAATGGATTTTGGATTATATGTACGTATGGTTGTATGTATTTTTGTATTTATGTGGTCAATGAACTTCCATACCGTTCATCCGAATGCGCTATTGCGGAATGCACTGGATAATTTTAAATACATACATACCACCACTCAATGCCCCTCACGGGGTACGAAGAGAGAATCGGATGCCACTTTTTTCTGTCTTGACAGACATTCATCGCCTCGTCGACATTCATCGCCTCGTTGAATTTCATCGCCTCGTCGACATTCATCGCCTCGTCGACATTCATCGCCTCGTCGACATTCATCGCCTCGTCGACATTCATCGCCTCGTTGACATTCATCGCCTCGTCGACATTCATCGCCTCGTCGACATTCATCGCCTCGTCGACATTCATCGCCTCGTCGACATTCATCGCCTCGTCGACATTCATCGCCTCGTCAACATTCATCGCCTCGTCGACATTCATCGCCTCGTCGACATTCATCGCCTCGTCGACATTCATCGCCTCGTCGAAATTCATCGCCTCGTCGAAATTCATCGCCTCGTCGACGTTCATCGCCTCGCCGACGTTCATCGCCTCGTCGACGTTCATCGCCTCGTCGACGTTCATCGCCTCGTCGACGTTCATCGCCTCGTCGACGTTCATCGCCTCGTCGACGTTCATCGCCTCGTCGACGTTCATCGCCTCGTCGACATTCATCGCCTCGTCGACGTTCATCGCCTCGCCGACGTTCATCGCCTCGTCGACATTCATCGCCTCGTTGACATTCATCGCCTTGTCGACATTCATCGCCTCGTCGACATTCATCGCCTCGTCGACATTCATACATCGTCTTATATATGTTCGTCTGTTATTCGAGCTTCTAACATTTCCATCTTTCAAAATACCGTTCACAAGGATGTGCCATTGTGTTTGATAAAATCAAATTACTGATTTATATTAAATTTTATATGTTCCAAATTATCACGTGTCGATGGCAGAGCGGCAAGCGAGCTAGATTGTCATCTAGAAAACGCGGGTGTGAATTAACTGATTCGTTTAAAATTTAAGTGCAAATTTACTGTTTCCTACCTACTGTTCAATTATTATTTGGTAACATTTCCAAAAGAATGTAAAATATTACAGTTTTTAACTAAATATAAATTGTATTTATAATTTATGTAATATATGGAAATAAATTATTCAATCATTCATTTACCTACCTGTTAGAAATTTTTGCATTTGGTCTTGATCAAAGCCGACCCATTTAAAAGAGGTAGATAGGTACTTCGTATTCAGTAGACATAGGCATTCCTTAATCATGATAACAATAAACCTAGGTATGTAAGAAATATTCCTGCACCCATCAAAAATGACGGAATCTAATGTTATCTGTGAAGTTCTGCACTTGTTGTTTAACTGGTAGATGAAACTTATTTTCTATAATATATGTAGTACCTATTTTGTTCTTTTATTTTCCGCCTTTTTCTATGCACCCCTGATACTGGAATCGTATTCATTAGAATGCGTATCACGCATAATTCGATTCCAAGAAACACATTCTAGAATATGTTCATGCTCTCCTGATATTTGAATTTTGTGATCGATGCCCAATCAGCAGCATTACGCGAATTTAACCACTTATAATAATATTTCAACTTGAAGGAAAAACAATAGAAAGAGTCAAAACTTTTAAAAATCTTGGAAGTCATATCACTGATGATTTGGTACCTGGCAAAGAACTAAGGTGCCGCATGGAGACAGTTCTCGCGATGTTTCTCATAATGAAGACTCTGTTTTACGACATTTCATCTGTGTATACCCCCAATAAAATAAAATAACTTTAACCTTAAAATAAGGCAGCGACTGGTGAAATCCTGAAATGCTTAACCATCTGGAGGCCCTTGAAATGTGGCTGCAACGCCGCATACTGAATATTTCCTGGGTCGATAAAATGATATTAAATGTGGAGGTACTCATGAGAAAAAATTTCGAGCGCGAGTTAGTAGACACAGTTAAGCGACGAAAGGTGTCATATTTGGATCACGTTCTGCGAGACGAGATAGAGATAAAAGTAACAAAATATAAAATTCTATGAGTATTGAAAAAACATATTATGAAGTATAAAGTATAATTATGAATTCTCAAGAATGGCGTTTATTAAAAGTCATACATATAACATCACTTTCTTAACAGCGCATTACAGCCATACCCAGGTCATTATCTTCTGTAGTTAAAGTACCTGCATAACTATTCAATATAGCAAAATTTCTTAGCCTTAATGGTTTTAATCCACATAAAATGCAATAACCTCTCTAAATAATATAATATCATTTTTATACTGACATAAGTCATCATAATAATTGGATGGAATGCCATATAGATAATCTAATTAAAAGAATAATTATTTTATATATATATTTTTTTTATTTTGGATATCCAACAGTAGGTACAGTAGAGTATAAAAACACGGTAAGAAAATAAGAACAATAGAAATAACAGTAAATGACAGACTACGGTACATAATAACAGGACATATCAAATTATTCTTAAAGTTTTACATACATTTTTAACAAATGAGAAACCAAAACTAAGGATCATACCTGGAACATACAAGGAACAGTAACTAGCGACCTTTACAGTGATACATATACATATTATGTATATTCTAGAGTGTGGAATATTGAGTTATGTTATCAGTGCAAAGTTATAATGTTACTATCTCCCGGTACTCTATTTGCGCCTGATAGGTTAATAGTTTATTTTAGCAGCGATACGCGGACAAACAAACATATAGACAAAGGTAATTTGATAGTATACGTAGATAGGTAAATTTGTAGAGAAAGTCTACGGTTGGTTTTGAAATTCAACCTCACAAAAGAAGATGTGAGTAAATTGTGTTGTCGCCCCATCAGCGAGGCAGTTGGCGGTTGAAAGCATCGGGCCAGAGGGCTTGTATGTGCATGATTTATGCCTATGCCACCATACTCCCATCTCTGTGGGGTCTCCTATCCTGGTATCCAGCAACCGGCAGAATGCAACCGCTCTGTGAGAGAGTCAGGGAGCCAAGGGGTACATACCTACTTCTTAACATAATATTATAGCAGATATATGTACATCCACACACGACTCTAGGAAAATGACATTTGATAAAATGTCAGCGAACATTTTGTTAAACCACAGCGTTATTAATATTATGCATGTGGAGAGTGACAAAAGGATTAAGTATGTGGGTATAACGAAGGCGTTGGGGGAAAAACTGCGGAAAAATATGGTGAAAGTTTTTTTGATATGCTCTCTATTCTCGCTTTAACTCAATGGATTATGGGATTTATATAGTCGCGTTGTTCAACTGACTTTCACACAGAATTATTATGATTTTTGTCGGGTTATATCATCTACTTCCGTGATTTATGGACTCGTTCTGAAATGTTTTATTGGTTTTTGTGATTTTTTGATACAATTTAAATATTAATCGGTGGTGAGTTTAGTTTCTACACCGAATATATCGGATGGATTTGTATTTATTTATTTATTTTTATTTAAAGGATCACTTACATCTAACAAGTTATTATACATCATTACTCCATCAAATAAGGGCAAGCTATTGTAAACTGGTCAGTCAATTACAAGTGGCCACATCCTGCATTAAAAGTTGGCGTACAGAAGAAAATGAAAATCTAAAAAAGAATCTATATAAAAATGAAAAGATACAATAGAAACTTAGATACAACTATAGGTATGTGTATCAGGTATCTATAGTGGGAAGATATGAAAACAGCTGAGTTCGTTTACATGATGTTTATTAATACGACTGGCCCGAGAGAATGTTAAATGAGAACTGATTAAGGTTTTGATTGGTGTGGGTATATATAGGCTACATCGTATACCCCCACACAACAAAAAAAAATTTTTGGAAGATATTAACATAAGAAAACAAAAAGGAAAGCATTATTATAAAAGATAAAAAAAACAAAAAAAACTAGTTTATTAGGTTAATTTATAAGTGTGGTAAGTTTTCTTATGAATGCCACCAGATTGTCACCAAAAATATCTAGAAATTATGAACAACATTCTTATCATTTTTTATTTATTTTTGTTGTAACACCATCTATTGAGAGAATTGGTTTTTTTGTAAATAATGAGAGCAACAATTCTTATACCTGAGTAATTCATAATTTCACACATAGATGGCTGTAGTAAAAATTCCTTATTTTAAAGCGGAAACAATTTCAGTATTACAATATATAGAACTTTCAAAATTGAATTGATAGGGATCTCATTAAAAAATCATAATTGGTGAACGTTTCGCAAGCGCATAAAGTGATCACGTAAACCAGCCGATGACAGGTCGTAAGCCCTGTAGGTGCCTTGATTTCCCGGTTCTCCTACAGTAAATATTTCAACTTCGTCTCTATTGAGATAATTAAAAATCTGTTAAAATGTAAAGTATTACAAATCTACACATCCTCGTAATGAAATTAAGAAAACCCTTGTTAATGTTGAAAAACTGTAATCTAAATAGTTATGGGTTCCTTATACGAGAATTTATCTGAAGTTTTATTTCAGTTAGAAAATCGGCGTCAATTTGATTGTTAATAATTTTACAAAAATCTGCGACTCGACGACGGGATGGGAGACTTTTGATTTTGTAGTAATTAAGGTGACCATTATAGGTATTTATGTTGTGGTTTCGACAATCGCCAGTCTTCTTCTTCTTCCTCTGGTTTTAGGCCTAATCTGCCTCTTGTGATCTGGATGTCCAGCTGTCACTCCATCTTTTTGTTGGTCTTTCCCTTGCTCTACAATCCTCCGGGACTTTCTTGGAGACAATTTTGGGGAGTCTTGTCTCCCATTCTCTTGACATGGTCTCTCCGTCGATGCCTTCGCCGTCTACCCCAGCGGATGATGTCGTCTACATCTCATCTCCTCCTTATATCCTCGTTCCGGACTCTATCCACGAGTGTAACGCTCACTATGGAGCGCATGAGGGTTTTTTGTTCTGATAGTATCGGCTCTGGTTTCGATGGCATATGTCATTATGGGTCTTACGTACATTTTGTAAATTCTGATTTTACGTTCTGTGAGCATATGTATGTTAGTTTTTCCAGACAGTATCCCTGAGGCAGCCAGCTATAATGGCTGCTTTATCGGTTTGTTCTTTATCCTCGACATATAGATCATTGTCCTTTGATACTTAGCAATATTATTAAACTATAAATAATATTACTTTAGCCCTTTTCACTCCACTGCTGGATATAGGCCTCTCCTGAGTTAATAGAGGGATAATAGATGGACCCCCAGAATTCTGAATTGGAGACCCTATCATAATAGAAGAGGTGTAGGGAGACCACAGAGGAGATGGACTGACGATATTGTCGAACTGGTGGGACATGGGTGGAAGCAGAGCGAGCAGGATAGAGAGAAATGGAAAACCCATGAAAACAAGTCATAAAAGTCTACAGACTGCAGTAGTTGAGACATATCAGCCGGATGCATGAAGATCATATCACCTAAAAGGTTCTTAATATCATTCCAGAGGGCAGAACGAGTGAAGGCAGGCCCAAGATGATGATTGGATGACACAGAAGACGACATAAAGGCGATCGAAATATCAAACTGGAGGAAATCGGCGGAGGACAGGGACGAATGGAGGAGGATTCTGGAAGAGGCCAAGCCCCACACAGGGCTGTAGCGCTTTGATTATGACGATGATGATAAAACAAAATCGGAGAGGAGAGTAGAGGAGGGAACAAGGATAGGACAAGGAGGCAAATTATGTGTTCTATGTAAGGAAATGATTCCTTAGATTTCTTTTGAAGGCAGGAAATGTTAATGAAAATCGAATTTGCGATTGGATGTGATTCTAAAGTCGGGCTGTTTGTACGTAGACAGATGTAGTGAAAAAAGAAGTATTATGTACTGGGATACTGAGCGTTCTTTCAGTATTTGAACGTAGCGGACACCCGTGTTCTGAGAGGAATTGAAATTGATTTCGTAGATTAACTGAAGAAGTTGATTAAGCTTTGATTCAGACAAATAAATATTTTAGATTTTAATGATTTTTATTTTAATTAATACATAAATAAATAACCCTTTCACTTTGATCTGAACGAATTTTTATGATTGAATGTAGTCATAAGATTATTTTTATGACGAGTAGGTACAGTTAATAAGTTACATTCAAATCATATATTCAAGGAACTATAAACAGTTAATTAATGAATAAAATATTGTAAAAATGAATATGATAAGAAATATAATAAAATTTCACATTGTTAATTTTTAAAAAATCAATATAGTTACAAGAAAACATGTTCGTTTTATTCATATTGATAGAAATATTCGTCATAAAAATATACTGTGTACGTACATAACAAAACCAAACATACATTGTAGTTAAAATGAATATGATAAGAATTATAATAAAATTTCACATTGTTAATTTCTAAAAAAGCAATAAAGTTACAAGAAAACATGTTCGTTTTATTCATATTGATAGAAATATTCGTCATAAAAATATACTGTGTACGTACATAACAAAACCAAACATACATTGTAGTTAAAATGAATAAAATATTGTAAAAATGAATATGATAAGAAATATAGTAAAATTTCACATTGTTAATTTCTAAAAAATCAATATAGTTACAAGAAAACATGTTCGTTTTATTCATATTGATAGAAATATTCGTCATAAAAATATACTGTGTACGTACATAACAAAACCAAACATACATTGTAGTTAAAATGAATATGATAAGAAATATAATAAAATTTCACATTGTTAATTTCTAAAAAAGCAATATAGTTACAAGAAAACATGTTCGTTTTATTCATATTGATAGAAATATTCGTCATTAAAATATATTGTGTGTGTACATAACAAAACCAAACATACATAGTTAAAATGAATATGATAAGAAATATAATAAAATTTCACATTGTTACTTTCTAAAAAATCAATATAGTTACAAGAAAACATGTTCGTTTTATTCATATTGATAGAAATATTCGTCATAAAAATATACTGTGTACGTACATAACAAAACCAAACATACATTGTAGTTAAAATGAATATGATAAGAATTATAATAAAATTTCACATTGTTAATTTCTAAAAAAGCAATATAGTTACAAGAAAACATGTTCGTTTTATTCATATTGATAGAAATATTCGTCATAAAAATATACTGTGTACGTACATAACAAAACCAAACATACATTGTAGTTAAAATGAATAAAATATTGTAAAAATGAATATGATAAGAAATATAGTAAAATTTCACATTGTTAATTTCTAAAAAATCAATATAGTTACAAGAAAACATGTTGGTTTTATTCATATTGATAGAAATATTCGTCATTAAAATATATTGTGTGTGTACATAACAAAACCAAACATACATAGTTAAAATGAATATGATAAGAAATATAATAAAATTTCACATTGTTAATTTCTAAAAAATCAATATAGTTACAAGAAAACATGTTCGTTTTATTCATATTGATAGAAATATTCGTCATAAAAATATACTGTGTACGTACATAACAAAACCAAACATACATTGTAGTTAAAATGAATATGATAAGAATTATAATAAAATTTCACATTGTTAATTTCTAAAAAAGCAATATAGTTACAAGAAAACATGTTCGTTTTATTCATATTGATAGAAATATTCGTCATTAAAATATATTGTGTGTGTACATAACAAAACCAAATATACATAGTTAAAATGAATATGATAAGAAATATAATAAAATTTCACATTGTTAATTTCTAAAAAAGCAATATAGTTACAAGAAAACATGTTC
Organism: Molanna angustata; assembly: GCA_963576475.1. Lineage (NCBI taxonomy): Eukaryota > Metazoa > Arthropoda > Insecta > Trichoptera > Molannidae > Molanna > Molanna angustata. The sequence continues at coordinate 45,459,754 of OY754966.1, forward strand.
GTTTTATTCATATTGATAGAAATATTCGTCATAAAAATATACTGTGTACGTACATAACAAAACCAAACATACATTGTAGTTAAAATGAATATGATAAGAAATATAATAAAATTTCACATTGTTAATTTCTAAAAAAGCAATATAGTTACAAGAAAACATGTTCGTTTTATTCATATTGATAGAAATATTCGTCATTAAAATATATTGTGTGTGTACATAACAAAACCAAACATACATAGTTAAAATGAATATGATAAGAAATATAATAAAATTTCACATTGTTAATTTCTAAAAAAGCAATATAGTTACAAGAAAACATGTTCGTTTTATTCATATTGATAGAAATATTCGTCATAAAAATATACTGTGTACGTACATAACAAAACCAAACATACATTGTAGTTAAAATGAATAAAATATTGTAAAAATGAATATGATAAGAAATATAATAAAATTTCACATTGTTAATTTCTAAAAAAGCAATATAGTTACAAGAAAACATGTTCGTTTTATTCATATTGATAGAAATATTCGTCATAAAAATATAACTGTGTACGTACATAACAAAACCAAACATACATTGTAGTTAAAATGAATATGATAAGGAATATAATAAAATTTCACATTGTTAATTTCTAAAAAAGCAATATAGTTACAAGAAAACATGTTTGTTTTATTCATATTGATAGAAATATTCGTCATAAAAATATACTGTGTACGTACATAACAAAACCAAACATACATTGTAGTCAAAATGAATAAAATATTGTAAAAATGAATATGATAAGAAATATAGTAAAATTTCACATGGTTAATTTCTAAAAAATCAATATAGTTACAAGAAAACATGTTCGTTTTATTCATATTGATAGAAATATTCGTCATAAAAATATACTGTGTACGTACATAACAAAACCAAACATACATTGTAGTTAAAATGAATATGATAAGAAATTTAATAAAATTTCACATTGTTAATTTCTAAAAAAGCAATATAGTTACAAGAAAACATGTTCGTTTTATTCATATTGATAGAAATATTCGTCATTAAAATATATTGTGTGTGTACATAACAAAACCAAACATACATAGTTAAAATGAATATGATAAGAAATATAATAAAATTTCACATTGTTAATTTCTAAAAAATCAATATAGTTACAAGAAAACATGTTCGTTTTATTCATATTGATAGAAATATTCGTCATAAAAATATACTGTGTACGTACATAACAAAACCAAACATACATTGTAGTTAAAATGAATATGATAAGAAATATAATAAAATTTCACATTGTTAATTTCTAAAAAAGCAATATAGTTACAAGAAAACATGTTTGTTTTATTCATATTGATAGAAATATTCGTCATTAAAATATATTGTGTGTGTACATAACAAAACCAAACATACATAGTTAAAATGAATATGATAAGAAATATAATAAAATTTCACATTGTTAATTTCTAAAAAAGCAATATAGTTACAAGAAAACATGTTCGTTTTATTCATATTGATAGAAATATTCGTCATAAAAATATACTGTGTACGTACATAACAAAACCAAACATACATTGTAGTTAAAATGAATATGATAAGAATTATAATAAAATTTCACATTGTTAATTTCTAAAAAAGCAATATAGTTACAAGAAAACATGTTCGTTTTATTCATATTGATAGAAATATTCGTCATAAAAATATACTGTGTACGTACATAACAAAACCAAACATACATTGTAGTTAAAATGAATAAAATATTGTAAAAATGAATATGATAAGAAATATAGTAAAATTTCACATTGTTAATTTCTAAAAAATCAATATAGTTACAAGAAAACATGTTGGTTTTATTCATATTGATAGAAATATTCGTCATTAAAATATATTGTGTGTGTACATAACAAAACCAAACATACATAGTTAAAATGAATATGATAAGAAATATAATAAAATTTCACATTGTTAATTTCTAAAAAATCAATATAGTTACAAGAAAACATGTTCGTTTTATTCATATTGATAGAAATATTCGTCATAAAAATATACTGTGTACGTACATAACAAAACCAAACATACATTGTAGTTAAAATGAATATGATAAGAATTATAATAAAATTTCACATTGTTAATTTCTAAAAAAGCAATATAGTTACAAGAAAACATGTTCGTTTTATTCATATTGATAGAAATATTCGTCATTAAAATATATTGTGTGTGTACATAACAAAACCAAATATACATAGTTAAAATGAATATGATAAGAAATATAATAAAATTTCACATTGTTAATTTCTAAAAAAGCAATATAGTTACAAGAAAACATGTTCGTTTTATTCATATTGATAGAAATATTCGTCATAAAAATATACTGTGTACGTACATAACAAAACCAAACATACATTGTAGTTAAAATGAATATGATAAGAAATATAATAAAATTTCACATTGTTAATTTCTAAAAAAGCAATATAGTTACAAGAAAACATGTTTGTTTTATTCATATTGATAGAAATATTCGTCATTAAAATATATTGTGTGTGTACATAACAAAACCAAACATACATAGTTAAAATGAATATGATAAGAAATATAATAAAATTTCACATTGTTAATTTCTAAAAAAGCAATATAGTTACAAGAAAACATGTTCGTTTTATTCATATTGATAGAAATATTCGTCATTAAAATATATTGTGTGTGTACATAACAAAACCAAACATACATAGTTAAAATGAATATGATAAGAAATATAATAAAATTTCACATTGTTAATTTCTAAAAAATCAATATAGTTACAAGAAAACATGTTCGTTTTATTCATATTGATAGAAATATTCGTCATTAAAATACATATACTGTGTACGTACATAACAAAACCAAACATACATTGTAGTTAAAATGAATAAAATTCACCTTTATTTTATTTTACAACGTACAGCACACAGTACCTACATGAATACAATTATTAAAAGTAAATAAATAAAAATACAAATAAAACATGTACCTCTTACGTACTTTACCTAATATCGTGTTATCAATAAAATGGGTCGATGGCAGAGCGGTTAGCGCATTGGATTAGTAATCCAGTGGTCGCGAGTTCGAATCATCCGAATCATCGATCAGAATCATCCCTACGAGAAGCATTTTCAGTTCTAGAGTCATCAGCTAGAAGGATGGGTCTCCGAATCAATGAGGCAAAGACTAAGTACATGCCAGTCACAATGATACCCGGCACCAGCCAATCCTCAATAACTATCAGTATAATTACACATTTGAAACAGTGGAGCAATTTACATACCTCGGTTCCATCGTTAATAACGAGAATGATATAAGTACTGAGATTGGGAAGAGGATTCTTGCAGCTAACCGGAGTTACTTTGGTCTAATTGGACAATTGAAATCACGCCTATTGTCCAACAAAACTAAAGCCACACTATACAAGACACTAATTAGACCAGTCTTAACATACTGGACTTAACCAAGCACGATGAAAACAGACTAGACGCCTTTGAAAGAAAAATCTTACGCAGAATATATGGACCAATTAATGATGGTCAAACATGGCGTAAGAGATACAACACTGAGCTCTATGATCTTTACCGGGACATCAGCGTGGTCAAGTTTATTAAGATTAGCAGACTACGCTGGCTGGGTCATGTACACCGTATGGATGATCTGGAGCTCCCAAAAAGGGTGTTGACTAACAACCCTACCGGTAGAAGAAGCGTAGGGAGACCTAAGCTACGATGGTTGGACGGCGTTGTCGCAGATTGTCGGGCTATGGGGCAGCAGAACTGGAAAGTGGCAGCCAACAATAGAGCAGTTTGGAGAAGATTCTTGGAGGCAGCTACGACTCATCAAGGGTTGTAACGCTGAGGATGATGATGATGATGGTCGCGAGTTCGAATCCTGCCTCGACCGATTTCGTGCACCTATAGCACAAGCATTTATGCTTATTTTAGGGAACGTAGGAATATGTATATGTACTTGTTCTACTAGTACCGTAGGAATATGTATATGTACTATTCTAAATAAAAAAAATAATAATTGTGTCGATAGCTATTTCGTGCTACAAGGACATGATTCATATAAAATATTAAAGGGTCCTGTTAATTAAATGAATGATTACATAAGAAACCATCAGAATCTACAAGATACCTACATCACTCAAATATTTAACATCGCTGAAATAATTTTAAAGAAAATGTTCCGAATATACATATTATGAAGTACGGGAGAACTCAAATGCATTAAATGTTTGATATCGTAGTGTAAGGATGTTATGGACATAATTTACGTTATTATTTTTTATTTCTCTAATCTCTCGTACTACTTACTTACTTTCCGTGTCCGGAACACCATCAAATTAGAAAACTCCATTGCTCGGCCACCCGTATGCCGCTTTCCTTCGCTGTCACGGTGTCTTCATGTGTACATGTAACTCCAATCAAGGGGCATGAGAGAAGGTGCTAGTTGCCCTGCACAGTGCCACACTCACAGGTATCTTCCTCTCTGTAACCCCATTTTTTGTAGCCCCATTTCTTTCGTACTAAAATCCTGATTGTTTAATAAATGTTGTGCTGTCTTCATTTGATGTGAGTCTCGACATGTTCACCTCCCTGAGTCTAAGTTTGATGTAGTGGAGATACATTTGGTATTTCGACGTTTACAATGTTACAATTAACTTTACTTTTATTAATTTCCAACATCTCCAAATATTTAGGTAATGTTGGACTGGTCTTGTCAAATTTAGTTTCATTTGGAACTTGATAATGCTAAGTCATCTCGTCGAAAAGGTTCGATCATAATACATATTTAGAATTTTGTGGAATTTTTTTTTTCTATTTTGTTGGACTATTTTAAAAATAAATTATGTTTATGTTTATATCTTTTTTGCTCAAAATTAAAAGTAGAATTCTAATCGTGTTATTATTATTATAATAATTATTACACAAATAATATTTCAATGGTTTAAAGCACAGAAGACACATGTCCTTTTTTTGTAAAATGAGTTAATATAAGTACATTACATTATATTACAAGTATAAGCAACAAATACAATAATAATAATAATTATTTTTTGTTACATTATCAAATTTATATAGTGTAGCACTGTTAAACTGCTTTTGCAGTTTAGTGCAAGAATACTTATTGTTTAAAAAATGTAAATAAATAAAACTTTAATAAAAAAAAAAATAATAATTGTGACTTTAAAAATAAACAAGGAATACAATTTTTAAGATCTTCTGAATTAATTTACTATCATGAAGTTAATTGTAAATCTCAAAATTTGCTTTCTCTGAAATGACAAATGTGGTATGTGTCTTCTGTACATTAAACCATCGATTAATAAAAGGAAAAGTTAAAGAAGCGTTGTATTTATGAAATAAAAAAATAAAAATTTAGATACGAAATTATATTATTTAATATTATAAATTATATCTTCTGTAATGTTAAATTATGTTATGTTACAAAAATTTATTAATACTTTATTTTATATTTCTATGAATTTTTATAAACTTTGTTTTTTTTATCGTGTCATATCTTTTTATTCTTTCAAATAATTTTCAAGACCATAAAACTATTATGGTAGTAAATCTAGTACTGGAAATTTGTAAGTGACCCTATGAGATGGAAATCGAAAAAAATAATGTTAGTATTTTTTTGAATAATAAACGCCGGGTTGCCGGCACTGAAAATGATTACTTTAATATAGGCAATACGACTATTCAAGGACGATAATATGTGCGTCATGAGAAATTCTAACATTTAAAAAAATATAGTTAAAAAGGCAAAAAAAAAACACCAGCAAACTACAATGTTTTTTCTCCGCGAACATACAACTTCCCTGTAAATTATCGGGGACGCAATTATTGCAAGAAGGTGCGCTTGAAGGTGCAAATATGTGATGTCTATAATTAAAAGTAAAACACTTTTTTTGATTCTACATGAATTTAATTTATGCGATAGGCCAATTTCGCCTTGTGCATTTACGAGCTAATGACTATTTTGACAATATTTACTTATATTTTTATAGATTAAAACTGCAACTAATTATGTAGGAGGAGATTACAGGTTCTTGTGATTGGTCATTTAAAACTATCGATATTATGAAAAGCAATACAAATATATTTATTTATTTACTTTGTCCTGATTGGTTGAGAATATTTATTTATTGACCAATACCTATTTAGCTAATTTTAGTGAAATTGTGAAATAGTATGTGCCTAGCACGCAACTCGTCATGTAAACCAATTTCATTTCAATTCATAATTGATCAGTAATTAATATGAGTTCTCTCTAGAATTATCGGTTGACGAGCCAAATTAAATAATTTTTCAAAGGATAACAGTCTACTCAATAGAAAACAAAATTTAATTTTCAACTTTTATTTTTCCGTCCGAAAATTTCGGCTGTGGGGAAAAAATCCGCAGCAATTCAGAAGCGATTTATTTTTCTGCATGGCAATAATTTACTCAGTAAGTATCGGCGAAGAGCGGACTTTAGGCGATCATAGGTTAAAACCACTCTCCCATATTTTCCGCTAGTTGAAGGTTTGCTTTTATTTTATTATCGTCACACGGAGGGGGAGAAGGTTTTAAAACCATCAGAATAGTAGGTATATACCAGAACACACCACACCACACCTACTAACATAGGAAACATACACACCTTTCAATTCATTTTTTTCCTTCTCAATTGTTATACCATTACTTTTTACATTAATTGAAAAAATTACATTAATTGAAAAAAGCGACAGAAGAACAGAATGCGAAATACGAGTGAATAATGAATTACTAGAACAAGTGGATGAATATTTGTATCTAGGAAGTATGTTTCAGCGTGATGGAAGACTGGAAAAGGATATAGAAAGAAGGGTAACGGCAGCAAATAGAGTGAACGGTGCATTAAGGACAATAATGGCCGACCCAATTATCTCAAGGCCAGCAAAGCTCGCTGTGCACAATGCAATAGTCGTACCAACATTAACGTGTGACATGGACATGGCAGAAGATGCATGAAAGTAAAATTAACACTTAGAAAAATGTGTGGTAGAACGATCTATGATAGGATAAGGAATGTGGACATCAGACGAGAATGCAAGATTGAAAGAGATATTGTGAGTAGAATGAAAGTAAATAAACTACGATGGTTCGGACACGTAGAGAGAATGAACGATGAGCGCCTGACAAAGAAAGTATACAAAGCTGAAAAGAGTGGAATGAGAGGTCGCGGCCGCCCGAGAAAGAGTTGGCATGATCATATAAATGATATTTTAAAGATGGTAATATACCAAGTCTGAATAATAGGAGAGCATGTATGACGCGATGTATGGATGTAAATGAGGCATAACATGTATGTCAAGATAGAGGTGTCTGGCGTTCGGTCCTCTATGCCTACCTCAAGAAGGAATACGGCGTGATGGTAAGTATGTATGTATGTATATTATTCCACTTCATAAAACTTGTAGGTAATTTTTATTTTCATTCATCAAGGAACACAGACAGTTACAGACATTTGATGAATGATGCCCAAATTACAAGATATAAATAATAACCAGTTATTTAGGCAATTTTGGGTGTATTATATAATTAAATATTATATCTTAGGTACCTATTATCTGTGTACACTTTGTTGCAACAAAAAAAATACTAAAACAATATAATATGTTAATGTTAAAAGACTATAATGTAAGAACGAAAAACCATAAATTTATTTATTTATTTATTATGTACATAGGTATGTACCTACGCCCTTAATAGGGCATTTACAATAAAAGACAAGATAAACAATAACAAACGCCACGCGCAACGCTTCTTGTCACCGAAATCTTGGTTCTTATTGGTCTATTGCCAACCAATTCCTTTCATGTTGCGACCTGCACCACACCTGCATTCACATGGACACCGGCATTGATTAATGCCGGTTCAAATCGTTACGGAAGATTCATATATATTTACTTACATTACGTACACCTTGATATGGCATAATATAACCTCTATATCGTAATTAGGAATATTTTAAAATCAAATTAAGAGGGCGACTGCTGCCAACGTACCTATTTTTTCAATTTGATATACCATCATTATTACTAAACGAATCATTTTGAAAAAAATAACCTAGTTAGTTTGGATATTAATAAAGAGAAATATACCTTAACTATTTGATTATGTTCTGTATATATTCTTGTAAGAAAATAATAAGCATACCCCGATTTTAGACATTTATCTAAAATTTCTAAAAAAATACAAGGTATAGAGCAATATTTTTTTTATAAATTAAAGAAGAACAAAATACCTGGAAAAATATGATATGACGTTGCATTAATGCATCAGGTTAAGTAAATAAACCAAAAAAACTTTTATTACGCAATGGCGCTGAATGGAAAATAAATGTTTTTTAGGTTTATTTACTAAACCTGAACCATTACTGCAACGTCACATCATATTTTTCTAGATAATTTTGTATTCTTTAATTTAAAAAAATATATATTACTCAACGCCTTATAGTTTATTAAAAATATAAGATAAACGTTGAATATCGGGGTATGCCATTAATTTTCTACGAGAATTTATACAGAACATTATTTATTTATTTATTTATTTACGGCAAATTGCCTTTTACACATAAACAACAATCAGTTAGGTACACACATTGAATTACAAAAGAAACTTAAAACAATCATAAACTGCTATTACTAAAACAGTAAATATATAAAAAATAGGTACAATTTGAAATAAAAGATATAGGTATACTTATACACATCGAAATACAAAAGTCATTAAAATATACGAATAATCATATACACACTTTGAAAAAGATATAAGTTAAAATCAAAAAGTTAAGGTATATTTTTGTTTATTAATACCCAAACTATCTAAATTATTTTTTTCAAAACGATTTGATAAGAAATAATGATGATATATCAAATTGAAAAATACGTACGTTGGCAGCAGTTCCCCCCTAAAGTATTCAAATTAATATGTTGACCAGTGCGTTTGTAAAAAAATATATCAAGTATTTTAATCATTTTTTTACCGAATGGTCGTTACACAATTTTGAAATTTAGTAGTGATTCACCAAAAATTGATTAAAATACACTTTATAAATATTACTCCATAACCGTATGATGTTAAAAGAAAATCTGGTTAGGAGGATGAAATAATTAATCACGTCTTTTTAACTGTAAAAACAATTCCAATTTCAAAAGTATATACAGATAACTCATCAAAATTACTCATCAATCTCTCCAAAATTCTCGTGTATTGTCTGTCATTTCAAAATTCATATTATTAAATAATTTAAACATATGATTAAAAATAACTTTCCTTATAAACAGTAAACATTAAGTTGGCACAAAGCACTATTTTCAGGGTGAATTGCCTAATACACAAAAAATCCGTTTTGTGCTTAAAGAGGGCATAAAATCACAAAATGATAATGCAAAGAAAAAAATAATTTTGAATTTCTGATTATTTGAATCAGATGTTAACCTTCATAACTGAATCAAAACGTTTTTAAATTGTCAATACTGACTGTATTTAAGGTGTAGAGCTCCATTATACATACATAATAGGTATTCTCCATTCTATTATTTATTTATTTGTTTAAGTTTACAAACAGTCACAAAATACAAAATACATTAAATAATACAACTAATTACCCACATATAGTCCAGAAAATGTAACACAAATTTTATAAAACTAATTTAGATTGGTGGTGGCAAACCGGTTAGCGTGCTGGATTAGTAATCCAGTGGTCGCGAGTTCGAATCCTGCCACGACCGTTTTCATTCACCATTTAGGAAATGTATTAGTACTTGTTTCAAGGACATATTCACATTAAAAAAAACATTACACACATGAATGATGGTGAATCTGAATCAAAAAGATTTTGGAAAGTATTATAAGGGAAGATTAACAATATTACTACCTACATGCCACCAGGATAAGAATTCCTTTACGCTAAAGTAAATTATTTATTAAAATGTTTACATATTCACTTTCTTATTCGGTCAGTATCAACTCTCATATGGATCAGAATGTTTGGCAATCGCTAAATCTGATGAAAGAGCCCTTGAAATTTTTGAGAGGAAGGTTCTGAGAAGGATCTACGGCCCGACTTGTGACAAGGGAGAGTGGCTAATCAGGTACAACCACGAATTGTATAATCTGTACAAGGAGCCTACCATACTGACAGAAATAAGAATAGGAAGACTCAGATGGGCTGGACACGTGCAAAGAATGAGCGAGGAGGACGTCCCAAGACGAATCATGAATGGTGTACCGGGGGGACGAAGAAAAGTTGGAAGGCCGAAGCTTCGATGGCTGGACAGAGTGGTGAAGGATGCGAATGGCATCGGCGTCCATTACTGGCGTAATGCGTCGCAGGATCGACAGTCATGGAGGCGGGCTCTGCAGGAGGCTAAGACCCGACCTGGGTTGTGGAGCCACAGATGACATATTCACTTACATACATACATGCAAACACACACACGTACATACATACATTAAAAAGAAAAGTTTATTACAATAGATGATAAAAAAAATCTCAATTTTCACAGTATGTATTAAATTTGGAGCAAGATCTTATGGTAAACAATTTTTTGTGTAGTTATTACGTACTGATGGGATACTAAAAATATCGTTATTTCTGGTAAAATCGCGTAGGAAGTCTTAGATTTATTTTTCCTAATAAATATGGGGAGTCAACGCGATTATTCAGAATGTTGTGAAGATACACAATGTCTCCTATTGTATTTTTAAATTAAACCAGTTGATAAGGAACAAGTCAGCCGAAACTGCCGTCCTGGTATAAGAATAAATATACATAGAAACATAATCATTTATTATATTTTAAATATTTTATTCATAGGTATTGTAGTCCTTGAAAATATGCTGTTTTATAAAAAAAGTTTCTTTGTCATTCATAGATGGCAATGATAAAAATATCTTATTTTCAAAAAATAAAATAAAATGAAGAACTTTCAAAAATTCGATTGATAGGGAACTCAATGAGAAGGCATAATTGGTAAACGTTGCACAACTAGCCGATGAAAAGTCGCTAGCCCTGTAAGTGCTTTGATTTCTCAGTTCCCTTATAATATTAATAGCATTCAAAAAGCGTCTGAAGTCACACTTTCTATCCACATAAACACAAATTCACGTCTTTTTCCCTTTATCCCTCTTCCTTTCTCCTCTCATATCCTCCATCTAATAAACATAGTGTATCTATCTGATGTATTTTTTATTATTCTTATTTTTGTTCTTATTTATACATATACTATTTTTTGTTTCTTATATTTATTTTTAATTTATGATTGTTTTATTTAATTTTTTTTTCTATTTCTCTATTTGTATTCTTCTATCCCTGTTACTGGCTGTATTAACCATGGTGGTTGATTGGTAGAGATTGCCTGCGGGCAATAAGTCCGCCACGTTGTATAAAGCAATAAAAGTCTTTTATTATTATTAATATTCCAACTTCGTCTCTATTGAGATGTTAAAACATTTGCCATAAAATAGTATTTCGGACTTAAATAAAATGTACTCCCGACAGGAAAAAAAATCCTATAATTGCTTATAGGTATGCAACTATAGAATTATTCGATTAAAATGTAGCTGGTTTCACTCGACGTTGACCCAAATGCTTCTTGACGTAATTTGAAAAACAAATTAAGGTATAATATAATTATTATGTTAAAATTGATCAACAATATTCAAAGTTCACTCGAGTGTGCCTTAAATAATTATACTAATTTAATAACATTGGAATAATTAGGATTTGGAATAAATACATACAATTATGTCCATTTTCTGATTAAGTACCAGAATTAGCCTCTAATTCAAAGCCAAACGAATAAAGATTTTACTAAGTTTAGTTTGTCGATCGACAATTCTTGATAGAACTCCATTGTATGTAGATATATTACAAATATGAAAAATAAAATACTGGGTATTAGTAAATTTATTTGTTTATTGACGCGTTTCGTGCAAGGCACGTCGCTAGAATAATACTCTCTAGTCCAGTGGTTCCCAAACTTTTAATTTAGCGTACCACTGAACTGTAACCGTTGAAAAACCTTCAAAATGGTAAAGTAATAATAATACTGCAACAATTGTTTATGACAACATTATCATTTATTAACTATAGGAAAAAAATACAATATTCTTAGTGCGAAAAATGGTGCTGCATGTTCGAGACAAGATAGGAAATATCTGGCTCAGTTGTACTTAATTTTAAAAGCGCAAATTGGGGTCTAGGTTAAGCTTTATTACGATATTTTTTTTATTATCAACATAGCAGAAAATCCGCTCTCACAGAGATACGTGGTTGTAAATGGAATCAAAAACATTAATGCTTTTCTGGACAGCGATGGATATTAATTTTTAACTTTTAGCCAAAATTATTTACTCATTTACTATGTATGTCCTATGGCGATGGCTGCTTGCGTACCACCATAATAATTGTCGCGTACCACCAGTGGTACGCGTACTATAGTTTGGGAATCACTGCTATAGTCGATAATCAAATAAATTTCAATAGAACAAATACAAAGTATTTTTTATATTTGTAATATATCTTTGTACATACGAATTCAATCATTTTCGACTTAATTTTCAAACAAATAGGTACTTAGATACCATCAAGCTGTAAACATATTTGGAGAAGAGACCTATCTTACTATCTTAACTTGGCATATGCATGTTTTGTATAGAAATAAAAATATCCAATAATTTGGATTTAAGGGTTAATAGTTTAGTATGCATATCCAACTATACATACTATCGACAGTTGGATCTCGTGTATTTCATGCAACTAGTTATAATCGAATTTTCAACTAAGTAGGTACAATATTATTTCTTACATTTCTTATTATTTCTGTTAAGATATAAAAAAGTGATAATAGAACTATAAAAACAAACATGGGTATACATGGATGGTTCTGATTTTGTCGGTTGACCAGACTTGCCCCCCAGACCTCCCACCCTGGTTTGCTCTTAAAATGCATAAAATCATCAAATTTTGAGTTTCCGATAAATTAAATCACGTATAAACCATTTTAACTCACGCGATAACTATTACCCTTACTGACACGTAGCTTCATAGTGCATTAGGCGGTTTTAGTATACCTATCATGTTTTCAGTCACTAGATTTAGCGTTATACGCCCACATATAATAATAAAGTTGTCTACCGTTCGAGGAATTAACAGGGAATGTTTGTAATCGGTTGAATAAAAATACTATTTGTGGTTTAAACAAAGTTAAAAATATTTTTTTTTTGTATTAAGAATTGTCTTCACTCGTCTGGTTTCTACGTTAAAAGTTATGAATAAAATAAGAATGTTTTTCTACATTAAGTTTCATGTAGGTACTTTGAATTATTCTTATAAGCGACAGCGTTTCATTTCAAATCTTATATTCGTCTCTCATTTCTCTTAGTCTTATCTTTGGTACTTTGTTTTACCATACCTATCTCTATGAGTTTATTTAACCTCTATGGTCAACATTTTAAATTAGTGGATTAAGTTAAAAATTTGTGTCTTTACTTATTTTACTAAGTAATTTTATAATATTGATAATGTAATTCCATTACGTATAAGCAATCGGAAAAATAGATTTTTTTATGTCTATAATAAAAAGTAAAACACTTTTTTGATTCTACATGAATTTAATTTATGCGATAGGCCTATTTCGCCTTGTTAGGGCATTTAAGAGCTTATAAATACATAAGCTCGTAAATGCCCTAACAAGGCGAAATAGGCCTATCGCATAAATTCAATTCATGTAGAATCAAAAAAGTGTTTTACTTTTAATTAAAGACATCATTTTTAATGGAATTCTACAAAATAAAAACTTCGCCAATTATTAATCCTTTTTTGTTAAACAACATTTCTGTTAAATCTATACAATACATAATGATATTTACTAGATACAATAAAACAATAAAACTATTGCATTACCTCATCATAAAGATTAAATCCTTGAGCTTGATGAGGGAATCATTATGTGGTATATAGTATTTTCATACCGTATTCACATTTTGTGATATCCTCGGAGATCGTCGGCAATTGTCGGCGGTGTTCGGAAAAACAAAAGATTCGATCGTTTGGCGTCATTCTCACGCCGGTGGCACTCTATTGGTAGCACTGGTTTTACTTTACGCTTACATCTCCAAAGGTGGCGCTATTTATTTTTTTTTATGTTGGTATTTTTGAAAATGCAATGTAAAATTTTCAGACCTTCAGCATACTTCAGTTGTGTTTTGTTGTTTGTTGTGACGCGAAACATTTTGATCCTTTAAAATCTTGAAGTAAACCAGATAATAAATATAACACGTGTGATTTTGTAAAATTCTTGTTGTTTTCGGTGTTCATCTACATACACACTATCACGCCATGTGATGGTGATGGTGTTAATCTATTGCCAGCTTTTTGTGATTTTCGATTATCTTCGCAAGATGGCTGACAAGTTTTGTTGTGTTTTGAATAAATTGTCAAGTGAAATACAGCGAAGTGAAGTTATATAGTTTTCCGAAAATCAGTATTAAATCTTTCTTTGTGGAAAATAAATTAAAAAAACCTAATAATCTACAATGCACATTTTATTTAGAACAATGTATTTTATGAATTATTTGGCATGATTTTTGAAATATTGCAAATAAAATCCATCATATGTGTTTTTTTAATAAATAATGATTGAAAAATGGTTATTTTTTATTTAAAATAACCTTGAATCCATTCCTCAAAGCTGGAAACATTTTAAAATGGAAATTTAAATTTGCCGTGGACCGGTCGCGTATTCATTGCCCCTATAGCGGAGATGCGAGAAACCTTATGATTATCCGGTTACAGCTTCTATGTATTGAGTGACACATCTGAAGTATACTGAAAGTTTACTTCCATATTATCTGTGGTCATTCTGTGAAAAACCGTTCTGTTATATAATAATAATAATAATAATAATTTGTTTATTTACTTTTAAAAACAGATTACATTGGAACAATATTGAATGTATACAAGAAAAAAAAATAATAATATATACAATATATATATATATATATATGAAGAAGTATATAATACATGAATTAAACCATTTTTGTGGTAGGTATATAGGGTGTGTTCCACTTTTTACCTTTGTCTGCCTAACTAGGAACAATTCCTGTTTTAAGGCAGCCAATTTATTTTTTGTTTATTTTATAGTTTTCTTCCGAAACAAATATATGTTCTGAATGAGATATTAGTTATGTTATATTAGTTTTAATAATGAATGATTTGTATTCATTTAAATTTTTAATGTTAATATGATCAACGCAAGATTTACTATTTCCTTGTGCTCTAGTACAATTATTTATAGAAGGATAAAAATTATTTTCTGAGAGGAAATTTAAATAATCGTTTCCTTGTCTATGTTTTTCATGTTTAAGTCTCCAATTATTAGTTGAGATTTATTTTTTTTTATTTTAGAGATATTTGTTTGTAGTTCATCTAAAAAGTTGTCAATATTTTGTATACTGGGTGATCTATAGATTGCTAAAATACACAAGTTTTTATTTATAATTATTTTGAAACAGTTAGAGAAGTTCATTTTTATTTCCTCCATGTTCACATCCGTTCCTTCCTTTACATATACTACTAGACCTTTACATATATACACCGTAATAATTAATTCTAGATTAATTGATTTAATAAGAAGTGTGCTTTTATAATTATAATATATATAATTAGTATTTGATAATTTGTGTATAAAAGTGGTATAAAATTAACAACAATTTATTCTTTAGTAAAGATACCATACATTAAATATTAGATAATACAATAAAATACAGTAATGCAATGATAAAAAAAAAACTATGCACAGCAAAAATATTTACATAAAAAAAAACAATAGAAAATGGACAATTCTAAACAATTTTGTTCATATCAATATACAGATCATTACATACATCACGTTTATTTATTTATTTATTTATATTCGGGAATCAAACAGCTTAATACAATATAAAGGATTAACAATAAAATAATAACAACTATGCCAATAACATGTTTCCACAAGTCTTCTTCTTCTTTTTCTTCTTCTTCAGCCAGTTTTCATCCATTCTTGGACATAGGCCTCCCGTTTGATCCTCCACAACTCCCTGTCTTGGGCACACTGCATCCATCTCCCTCCGGCACATTTCTTGATGTCATCAGACCACCTTGCCTGGGGTCTGCCAACACCTCTTCGGCTTGTTCTCGGTCGCCATTCTAAGATCTTTTTGGTCCATCGTGAATCCTGGCATCTGGCAATATGCCCAGCCCAGCTCCACTTAAGGCCAGCGACCCTTTCCGCTACATCGGCTACTTTGGTTCTTTGTCTTATCATGACATTCTGAATTCTGTCCCTTATTGAAATACCCAGCAACTTTCTCTCCATAGCTCTCTGTGTCACTAACAGCTTGTGCATTATTCTTTTTGTTAGGACCGATGTTTCCATTCCATAAGTAAGCACTGGGAGAATACATGCATCAAATAGCTTCGTTTTCAAATAATGGGAGTATTTACGGGATTTCAGAATGTATGATAATTTTCCAAAAGCTGCCCAGGCAAGGCCACGTCTTCTCTTGATTTTCTTTGGCAAGCATCACGGTATGGCCTAGATATATGTATCTGTCTACTCTTTCAATTTGCACTCCATCTATTATGATGGGGAAGGACTCTTCTACGTTACTCATCATTTTGGTCTTGGAGATGTTCATCTTCAATCCAATGTTCACACAGGCTGAATTTATTTCTGTCAGCAAGTATACAGATAAAATTATATTATGTAAGAAGTAGGAAGTAAATATTATTGAGTTAGGAGGAAGTTAAGAGGGAATAGGGAGGGAAGAGGGGGAGTACAGAAGGAGAGGGATTAGTTTATATGAATAATTATTGTAAGAGAAGTTTTGATTTGATATTAGTTATTGAGGAGTTGAATAAGTCAAATTCGTTTAAGTGCTCATTGAAGAAGTGTGATGCTCGATTGTGAAATGTTTTTTTTCAGTCTTTGTTTGAACCTTTCAAAATCATTTATCTGTTTTATTTCATCTGGGAGGCAATTGAAATTCTTTATCACCATATAAATGTAATTGTTAATTGATATCATTTTGAGAGTTGATATTATCTACTCAAACATTATCGTCTCAAGTGAGAAATTTAGAGATAAAATAAAAATACCAAATTATTTTTCACCGTCCATTTCAGTCAGACGCTGTGATCTCGTTCGTAGTAAGGGATCAGCAAAAATGGAAGAGCACTTTCCAGTCTATACATATCTGGTCATGCGGGCTACTTCTGGCCGCTTAGGTAAACCTAAGTATTATTTGTGAAAATATGACCGGAGCAGAGCTCGCCCCCCTATTCTTAGACTCCTTTGGCCGAGCTATATAGCTTTAGAGCTTAAATGCAGTGGAGATTCGGTATTTTGCCATACAATTACACGAATGAATTTGTATTGGACATACAAAGTATGTGAATATTATAATATGTTCAAAGGTAATTTTTACCTTTCATTAGATCACAGGAATTATACAATCATAAGCGCCACAATTTTTACGTTCTTAGTTCATATTCATTAAACTGATTCTGAAATAAGATATAAACGAGTGGGTTAGGGCCAACGTTATACTTTTCACTTGTTTAATATAAGAATTACTTGAAGAATTCAACCGGGCGTTCAAATATGAATATAAAGCTATACTAATAATAATAGACACTTCCATGCACCATGCGAAAGTGGCGAGTTTATTGACGTATGGCAATTCCTTCCAACTAACTAGTGTTTCCAGCCCAGAGAAGCAATATTTGCGTGAGAAATAAATTTAAATAAATTTCTCCTCTGCTAGGGACCGAACCCAGGACGCCCGCACAGAAACCGAACGGCTTAGCAACTGTGCCACGGCGATCGGCATTTTCAATTCGTTTTAAGGCATTATTTTAGACCCCCTATTTGATATAATAATTTGGTTGGAAGAAATTGCCTTACGACAATAAGCCCACCAGTGTGCATTATATTTGTTTATACTATGTACAAAAATATCAATACATAAATGTTGGTAACCGAGTAATTTACTACTATCTAAATTAATTCAACTGACTTTTTATTGACATAATTTATTTATTTACGGTAACTGTTACGTATATATCGTATATCTACCTAAATATGCAAGACTGACGTGATATCCCGCCCCCCTCCTCTCCTACCCCAGTCCCACTTACTCATCGACACCGCTAAACGTGTGTGACAATTACGCTTCGATAAATAATCAATCAATTCATCAATATCACGGCCGTTATATACGGAATATCAAGTTCTGAACGATACTATGCCTACTGTGTTTATGTGTAAATGTTTTTAAATTAAGTTAACTAAACCTATGTGAAATAGTGGGATGACAACAAGCCGATTTGTGGACATTCAAACGGTGAGTTCCTACATTTTTTCCTAAATATCCTTAGTCGATTCAATTCTCGAAATGCAATATATTTCAAATTGATCGACGAAACATTGGTCCTTCGAACAGCATACTTCCTTGAACCTGTACCTATATATCAGTCTTGCATATTTTTAATAATAAATCGGAAATATTCATCAACTTTATTGAAAAAATCATATAACAATATCATAGTAGGTACATACCTACAATATTATATATTTCAAGCCAGTGAATGACTACACAGTGTAGAAATCTACAGTGTCGGTAAATTCACCAAACGGTCAACGTATTTAACAATCAGCTGATTGAAAACATTGACGCCATTTTGTTATTATCTATTTATCTAATAATATTATACATTACAACTATACGGCGTACGTTATATACTAACTTCAAAACGTATTATGTAGGTATATTATTTAATGTCAAAACAAACAGGTACATAATATTCATGTTACAATCAATTAATATTGGACAAATTATGAATTGAATAAGGTTATATTGTATCGTCGATACATACGTATTTACTGACGATATAATATTATCTTCTGTTATACATGTCATCTTATTATCGTAATAAAATTTATATTAACTATACATAAGTACATTATATTAGTACCTATCTCCTGTTATAGTACATAAATTTAAGAAGCGAACCGCTCGGTTCTTACCTACCTATTTCTTATTCTTTATTTATTTATTTTGTGCTTAATACCAGTACTAATTTATCTTAACATAATTATAAACATAAAAATACACGTCATATTTAAATTAAAATGTCATCTGAAATCAGATACCGATTGGCACAACTGTCAATAAAAAATCTATTATCCATTGCTAATAAGGCCCAAGAAGATTCTTCCTTCGTCAACTCTCTCAAGCTTCAATATGACGATATAGAAAAATTCCGGACAGACTTTGTTGAAGCGCACATATCTATCGAAGCTGCAAAGCGCGCTGGATTTAACGTCGTCCAGCACGAAGATAATTATAATATGTTTATGAATGAATTTTATACCATAAAGGGTATTTATACTCAATTAATTCCCAATGCTACAATATCAAATTCAACTTCATCTCGTGAACAGCAAAATAGTCATGTCTCATTGCCTCATATTAGCCTACCTCGCTTTAGTGGCACTGCCACAAAGTGGATTAGTTTCATATCCATTTTTAAGAGTCTCGTACATAATAACAATTCGATTACTAACGTGCAAAAATTCCACTATTTATTGAGCTGTCTTGAGGACAGTGCTTTAGATACAATTAGACAATTACCTATAACCGATATAAATTATATCGTAGCATTAGATTTGTTACAAAACCGCTTTGAAAATAAGCGACTCATAGCTAACATTCATATTGAAAATATCCTATCTCTACCAAATTTATCATCAAAGGGTAATATATCATTAAGACAATTTCTCAATACTGTTTACGAAAACCTAGAAGCCTTAAGAGCACTTAATTTTCCTGTAACAGAATGGTCCTTTTTGTTATTAAATATTTTATCCAAAAAATTGCCTATATCTATCATGTCATCATTTGAAATGTCACATCATATCGCAATACCTACTTGCGATAATCTATTAACTTTTCTAGCACATCATTGCAACGCCATCGAAATGAGCTCATCTTCTTTTCATGACTATGCCCAACATCAATCTTACCGCCCATCTGATAATAATAAGAATATTCATAACGAACCGTTAAAAAATTCATTCACCACCAGGGTGTTAAATTCCTGTCTCTATTGTAAGAAAAATCATTTCTTACATGCTTGCTCTAATTACAATTTATTGCCATTAGACGATAGAATAACTTTTGCAATTAAAAATAATCTATGCTTCAACTGCTTAAGATCCTCACATATCTTAAAAAATTGTTATATAAAAACAAACTGTAAAATTTGTTCAAAACGTCACCATACTCTTTTACATCCCCATGCACCAAATGAGGAAATCTCTTCGTCTTCTGAAGATAACGCTGATCTCTCTACCTCACATCCCCAATTAAATCACTTCAATTCAATTATGTCTCATAATGCTACTGCTCGTCAGACTGTTTTATTAGCAACTGCTCTTGTCCATATTTGCGATGAAGATGGGAATCATCATGAAGTGCGGGTTTTAATAGATAATGGCTCTCAATGTTCTTTTATAACAGAATCCTGTGTACAAAAATTACGGTTAAAACGTTCTCGTAACCAAATCTCTGTATCTGGCGTCGGTGAAAATCCACCCATTACATCAAATGGCATTGTTTATTGTACATTAAAATCGCGATTATCTCCATTTCCCTTTATAAAAGTAAATGCACTTATTTTAAAAAAAATCACCAACGACATACCTATATACACAATCTCACCCAATCTAAAAAATAAATTTTCTCATCTAAAATTAGCGGATGATACGTGCCTTAAACCAAATCAAATCGATATTCTATTAGGAGCAGATGTCTATCAAGACATCATGCTAGATGGAAAATTCAAAATATCTCACGATCTACCAGTTGCATATGCTTCTATATTCGGATGGGTACTTATTGGACGAGTCACCACATCAGAACCAAACAAAAGCATTATACAATCTCACGCCGTCACCTTAGATAATATTGTACCAAGGTTTTGGAAAACAGAAGACATTCCTCAACAAATCATACAACCAAACAGCATTTTGTGTAAAAGCATCTTGATGACAACACATACGCGCGACATATCATCTGGTCGATTTACTGTATGTCTTCCATTTAAAAAACCTCCTCCACCAACCTTTGTTATTCCTCAAGGGCCTCCACATAGACCTCCGCCAAATTTCCCATCTCAGGGTCCCCCTAATGTACGTCAACCACCGCCTTTCTCACAAAGATCAGAATTCTCTTCTAGTGAACCAAATTCTCACAGAAGCTCGTTCCCACTAGAACCACAAAGGCCTTTCCATCAGGGTCCTCCGACAAAGGTGTTTAACGAACCAGAATATCTTCAACAAAACTATCACACAATTACCACCGAACAACTAGATCAATCTCAACAAAACATTTTCAGAGAACAACAACTTCCAAACAAACCACCTCAAAACTTCAGAGAAACTCCTAAAAAACCGATTCACGCTCCAATTCCTTTATCTCAAGAAGAATACAATCAAAGATATTACGAACAAGTTCGCATTCTTCAACAGCAAGATAGAATTCGTCAAAGACCGTTACAAAATCAAATACCTCAGTCACAGCCAGTTCCTAAATTCCCTCATCAACAACCTATATCCCAATCTTTAAAACCAAACACAGTGCTGATTAATCACAGTCAACCTCAGATACATTCCCATCCACCGATAGATCACAATCAGATTAATGTTTCTAAACAATTTTCAACAACCACAACACCTTAGGTTTCAACCACCCTTGCCACAACAACCACCTCAATTCCAACAGGAGCATCCAGGGTCTCAATTTATTCCACTAGGAGGAGAATTAATTGCTTCTATTCCTAAATATGAACAACATTTACTTATTCAGCCTGAACCCCAACCTCAGCAACAAGTGCGACAACCCCAATTTAGTCATCAGAACTTCGCGCAAGCGAGTCCATTAATACAAGAAAGACCTCAACAACCCCAAAAACAATTAACAACATGAAAAAAACAATTGTCGCAACACTTCCGGCAACGTTGTTATGTCCTTAACCCAATTTATCTTAGTTAATAAGTTATATTTCTACATACTTATATTATAATTCTTTTTGTTTTTTTTACGGAAAAATATTCTAATGATTATTTTTGTTCATTTTAGGAGACAGTCTCCAATCGTTTATTTTGTTTTATTTTATGGAGTATCTAGTCTCCAATCTTGCATTGTTTTATTTATTACCTATTACTTTATCTGAAATGTTGTTAATGTACTTATATTGTTATAAGAATTTTAATTTTTGTTCTTGTTATAATAAACCCATTGGTTTATTCGTGGGGGGTGTATGTTACGTATATATCGTATATCTACCTAAATATGCAAGACTGACGTGATATCCCGCCCCCCTCCTCTCCTACCCCAGTCCCACTTACTCATCGACACCGCTAAACGTGTGTGACAATTACGCTTCGATAAATAATCAATCAATTCATCAATATCACGGCCGTTATATACGGAATATCAAGTTCTGAACGATACTATGCCTACTGTGTTTATGTGTAAATGTTTTTAAATTAAGTTAACTAAACCTATGTGAAATAGTGGGATGACAACAAGCCGATTTGTGGACATTCAAACGGTGAGTTCCTACATTTTTTCCTAAATATCCTTAGTCGATTCAATTCTCGAAATGCAATATATTTCAAATTGATCGACGAAACAGTAACAATAAATTGTCTTTTTACATACGTGAATAAAATAAACACGCATTAAAATACACAGTCATAGAAAAATAATAACAATCATATACACATACTTAGGAAAAAAATATATGTATATAAAAAAAATTCATCTACAAAACAAAATAGTGAAGTAAGCTAAAATACATGAAATATGTATGATTATTTTCAATTTATTTCTCATCAAAAATCGTTATGTGGATAATCCAGGATTATCGTTGTAAAATATGATTAAGCTTTCTGACTAACACAACAAAGTTGGTGTTCCTACATATTTAATTTTCCTACAAATTATTATTCCTGTACAATAAATAACTTGAATGAATAAATAACATTTGCGTACCGTGCTTCTGCAGATCTGCGATCTACAAAATGTTTCTCTGCGTTTCCTCAACAAATACATTCACTTCAAATTGACATTTACATAGGAGAGCTAGAGCTGACACCACCCACACAAAAAGTCTCCTTAGAACCACGGAGATGAAGACTCTACGGCCCATCGCAGAAGTAACCCTCCGAGATCAAATGAGGAGCTCCGAAATAAGGAAAATTTGTGATGTTGAGGATGTGGTGCGATGGGGTAATACAAGAAGACGTTTCTGGAGAGATCACGTGGGGAGAGCAAGCTCAGACCGAGTAGTGAGGATATCAGCTCATGAACATCCTACAGATAGCAGACCTCCAGGAAGACCGCCCAAACGATGGAGAGACAGCTGGACGTCCTCCTCCCAGGAGCAGGTGCCGAGAACTACAGGACATAGTCCTAGCTGAGGAAGAAGAAGAAGATATAGGAAATTGTTATTTTTACTGACACAATTATCGACTGTGTATTTATTGTTCTTCTTCTGAGTCGCTTTCCTCATGACTGAGGGTCGTGATCCTCTCTTCTCTTCGCCATCATCACCTGGTGGACAGCACTCCTCCATCTCTAATAGTCCAAAAAAAACATTTCGATGAGCTCGATTTTATAATCAAGAATCTTCACCAAAACAAATCTCCTGGCATTGACCGCATTGACGCAGCTCTCGTACAAAGGTGCTGGCACATAGCTCGCCACGAGATTATCTTATTGTACAACAATTGCTTGCGAGAAGGCTACTTTCCGGATTGTTGGAAAACAGGTTTAATGACTGTTATTCCCAAGCGTAGTGACCTGGATCCTTCTGACCCAAAATCATATAGACCGATTACTTTACTACCTATTTTGGGTAAGGTCTTAGAAAAGCTTATATGTCGACGCTTAGAAGATCATCTTTCCAGTACCCACCCACTGTCCGATCGTCAGTTCGGTTTTCGCGCTGGGAAATCAACGGTTGATGCTATCTTGGCTATATCTGATATTGTTAGAAGCTCTGATAGTAACTATGTTATCTCTATATCTCTTGATATTGCGGGAGCATTCGACAATGCCTGGGTGCCTCTAATTTTAAAAAAACTTCGAGACCGTAAGGTTCCTAGCAACATATATAAATTAGTGAAGAGCTATTTTACTAATAGACATGTGGCCATGCCCGGGGGACAAGATTTGCACTGGCGACCAATTAGCATCGGGTGCCCTCAGGGTTCTGTTCTGGGTCCACTGTTATGGAACATCTTGTTCGACGAACTTCTATCACTTTCAACGCCTACGGGCTGCAGTATTTTGGCATATGCCGATGATGCTACAATCCTTATTCAAGGTAACACCCGAGCACTTATTGAGCGCGCAGCTACTCAGTTACTTTCTTCTGTTGCAGATTGGGGTATAAGTCATAGACTCAATTTCGCACCTAAGAAGACGTATGGGTTAGTGTTAAAAGGCATAATGAAAAGTCCTCCCTCCATCAAATTTATCAATACGCGTGTAATATTTAAGGATAGGGTCAAAGTTTTGGGTGTTACACTAGATAGAGGCCTAACTTTCCAATACCATGTTCGTGCTGTATCCGATAGTGCAAAAATAGCCTTCCAAAAGATTTCACGTCTTACTCGAGCTAGTTGGGGCCTTAAATTTCCAGTAGCAAGACTGTTTTACAACGCTACCTTTCTGAGTATTATGTGTTATGCCGCTCCTTGTTGGGCTCATCGTTGTGAAACCCAATACATTAGACGTCTGCTGCTTTCTGGACAGCGCTTCGCTCTAATAGCTTTAGCAAAGGCTTACAGAACCTGCGCTACCGACACACTTTCTATTCTCACAGGTATGGCTCCCCTTGATCTGGAAACACAGCGACGAGCTTCAATTCACAACCTGTATAGAGGTCGAAGCTCAATTTTGGGTGGTGTTTCTCTCCCACCTGTAAATTTACCCACAGTTCGTGGAGAGATTGAGAACTTGGCCCGGAGTTTTCTTTTAGATGCTTGGCAACGTCGCTGGTCTTCTTCTTCCGTGGGCAGACTGACATTTTTATTTCTTCCTGATGTGAGGACTCGAATTTTTTCCTCGTGGATTGTTCCCGATTATTAAGGCGGCTTACTATGACCGATGCTTTAGTGTGAGTGGTCCTATTAAGTGGAATTCACTGCCTCTAGATGTCCGCAGTGCTCAAAACAAGAGCACTTTCACTAAAGGATTAAAAACAGCTTTGTTTCAAAGAGCAACACAACATTAGACTATCAGCGCCCTTGGTATGATCTTGAATCATTAAATCATTATACAGATGACTTATTATTATTATTTTTACACTCCGGATTTTGTAGATGATGTGTACAGTGAAACGTCCAAAGATGATTTGTGAAGGATAAGGAAATGTACTGTGGTATATGGGAAAGAGAGGGACAGGTATATAGGCTGCATCAGTCTTGCACGGAACACATTTAAATATTGAAAATAGTTATATAGATTGATTGAATTGTACGTAACACATTCCAAGCAGCTTGATTATTTTAAAAGAGGCGTTATGCATGAGAGAGGAATAAGGGCTTATTTACACGGCTCTACTTTCAATGTTGATACTAAACAGTATAGACGCGTAAAACGTTGGATTAACCGCTATTTTGACTTACACAGGCAACATCTACATGTAGGTACCTATGTATGTATTCGTAGATAGGTATATCTGCACAGTATAGTACCAAACCGAACTACAGTTACCCTCATGATCTCTTGGGAGCACTCGCAAATTATTATTCACTAGAATTTTCATTCGTGAACACACACACACACCTACACAGAGACGATTCTAAGCAATAGATCGAGAAGATTATTTCGTAATTTATGGCTATGCCTTTATGGGAATACCAAGCTATTCAATATTTTTGAAACGGAAAAATGTACAAAAAAAATATACGCGAATATCACCCTTCTGTAATACAAAAAATAACCCGTTACATTAATAAAATTGAACACAGGTATGCATATAATAATATTACGTGTTTGTTATTCTGTTTGTTTTATTATAATGTACCTACCACTACTAGTGTTAGTGTGAAAATATATAAAAACGATTGCTTATGTATACCTTCACAATTTTATGTTCTTGGCCAACGGCGGGTCATTAAAGCTAGTAATCAATAAATAAATGACTAATTTATAAATAGAAATAAAATTAATAACGAAGGTTATTATTTGAGTACCTATCTTTGTTAATTTTTTACTCCTTACTAATTTTGATTTAAGGCTATTTTTTATTGCAGATAATCAACTAGTATCATGCTGAGATAGTATTCTGAAAGTTAATCACAATGTATCTGTGTGTGTATGTGTGTGTGTGCTATGTGCTTTGTACGGCGCGGCGTGTTTATTTTACTTTATCGATTATACACTAAAGTACTCGTTCGATTCTTTTCAATTTTTGCAAATTAGTATATCTGATACTCACTTAGAACGCATTAGATTTTGAAGGGTATCTGAATAGTGCTTTTCATTTTTTTAACTATAAACAAAGTGACCCCAAGCTCAGGAAACTTAAGTTTTTAAATTTTTATTTTCAAATTGGTAAAAAGGCACATCTTTTCAAGTTTTCATAATAAAATATTTAAATAGAAAAATAATTTAACCAACTCATTTTCCATATTTGTTCATTAATTTATTTATTAGTTGATTCATTTCTTTAGTTATTTATTTATTGATTCATTGATTAATTAATTCTTACCTAGTTAAAAAAAATGACTAATATTTGGTAATGTCTGGAGTCTTCACTGGTCTCCATTTTAACTGGTAACTCATTTTTTGTATATATTATATGAATTTGACTGTTTGTACTCTGTAAAACGAAATAAAATTAAATAAAAATACAATATTTGAATACTTTATAGAATGACTTGTTAGTGAAGAGTTTAGCGTTGGCTACATCTCACTCATTTATTATAGATATTACTTTTTAACAGTTTATGAAAGGGTAATACGAAAGAAAAATATATAATAGGATGATGTATGACAGGGTCAGAAATGAGGACATAAGGAAAGAATGTAAGATAAAGAAAGATGTCATTAATAGAATGAAAGTGAATACATTGAGATGGGGAGAATGAATGAGGAACGCCTGACGAAGAAAATATACATTGCGGACAGGAATGGAATGAGAGATCTGAGCCGCCCAAGGAAGGGGTGGCACGTCCATGTGAACGGTATTTTGAAAGACGGAAATGTCAGAAGCGTGAACAACAGACGAACACGTAGAAGACGATGTATGAATGTCGACAAGGCGATGAATGTGTATCAAGATATAAATAAGTGGCGTTCGGTTCTCTCTGCCTACCACGCGAGGAACATGGCGTTATGGTATATATGTATGTACATATGTATGTATGCAGTACGAAAAGTTTGTCTAGCAAAGTTGGTTGGAAGAAAATCCGTCATTGTACACACAATTGTATACACTATTGTACATGAAGTTAAATAAATATATTAATGATTTAAAAGTTTATGTGTCAACAGAGTGGAAATCCATTTTGAAATTAACATAATTAACATTAGGTACCTACATCATATGTAGATCATTATACGTGTTATATTTTGAGCTCAAAAAGAACCCACTGGGACTTTAGACAGCCGCAGACAAACCTGGCAGGTACACAAAATAGTGTGTACTACAAAGGCTTACAACTTTATAATGATTTGCCTGAATGTGTAAAGGAGGCGTCTAGTCTTGCCGCTTTTCGTCGTTTAGGTGCTGAATACATAAAACAAAAGTTTGTTTTTGAAATCGTGTGTAACTATTGTTTATATATTATG
This sequence comes from Molanna angustata, assembly GCA_963576475.1. Taxonomy (NCBI): domain Eukaryota; kingdom Metazoa; phylum Arthropoda; class Insecta; order Trichoptera; family Molannidae; genus Molanna; species Molanna angustata. The sequence continues at coordinate 45,487,729 of OY754966.1, forward strand.
TTCTAAAACTAAAATATCTGTTTTGCTTGTTTTGATAGTATATTATTGTTTTTTTTCATGTTCTTTGATGTCTTCTATTGTGGTAGTGTGTTTTCCCTTTTTTACTTTGTGTTATATTGTTATTGATAGGTACGTGTCTTTTTGTGTGTTCATTTAGTCATCCGATGTTGATTTGTTTTTTTTTATTGTTTGTTTTTATTTTTGTTAATACTAGATATAAGAAATTGTATTTTTTTTACATCTAAATAAAATATGTACAATACAATATAATACAGAATACGAAATGCAGGGGTATTCATGAAGATTTAGATTATGTTCAGACTCTAGATATCCTTGAGTTCAAAATTAATCTATTAATTATGTTCATTTATACAATTACTTTGATCTTAAAAAATATCTACGATTCAATCTAGATGAAGATTAAGATTTAATCATTATCGATGCATTTTTTAGATTCAAACAATATAAAAAAGTATTATGAACATGTCATAGGTACAGAGTAACCCCCAGGCAATGCAGGTGCACTATTGGCGAGATTATCCCTTCAAATGCGAATGGTGAGAGCCCAACATTTTAAGGCGAGAGTCCCACATTCGATGAGACTGCTGATCTGACACACAGTCCATCGGACACATTATAATCGTAGAGTGTATGAACAGCCTTTATGGTTGTGACAAAATCGGCTTTTAAGAACATACCAACGAAGCGATTAATTACAATAAGATTCTGGACATTATTATCTGACAAGCAGGAAACAATCCTATATATTTAATGTTTTTTTATTGTGATATTTTTTTAAAGCAGTCAGTCCCTATACAGGATTATTTTTGCCAAAGACGTTGATTAATGTGTATATACAGTTAACAGCGCCACTAAACTGTGCTGAACAACGTGTGATATGTATAAATAAACGAACAAGAAAAATAAATCTATTTAGGTACACAGACCAATCACATAAAAAATAGGTACCTACTCAGATAAACAAAAAGACGTTGCGATTGATATTACATATTATATCGGTATAACCGAGAAAATATTCAAGTTTAACCGGTATAGACTTGGACGAAGACACAAAATAACAAAAAATTGAATTAAATATGTCAGATGAATCAAAAAAAGATTAGGCTATAAGGGAGACACTACACTACCTATCAACTAACCCAAGGAATTATAAGCTAAAATACTATTAATTATCGAATATTTTAAACTGCATAAACGGAAACATTGGATTTTTTTCAGTCAAATGATATTTTTACAGACAAACTTTTTAACATCTCAATAGAGACGAAGTTAGATATTGTAGAACCAGGAACTCAAGGCACCTACAGATCTTACGACCAGTCATCGGTAGGTTAACGTAATCACTTTATGCGCTTGCGCAATGTTCACCAATTATGCCTTTTTACAAATTAACTAATTTCTCAATAGATGACGTTACAAAAAAAAGGTTTCTTCGTTACTTCATAAATGGCAATAATATTCATTATTTTCGGGTGAATTGTTGCACCTAATTCAATTATATAGAACTTTAAAATATTACATTAATAAGGGAACTCAATAAAAATATATATAATTAGTGAACGTTGCGCAAGCGCATAAAGTGATTGCGTAAACCAGCCTATGACAGGTCATAAGCCCTGTGGGTGCTTTGAGTTCCTGGTTCTTCTACAATATCCCAACTTCGTCTCTATTGAGATGTTAAAAAGCTTGTCAGTAAAAATACTGTTTAAAATCCTAGGTTAATATTTTCTACCTACACAACAGTATCATTATGCAGCCGATGACAGGTCATAAGCCCTGTGGGTGCTTTGAGTTCCTGGTTCTTCTACAATATCCCAACTTAGTCTCTATTGAGATGTTAAAAAGCTTGTCAATAAAAATACTATTAAAAATCCTAGGTAGATAAAATACGTATGGTGTGGGTAAATATTTTCTACCTACACAACAGTATCATTATGCAGTGTGCGGTAGGTGCAGTGTCTATTTTAGTTTAAGTAGTGTAACAAAAAAGTAATTGTGTAACTAGTTTGTCTAGTGTAACAAAAAAAATATTTGTGTAAAAACTAGTTCTTTTAGTGAAACAAAAAACTGTCTGTGTAACAATTAGTTAAACCAGTTTAACAAAAAACTATCTGAGTAACAGCTAGTTTAAACAACTAGTTTAACTAGTGTATGAAAACCTATTTTTGCAACAAAGAGTTCAAGTAACTTGTTTAACTAGTCTAACAAATAGAAGAAGTGGAATTAAAGAATGTTATGTTTCTATTTAAATAATTTTAAACGAATGTTCGTAACGTAAAGAATATCAGCCTAAAAATAATCTTTCATCTAAAAAATCCAACTTCAAAATTGACGTGTGTCAAGATATAAAAAAATGTGATATTCGGTTCTCTCTGACTACCCCATGAGGGACATGGCCTAAAGGTGCCTATGTACCTATGTATGTGGTATTTTTATCTTTCATACAAATCGCCTGTACAATAATACGCAAATCCTTCTCAAATTGATGAGTTTCATGATTTCAATCATCAAATCTCTTGGTTTAGATTTGATGATGGAAATATTCTATATTCTTTGTTCAAATCTAATGGAACCACCCCAGATGTACATAATCCCTTTCTAATGAAAATAAAATCATCGTTTTTGGACGACGTGGTAAAGAATTATTATTTTTAATTATTATTGATTGCAGACAACTTCTCTGAATACAGATTTTTATATCATGGGTCCCATGATCAGATCCTGACCAAATTGAAATAGGACCAATCGAAAGAAACCCCTTTGCTAAAGAAGGAAGAATCATCGAAATTGATTTAACGTGGAAAAAAGTTAAAATCCAATATATTAACGTCGGAAAAAAGGAAAAATACAACAATGCACAGTCAGAAGGGGCAAGTCTGGTCATCAGGCGTAATCAAAACCATCCATGTTTAACCATATCATGGATATAATTTTATTTATTTATTTACCTTTTATCACACCATATTTATAATGACAACAATGAGTAGATTACTGCAGCCCAAATAGGAAATCCTATTCTAGGGCTAGCAGTTTTCAATTTTTACTGACAATTAGGTATATGCAATTATGAACCAGGTGATTGTTCCCGTTCCACACTAAATAGGTACTCATTACCTCAACAAACATATGGGATCACACAAATTAAATTAAAAAGGTCCTAGTGTCTGCTATAGTACCTGTCATAAATCCAATATCTGACGCGATTTTTGTTTCAGAAACATAGAAAGAGAAAATAATTTAAATTTAAATTTATTTCATAAATTAACATTCTAGCTATTATTATCAAAAAAATAATTGTGATTGAGAAGAAGTGGATGGAAAAAGGAAGACGAGCTTTGGATTTGGGGTTAAATCCACATTCAAAAACTGAGATTTTTTCTTCTAGTTAACTATGTTGGTGTAGTCACATTCTTCCCAAATCAAATCAAATATTTTTTTCAAAGAGCTTCGCAACACAATACGGCATAGTTACAAATGTTGTTAATAATGTTGTTTTCTTGTGGAGTTGTATAACATCTTAAGATATTATAGATCTCCACAAGATTATTAAATCCATGATACGGGTAAACATGGATGGTTAACTTCGATAACTTCGTCCGCCCTAAGGAGAGTCTTCCCCCGGGCCACAACGTGGAGTGGCGTACGTGGAAGTCACTAAACAGACTGAGGACGGGCGTTGTGAGAACGTTGGATAACCTGTCTACATGGGGCTTCCTGCAACAGGGAATACCATCGACATGTTACTTTGGAGAGCAGCAGACCATCGCACCAGTCAACTGCACCATGCATGATCTTATGGTGGGCAATTATTGTGCTATTGACGTTGCTAGGCACTGGCAGAAGATTATTTAAATGCGTTGCTGATACGATAGAAGAAGAAGATGGTTTTTATTCCGCTGGTTGACCAGACATGCCCTTCTGATCATAGTAACGAGGAAAGGAAAGACGTATTGAGATACGCAGAAGAAATATCATTCAAGCATTACTCGAACGAAAGAGCTTATGTACATCTTCAGTAGAGTGAATGGATGCATATATGTATATGCATATATTTTCTAGTAGGTACATACATACGATAAACCCCACAATGTGAGGTGACCAACGTCATTTGTTCGGTAATGCATTACCTTATAAATTGAAACGCAACACATGGTTGTATCCTCATCCCCACCCACCAACCTCATCCCATCTATGACGACTACATTCAGAATGGGCGTTGAACCTGTTCGATGTGACGTATTATTTTCTTTAGTTATATGCATATATGTATGTAAATATCGTTTTAACAATATTTTTTTCAATAAATCTAGTGATGAATGTCTTGTTTGGAATAATTAACCAAGCACTGTGCAATAAAAAATCAAATTATAATTCAAATTAAAGATTTAACAAATAGGTAAACATTAATCTTATGTAGATTGTGTGTAACTTGCAAATATCTGGTTGCATACAAAACTATTAAACTTCACCCATATCTATGGACTCGAGCGTGGTAGAATAGCATAACTAGTTTCCGACTTTGGAACGAAATTTGTGTTCAAAGAAGGTACTGGGAAAACGACAAAAGTAGCTATCTAATATTTCAAATCCATTGTAATATATTAAAATAAGTATTTTATATTTTGTGTAAGGGTTACTGGTGTATATGTATTCATGTATACGTCGTATATGTATATGTACATGTGAATTTGCGTATTTATTTATTAATGGTTTAAAAAAACCATTTACATAAAAAAGAACAAAAACATAAATACATCATCTTAAATAAACAGAAGAAAATTTTGTTGTATGAAATATAGAAAGAAAAAATATACATAGATAATAATAAAGTAAGAGAAAACTTAATAAATAAAATATAAAGTAAAAATGAAAAAAAAATCATAAGTAGGTATATAGAAATCCAAATACTTAAATAAAAAAATAAATAAAAAAGTTACATGACAAAAATGCAAAAAAATAAGTAAAATAATCAAAACATATATACCTATAAAGATTAAACTAAACATATTAAGGTGGGACGATGGCAAAGCGGTTAGCGTGCTGGGCTAGTAATCCAGTGGTCGCGAGTTCGAAACCTGCCTCCACCGATTTCGTTCACCAATAGCACAAGCATTTCTGCTTAATTAAGGGAATGTAGGAAGATGCTTATGTACCTGTTTAATAAGGATATATTCATTTTTATACAAAAAAAAAATATACAAATATAATAATAATAAATAGAATTTATGAAGCGCCGTTTAGTGATACACGATCAGTCCAAGGGCGCTATAGCTTATTTGTTGGCTCTATGATCCAGATGATCTCAATATTAGCAGTCTTAGTCTTCCTGATGAAACATTCTTTTGGCACAGTTCTTGATTGTAGTGTGGAGCCAAGTCATTCACAACCTTAAACACCACCATGCATACCTTATAGACCACTGGACATCTCAACCAGTGCAGTTCGTTAAGAAGAGGTGTTATGTGACATAATATTTTGTCGGCTCCATATATTAACCTCGCAGCTGTGTTGAAAACTACATATTTATAATCTATCAAGCTGATACTAGGGCATACCCGCATAAATAGCATTATAGTAATCCAGCCTTGACACAACAAATGCATTTATAGGTAAGCCTCGTTTTCGGGCAAGCTCCGGTGGATACTTTTCAATTATCTCAGATGAAAGAAAGAAAGGATGAAAGATTATACATACATAAACATATATACATGCATATATTCATACATACATATTATATTACATATTATATACACACATCCATACATTTTTATACACACATAATACTTACCCATAAAAATAATTGATATAAAAAATGTAATATGATAAGAAACAATTCTGAGAAGAGGAAAAAATAGGAACACAATAGAAATGGGCTAAGAAGACAATAGTGATCTCAGTTGTACAAGCTGACACTGAAGACTACGGTAACAATAGTGTACTAATTTACCATTTGATGGATTCTGGTAAATGGAGAATGTCTATGGGCCTCGTTTCTTTCATATTTCTTATTGCTCACAAACAACACTAGATTATCTTCTTTTCATTTTTATCATTCTTGCCCTTCCATCCAGTCCTGGATGAACCAAAATGCAATATTCTGTGCTGGGTTGTCATTGCCATCAATGAAATGACGATGAAATTTTTTTCATATATGGCAAAGGTAAGAATAGCTTATTTTCAGAACTCAATGAAAATGCATTGTTGGTGAACTATTCGCAAAGTAATCACGTAAACCAGCCGATAACAGGTCGTGAGCTCTATAGGTGCCTTGATTTCCTGGTCTCTATTGAGATATTAGAAAAAATCTGTCATACTTATACATACGTACTTTTTACTACATATTTCGTTAGTAAAATTCTTTACCGACATGATGTACACAACAAACGTTTTTGTTTCAAGAACGTGTCGCTAGTGTAATTTGCTTATTTACCAGTACCTACCGTTTTTTAGTTAATTAAATATTACTGTGGAACTTGTGTTTAATAAGTGTGTGTATGTGTGACTATTACGATGCTGGAAAAGTCTATAGTAGATAATAAAATTTAATTTTAACCGCGAAATATAAAAATCTCCACGTTTTATACGACTCTGAGTTCCGTCCTCGTATCACACACTTCCCACGCTATTAACGATATGAAAAAAGTGCTGAATTCTTGCCACACCCCAAACCCTGAGATGGGAGATAATTATAATATTTTATTGTGCATGTATGTAAGTGGGTACCCGGCGGGTACATAGGTACATACCCGGGAGGCGGGGGTTTTTGTCGGGTGTCATTAGTGGACGCTAACGACCCTTACGGTGAGGGTATGAATTTGGGAACAGCAATTAACATTCTGGCATAACTTTAGCACAAGCCATCTCGGGGGCCGAAGTGGACCCATGTGACGTGGAGACAATTCTCTCCAATACCCCAAAGCATACGTCTACAATTATTTATTGTGGGTGGCCCTGCGTCGAATTTGGCCAACACGATGCTCTTAAATTGTACGAAACCATTGATAAGTTGTTTTACTTGTGCGTCTTATTAACCTTACATATGATGGCGGGATTTATTGTGAATAATATTATCACTGAATGTCGGTTTTCTGTATATACTAAAACTAAGTTTATTTTCTAATATTTCTATGTTGAGATCTAAAAAATTTAAAGAATTACCTCCTATTTCCATTGTGAATTGAATGTTTGCATTAATTGAATTTAATGCATTTAAAAACGTATTTAACTGTCGTAAAGTTCCCGTCCATAATCCAATTATATCATCAACATATCTATAGTAAAATAATAAATTTTTAAAACCTTGAATGTTCTTAATTTTGGATTCTAAATGATTCATAAAAAAGTCTGCTAGTAAGGGAGAAATTGGGCTACCCATCGCTAAGCCATCGGATTGTTTGTAGTATTTATTATTGAATTTAAAGTAATTTTGATCTATACACATACATAGTAAGTCTGTTAGTTCATTCATTAACACAGGGTTTAAGTTGTTGTTAGATAGATATTCTTTTAATGAAGATTTTAACTCATTTATCGGTATACTGGTAAATAAACTGACTATATCAAATGATACTAAAATACTGTTTTTAGGAATAACCGTATTTTTTATGTTGTCTATTAATTGTAGAGAGTTTTTTATTGCAAATTGTGGTTTAAATTCAGTTAGTTTTAAATTCAGTTAGTTTTAAATTCAGTTAGTTTCAGTTAGTTAGATATCGAAAGCTGATAAAGGCAACAGCACTGTTATCTTAAATAAAAATAATTATATTAATAAAGTCGAATCAATTTTTCTGTCAAGTATTTTTTCCCAAATTAATAATGATCCAACAGCATACTTTTCAAATCAAGTTAAATCTTTAGTTAATAATTGCAAAACAATATTTAGTGATCCGTACGATAAAACACGTTTTTGTCAAATGAATCCTTTATGTCCCAGATTGTATGGCCTACCTAAAGTGCATAAAAAGGATATGCCCATGAGACCAGTGGTCTCATATAACTCAGCACCGTGCTTTAAAATCGCAAAACATGCCAATTTTTTATTTCAAAAACTAACTGAATTTAAACCACAATTTGCAATAAAAAACTCTCTACAATTAATAGACAACATAAAAAATACGGTTATTCCTAAAAACAGTATTTTAGTATCATTTGATATAGTCAGTTTATTTACCAGTATACCGATAAATGAGTTAAAATCTTCATTAAAAGAATATCTATCTAACAACAACTTAAACCCTGTGTTAATGAATGAACTAACAGACTTACTATGTATGTGTATAGATCAAAATTACTTTAAATTCAATAATAAATACTACAAACAATCCGATGGCTTAGCGATGGGTAGCCCAATTTCTCCCTTACTAGCAGACTTTTTTATGAATCATTTAGAATCCAAAATTAAGAACATTCAAGGTTTTAAAAATTTATTATTTTACTATAGATATGTTGATGATATAATTGGATTATGGACGGGAACTTTACGACAGTTAAATACGTTTTTAAATGCATTAAATTCAATTAATGCAAACATTCAATTCACAATGGAAATAGGAGGTAATTCTTTAAATTTTTTAGATCTCAACATAGAAATATTAGAAAATAAACTTAGTTTTAGTATATACAGAAAACCGACATTCAGTGATAATATTATTCACAATAAATCCCGCCATCATATGTCACATAAATTATCCACTTTCCACTCACTAATTCACAGGTTATTACATGTACCACAGAGTCAAAATAAATATTTAGATGAATTAAAAACAATAAAAACGTTAGCATATAATAATGGTTACAACGAAAACTTAATAGACAATCTGATATTTAAAAAGAAAAAGAAATTATTGTTAAAAAATATTGCACCAGGCCTAACAAATTTAAATGAAAAATCTAATAAATGGGTAAAACTATCCTACGTCGGCGATGTCACAACAAATATCAGTAGAGTCATTAAAAAAACTGGCAAAAATATTGCATTTTCTAATCCAAGTACATTAGGTAAATTGTTAATTAATAATAAAGACAAGGTTGAACAGTTGGATAACAGCGGAATTTATAAACTAAATTGTAACTCATGTACGGGAACATATATTGGACAAACAGGCCGTGCCTTTAAAACAAGAATTAAAGAACACATGGCATGCATTAGATTAAAGAAAGACACCTCAAATTTTGCAGAACATATAAACGAAAACAACCACCAATTTAATAGTGACCATAATATAAATATAATACATCGGGCAATAAAAGGGAGAAAACTTGACCGACTAGAAATATTAGAAATAAACAGAGTAAAAAAGGATCCACAAAAATTACTCATCAATAAACAAATTGATCATATATATTCACCATTATTGAAACCGATAGGTTAGACAGACATATACCTTCCTTTGTTGTTAAATACATTAAGATTAAAATTAAGCTGTTTGTAATTATAACTACCAAATATCTATGAAATACATTGGTTTTAACCACACTTAAAAGATAACAATAAACCAATAAATACAATATTATTTACCTTTCGAATTTTACTGCTGTCGTTTCCTTTTGTTACAGGCCTAATGGACACAGGGGACTACAACCAGTGACCCAACTACATTCATAGTATTAAAACGTAGATTTGTATAGATTCATTTGCATTATATAACTTCTTTTCAACCGTTCAAAAACCAACATTTTTATACACCTGCCATGTAAATTTTGTATATAACCACTAGTCTCAGTCTTGTAGAGCATTATTCTGACGATGTGCTTTGCACGAAACGCGTCAATAATCAAATAAACACAATAGAACAATTACCAAGTATTTTTATATTTTTTATAACATATCAACGTACAATGGAGTTCTATCAAGAATTGTCGATCGACAAACTAAACTTAGTTAAATCAGCAAGTACAGCTTATGTGATCGACCTCTACAAGAAACTAAAACTGAAACGATCAGTAGCCACACAACACATTTGGTTCATCGGCGAGTGCAGAAAAGCAGAGGTAACTCCTAACTTCGTGAACATCAAAACCAAATCAAGAACATCTGTCGCTGTTAAAGTCCTGCAAGCCGCCCAAAAAAACTGGTTGATGTTGGAGAGGAACAAGTGGTATTCAATCCGAGACAATGTAAGTGTTTACCTTTATTACATACATAATAACCTGTTGTCACGTTTAAATTCGGTTGAATTTGATATTTTACAATTTGATGTAATGATTTATATAAAAGAAATAATTCAAACGAAATTCATTGCACAAAAATCTAAAATTGATAAACTACGAAAAATGAAAAAGAATTTAATTAAAAATGAAAACCAAGAGTCGCAAAATATTAATATAACTTTCTACGACAGAATAGTAAATACTACAGATATCGCATTAAATTTGAATGAAACAAACCTTTTAAATAAAGGATTGAAACATAGTCCTTATATAAATTTGAAAACACGTGATTTTGAATGTTTAGCATTAGATACAGATATTGCCTTAGATTCTGATTGCGCGTCTAAATATTTATGTGCTAATATTCTAAAAAAACACTATAATGTTGAAAATATACCATATTCTGATACCAACACAATAAAAAGCTTAAAATCAAAAATTAAAAACAATGACTTAGTGATATCGAAAGCTGATAAAGGCAACAGCACTGTTATCTTAAATAAAAATAATTATATTAATAAAGTCGAATCAATTTTTCTGTCAAGTATTTTTTCCCAAATTAATAATGATCCAACAGCATACTTTTCAAATCAAGTTAAATCTTTAGTTAATAATTGCAAAACAATATTTAGTGATCCGTACGATAAAACACGTTTTTGTCAAATGAATCCTTTATGTCCCAGATTGTATGGCCTACCTAAAGTGCATAAAAAGGATATGCCCATGAGACCAGTGGTCTCATATAACTCAGCACCGTGCTTTAAAATCGCAAAACATGCCAATTTTTTATTTCAAAAACTAACTGAATTTAAACCACAATTTGCAATAAAAAACTCTCTACAATTAATAGACAACATAAAAAATACGGTTATTCCTAAAAACAGTATTTTAGTATCATTTGATATAGTCAGTTTATTTACCAGTATACCGATAAATGAGTTAAAATCTTCATTAAAAGAATATCTATCTAACAACAACTTAAACCCTGTGTTAATGAATGAACTAACAGACTTACTATGTATGTGTATAGATCAAAATTACTTTAAATTCAATAATAAATACTACAAACAATCCGATGGCTTAGCGATGGGTAGCCCAATTTCTCCCTTACTAGCAGACTTTTTTATGAATCATTTAGAATCCAAAATTAAGAACATTCAAGGTTTTAAAAATTTATTATTTTACTATAGATATGTTGATGATATAATTGGATTATGGACGGGAACTTTACGACAGTTAAATACGTTTTTAAATGCATTAAATTCAATTAATGCAAACATTCAATTCACAATGGAAATAGGAGGTAATTCTTTAAATTTTTTAGATCTCAACATAGAAATATTAGAAAATAAACTTAGTTTTAGTATATACAGAAAACCGACATTCAGTGATAATATTATTCACAATAAATCCCGCCATCATATGTCACATAAATTATCCACTTTCCACTCACTAATTCACAGGTTATTACATGTACCACAGAGTCAAAATAAATATTTAGATGAATTAAAAACAATAAAAACGTTAGCATATAATAATGGTTACAACGAAAACTTAATAGACAATCTGATATTTAAAAAGAAAAAGAAATTATTGTTAAAAAATATTGCACCAGGCCTAACAAATTTAAATGAAAAATCTAATAAATGGGTAAAACTATCCTACGTCGGCGATGTCACAACAAATATCAGTAGAGTCATTAAAAAAACTGGCAAAAATATTGCATTTTCTAATCCAAGTACATTAGGTAAATTGTTAATTAATAATAAAGACAAGGTTGAACAGTTGGATAACAGCGGAATTTATAAACTAAATTGTAACTCATGTACGGGAACATACATTGGACAAACAGGCCGTGCCTTTAAAACAAGAATTAAAGAACACATGGCATGCATTAGATTAAAGAAAGACACCTCAAATTTTGCAGAACATATAAACGAAAACAACCACCAATTTAATAGTGACCATAATATAAATATAATACATCGGGCAATAAAAGGGAGAAAACTTGACCGACTAGAAATATTAGAAATAAACAGAGTAAAAAAGGATCCACAAAAATTACTCATCAATAAACAAATTGATCATATATATTCACCATTATTGAAACCGATAGGTTAGACAGACATATACCTTCCTTTGTTGTTAAATACATTAAGATTAAAATTAAGCTGTTTGTAATTATAACTACCAAATATCTATGAAATACATTGGTTTTAACCACACTTAAAAGATAACAATAAACCAATAAATACAATATTATTTACCTTTCGAATTTTACTGCTGTCGTTTCCTTTTGTTACAGGCCTAATGGACACAGGGGACTACAACCAGTGACCCAACTACATTCATAGTATTAAAACGTAGATTTGTATAGATTCATTTGCATTATATAACTTCTTTTCAACCGTTCAAAAACCAACATTTTTATACACCTGCCATGTAAATTTTGTATATAACCACTAGTCTCAGTCTTGTAGAGCATTATTCTGACGATGTGCTTTGCACGAAACGCGTCAATAATCAAATAAACACAATAGAACAATTACCAAGTATTTTTATATTTTTTATAACATATCAACATATATATATATATATATATATATATATATATATATATATATATATATATATATATATATATATATATATATATATATATATATATATATATATATATATATATATATATATATATATATATATATATATATATATATATATATATATATATATATATATATATATATATATATATATATATATATATATATATATATATATATATATATATATATATATATATATATATATATATATATATATATATATATATATATATATATATATATATATATATATATATATATATATATATATATATATATATATATATATATATATATATATATATATATATTATATATTCACTAAAGATCCCTCCTCCTCATCCTGAAACAAACCTCGTTTACTGTATTTGTGCATTTGTTATTTTTTATCTATCTTTTTTAATTTTCTTTTTTATTTTCTTATGAATTTTTCAACTGTGTAATAAATCACTGTATACTCAATAATTTAAATTAAAAAAAGGCACTTTTGGCTCAACTTTTATACAATAAATGTTCTGTAAAATAAATAAATTATAGCTGTAGTTTTGTGAGACAAAATAAATAAATAAATCTTGACATCGCCTCGTCAACATTCATACATCGTCTTATACATGTTCGTCTGTTGTTCATGCTTCTGACATTTCCGTCTTTCAAAATACCGTTCACATGGACGTGCCATCCCTTCCTTGGGTGGCCCCGACCTCTCATTCCATTCCTACCCACAATGTATTCATTCTCCCTATGTGGCCAAACCATCTCAATGTATTCACTTTCATTCTATTAATAACATCTATCTTCATCCTACATTCTTTCCTTGGAAGTGGAAGTCACATGGAAGACAAATTACAAGAAAATAAAAACAAATTATAGATATAAAACATACAAAACATATAAATCAATTAGTAGGTACATACAAAAAATCAGTCCGACAGCGGTCCTACCCGCTGTCTTATAGACTTTTTTGTGATAGGTGGATAGTCAACATATTTTGTAATATGGTTCTATTGCTTCTCTCGCAACTTACCAATAGGAATTATGACAAATACAAATACATTTTGCCACATTACGAAGACTTATGATACATATTTATCGTCTCACAGATCCAGACTGAAAACATAAAAAAATGAAGTGTGTCTCCGCCGGGAATCGAAGCCGGGACCTTTTACTCGGGAGTATTTATATTACGAATAGACCCCTTGGCTTCAATGATCATCAATCTAAATTTAGTGTTGCTGGGAAGGTTACATTCAACGATTCTTTGCCACTTTCTTACAAGCGTAAAACTTAACCCCGGCGACTTGTTTCCATCGAATTTGATGTATGGTCTTAAGCATTGGTACGAAGCAGAATACAAATGTTACTTCTTACAAAGATTCCCCACATTTACTTGTGCGTGTTCGCATACCAAAAGATATACGGTAATGCGTTTTTATTAGATTTATCACCGTTCTCTGTCATGAATGGTTTATCCTTAACCCCATTCCTCATACTGTTAATCGATTCTGTTACAACACGCATTTACTCGCTGTTCTCGAATCACGGCCTGCTTTGTCGATCTTCTGAACGTACTACACCATACATTTTGCGCCCGCTTCTTTAAACTTTACAATGCAGAGTCATGATTTCACAATTTTTTTTACATTTTTGTGACACCAGATTTTTTGATTTGAGTCCATTATACAGTTCGGAAGAAGCGCACTACGTAGCGTTGGGGAAGGTTCACAATCTGCTAAGGAAAATATTAATTCGGATTATAAAAAAAACCGAGTTGTAAGAAGGTGGAAACACAGAATTCGTAAGATCGTTCCACAGCCGGGCTGTTAGTAAAACTAGTTGCATGTAACACATGATATCCAACTATCGATGGCGATATTAGGTAGACAATTGAAGAATACGTATAAAACCTTAACACAAATTAATAAATATATTTAGATATTTTGCTATCTATATAAAACATGAAGGTATATATGTCAGGATAGGATAGTATGCAGGTCAGTCTTTTTTTTTCCTACCCAGCATATGAAAACATCATGATGGTATGCATGTATGTATGTTTGGAGATTAAGTAGGTATTAAACTATTGAGTGAGATATTGTGTAGTGTATACTGCCTTACATACAAATTATATGAAACGATATCGTCATTAAATTCAATTTTTAAAAAAATTGTTAAAAAAAGTTTGAGATGTACTTCTACAATATTGATATTTTTTATAAAAAATTAAATTATCTAGATGGGGTTAGTTTTAAAAACTTTGTAAGTTTTTAAAAACTTTGGAAACATAGGCAGTTAAACACATAAATTCATCATAAAATTGTTTTCTTAATAAAAATATTTGAGAAAAGGAATTCAAAATTTTGTATTTGACTATATATCAATTTTCAGGATTCTAGCTTATATAGTTTTTGAGATATATGGAAAAATAAAGTAAAAATTTAAAAGTTGATAACCCATGACTGAAACAAAAATTCAAAATTATGAGTATAAAAGTTTTGTAGGCCAATAAATATCTATATATTCTGAAAATTTGGGCTCTGTATATTGAGCGGATCAAAATTTAAAAGGGGGGACGGACACACACACACACACACACACACACACACACACACACACTTGGTGTTATTAAGCTTCTATGCGAGTTCTAGATTGAGAAATAGCAAAATATTTCGACTCATTCATTCATTCATTCATACCATCACGGCATATCCCACAATGTGGGGTAACCAGCGAAAGGTGTGCGGGTGTGCATTGCCTTATAAAAGGAAGCACAACACATATGTGTATACCCACACACCAGTCTCGTCAAGTATAATACCAATGTGGGTCACTTTCGCCCAATCGACTGAATGATGAGGTCATTTAATAACTTTTTTTCAGATTTTTACGTGACCTTGATATACTTGCCAAAACAGTATCAACTTTTAAGAGATCAGCGTGTAGATATATTGTTTCGCGATTGGGGCATGGAGATTGCTGCGAGCTCATTTGCTTTTTTTATCGAACGATCATCATTCATTCTTTATAATGAGGCCAAGCCATCTTGCTTTCATTCGCAGTCTATTTCGCATGCATCCATGGAATACCTTCTAAAGCAAACATTATAAGTCAACCACATTTTTTGCCTTAAATTTTATACCATCTGCAAACTTACGTCTGCGTATCCGCTCTATCCGCTCTGCCACCACCCATCTTATAGCTGTGTCTTCCAATTTCAAACCTATTCTCATTCTTTAGCGTGTCTCAGCACATCGTTGGAATCGCATCACTCATTTTTGACGACTATTTTATTAAATTAACTTTACATACTTAACTAGTAAGCCATTTTCCGAATTCGGAACATTGCCTGCGATAATATCGCGATGACCTGAATTATATTACCATGTACCTACCCTTATTAAATGTGACACTTTTCACATACGCTCCGTGCTATGATTGTGACATTTTATTTTATTTCTTATATTTTTTGTATTGTTTTATTATTTCTTTGTTCGATTGATGGACAGGTTCCTTGAACCTGAATGTATTTTTTTATTGTTCTTTATTGTAGAGTAGCTAATTTTTATTGTAGATATCAGTTATTGTTTATATTTTTTATTTATTTAGTTTTAACTATGTGACAGACGACTGTCATTGGAGATTATGCTGTTGATTTGTATGTGTATATGTGAGATATGTGAATGAAAGAGATAGCATGTCCTTAGTGTGAAAGTATATATTGTCTGGACGAGCGAGCGACGCAGGGTTGCCAACTTGGGGCTTTTAGCCCTAAATTTAGGGCTAAAATATCTGGGAAGGGCTTTTTTAGGGCCCTAATATTTTAGAGATATTTTTAGGGCTATTTTTAGGGGTATTCTAAGATATGAGAATACTTAAAATTTTTGATTATTAATACTGGCAATAACTCTTGGAACTTGTAAAGAAACCATAATATCAAGGTGATATTAGAAGGAAACCCTAGGAAGGATATCCAAGGTGATATTAGAAGGATATGAGAATGATAAATTTATGAGTTTAACTGCCTATATTTCCAAAGTTTTTGAAAATATCGAAAAAAGAGAAACACCCCGACTAGATAATTTAATTTTCTATAAAAAATTTTCTAATGTTGACATTGTAGCAGTACATCCCAATTTTTATTTTTTTTATTTTTATAAAAATTAAATTTAGTGACGACATCGCTTCGTACAATAAATTTGTATGGCAGTCGCCTATACACAATATCTAAGAAGATTTAATAGTTTCATACTTAATCTCCAAAAATACATACATACCATGATGATGTTTTCATATTCCGGGTAGGAAAAAAGGACTGACCTCCATACTGTCCTATCTTGACATACATACCTACATGTGTTGTTTAGAAAACTAAATATCTTAAAATATTCAATAATTTGTAATTATGGGTTTATAGTTTGAATCTTATTCTTCGTCTATACATACTATCGCTATCGACAGTTGGATCTCATGTGTTACATGCAACCAGTTATGGTCCATTTAGGGCTTTTTAGGGGTTTTTTGACTTGTGTTTGGGGGTTTTATTTTTTTGGAGTTGGCAGCCCTGGAGCGACGCGCTCATTCTCCGCCCCGCGGTACCATTGTTATTACCTCCGTTATTGTGTTGTTTATATAGTATTGATCTTGACTTACATTGTTATTGTATATCGTATCGTGTTCAATAAATTGTATCAAGAAGATAACATCTTTCAATCTATGTATACTAACATCAATTAGTGCCACCCCATGTACAAGATACGGTACTTAGGTTGGAACAATATGCTAGCATTCTGTTGGTGTCTTCATAAAGAAATAATGAGACTGCCACGGGATAATAGGAGGGGCCCAGCAGACGATGTTGACCATTGACTACTTGGATGTCCACAATACCCAGACATCCCGAGGCAAGGATTAGTTCGGAGAACAGAACGATGAAGATTAGGAGAACTGACCCTAAGTAAATTGAAAAAAGGATAGGAAGAAAAAGATGAACATTTCCTTGAAATCTTCGATCCTTATTTTAATTTTAATTTATCATGCAAGTTTCCCTTTTATCCGGCCAAAATAATTGTTATTACAGTTGGGGAGCATTATTGTGACTTCCCGTCTATGGATACCTTATAAAAGTACCTATCGGCCACGGCCATTAGTGAAATGTTACATGTGCTAAATGGACCTGTCCAGATGAAAAATCGCTTCCCTATTTGACGCTTGAGCCCGATACCCGGGCACAATCGCGTGCTGCAATCTTTGCTTGCTCCACGAATCACAGCTTCGATATAGGTACCTATTTCTTCTATGTAACCTCCCTCAGCGACAGTCTTTCTTCCTTTCAATGTTCATTTTTACGCTACAACTAATCGAAAGCTCGTTGGATTTTTGTGTCTTTAACGTCGGTACAAGTGTTCGAAGGCCATTATACATAGGTACCTACATAGTAGGTATGTGCTTCGCTATCACGTAATAGAAAATTAACGCTGTGTTTCATATGAGGTTACACCAGTATTTATATCGAAAAATTATCTTTGAAAATGATTTCTTCTCATACACCTACTTACCTACGTACTCGTTTGGCCTCATTTTTGGGATGGAAAAAACATTTCACAAACCTATTTTTATTCTACTGTAGATTGGTAGAAATATATGATTTCACTGTTATTAAAAAAATATTTCTTATGTCATATAATATACATGTTTGCGCAGGGGAGTGGAATATCAATCGGAGGTTGGTGGGTTGTTGGTGGGCGTGATTAGACTCATAAAGGGACTCCGTCATCTTGCAGACATGGTCGCAAGCCTATGTGACTCGTCTATTCTGGCTGGTAATCTGGTCCCCTGGATTCGAGAACCCAGTGAAACCAGGATTGCCTTTCAATTTTATATCTTGCCATCACGCCATGTCCCTCAATGGGTATACAGAGAAAACACCATATTTTTCTATCTTGACACACATTGGTCGCCTTATAAACATTAATACATCGTCTTAAAAATGTTTGTCTGTTGTTTATGCTTCTAACACCACCTTCTTTCTGAATATCGATCACATGGTCTTGCCATCTTTTACTTGGACGGCCCCGACCGCTTTTCCGATCATGTCAGCTTTGCATATTTTCTTCGTTGGGCGTTTTTCATTCATTCTTCTCATATATTATCATGTAGATGTAATGTGAAATTCGTCATTTTGTTTGTTAATAAACGGTGTAAATAAACCATTACCTACATCTTTACTAAAGTCATTAAAAATATTAAGAATATTTATGCGCGTTCGCCCTTGATAGATTACAAATATGTATTTTTTAACGCAGCTACGAGTTTGATATATGGAGCTGACAAAAGATGTCACATAACACCTCTTCTTAACGAACTACACTGGTTGAAGTATCCAAAACGAGTAGACTCTAAGGTTTTCCTGATGGTGTTTAACGACTTGGCTCCACACTACATTCAAAAACTGTGCCAAAAGAATGTTCCATAAGGAAGACAGCTTACATTGAGATCATCTGAATCACAGAGTACCAACTCTTTATAGGAATTGAACAGAGTCATTAAGGTCATTACTATGTCAGAGTCATTGCTATGATCGCGGTTTCAGTATAAACGGGCCTTTGATTGGAATAAATGGCCCCTTGACATACGTGAAGCTCAGAGAACTGACACCTTCGGTAGACTTATTAAGACTGCCTTGTTTCGAAGAGCCAACAAATAAGCTATGGCGCCCTTGAAGTGATCTTGTATCACTAAACGGCGCTTTATAAATTCAAATTATTATTTGACATTGTTTTGTAACGTAACGTTGCGACAAATGGGTTTTTAAGTATGGCGTTGGTATTCAGATTCAGAGTGTTGGTAGACACACCTCTTTAGAAAATCACATGGAAATAACTCAAACTAATCTAACTGACCTGACTAACTTACAAACTTCAAATGGTTTCGATTCTAAATGTCTCATGGCATTAAATTTCGAATTTGTATCTGTTTAAATTAAGTTAATATTAAGGTCACTAATCTAGATTTTAAGATACCACTAACTCATGCAAAAACCAATGTAATGCGCCCTTGAGGTGAGCTCTCACGAAAACGGCGCTATATAAATCGTCCAAGTATATATATTAAGACACTATGAAATTTTATTTCCTCTGTACCAGGGTTTCTATCCCGGGTTCCCGAATCCGGAAATATCCGGGAAAATTATAGATGCGGATCCCGGGAAATTTATGTCTAGAATTAACGATCTTCAGAAAAAAAATGTTGAAAATGTTGAAAATTGGTACCTATTGCAACGTTTTTTGAAATAAAACAATGAGTTTAAATCAACTCCTGATAATTTGGAGTTGCTCCACAAAGCTTTATTCTATGTGAAACTTCTACAAAGAGTGAAAGAGTTTTTTCAGTGGCATGCGGTTTTGTTACTAACATTTTAATTTGGGTTTCTGACAAGGTGTAAGCATGTTTAAATGACTATTTTGTTAAATAATTTGCAAACGATTTAGAAGATTTTTTGAGTTTTAGATTGTTTTAAATGTTTATGATAACTTTTTTTTTACACACTATTTGTAACCGACACCTTCTCGAGCGCTACTCACAATGTATTCAGGAGGTGGTGGCTCGTCTCCTAAGCAGGCCGTGTCAGGATGATCAACTCCGTACCAATGCTGCACGCAGTCACATATACCGAAGAGGAGAGTAAGAACGCCTCGCTAGTAGTTATAATAACTCAGCGGCAGCGGTAGTCTAAATCAAGGCAGGATCAGTCAACAGTATCCAGTTAGCAGGTCCAATCCAATGCCAATCAATACGTGTGAAGTTCAAGCAAGGTCAATAAGGTTTCGAATCAGAGATATAAAATAAAAGCGTCCGTCAAGGCAGAGAAGACAGATATGTTTATTCAATCATAAGTTACAAGTTTATATATAGAATACAACAATACATTGGGTAACTACGCCGCTGATCGACCGTCAGCGGCAATACAGTTAACGACATTGGCGTTGACAAATTATCAGAGTTCAACCTTTTTATTTTACTGTTTATTTTATCACATTAAACAACATTTCACATTTATTTATTTATGGCGATTTTTTTCTCGTACGTAACACTTTTATTTAACTTTTCAATCAGTCCATATTGGTTTTCAATTGATTTTTAACTAAATTCCAAACCAGTAAGAGCTCTGAAGCATAATTTTTGTATTACCGATGACCTTGTAGGTATGATCAAACTGTTTACAGCTTTATTCATTCGATATTTTTGATAAAATTGAACAATTATATAGTTTATACAAACTATGTGTAATTGTTTACATTGGCGGTTTAAAATATATATTAACAATCTACGGACTGACGTGAAATTTTTTTAACTGAGTTTGGGGTGAAAATTGACCCCAAACTCAGGAAACATAAAATCATATTTCTTTATTTTCGGGGGAGCTATGTAGCGACATTGCCTATGTCAGTTCATTAAATATTCGATTATATATTATTTATGGTGATGAAGGGTTTCAAATAAAAGAACTACTTACATGATCAACACTGGTGTATTCGAATTCAATAAAGGGTTTCAAATAAAAGAACAACTTACATGATCAACACTGGTATATTCGAAATCAATAAAGGGTTTCAAATAAAAGCACTACTTACATGATCAACACTGGTATATTCGAATTCAATAAAGGGTTTCAAATAAAAGAACTACTTACATGATCAACACTGGTATATTTGAATTCAATAAAAGGTTTCAAATAAAAGAACTACTTACATAATCAGCACTGGTATATTTGAATTAAATAAAGATTCAAACAAAATAATATTTTTTTTTTCTTTTTAAAAAGAATGAATATGTCCTTGTATAACAAGTACAAATACATCCTTATACATTCCCTAAACTAAGCATAAATGCTTGTACTATAGGTGAATGGAAATCGGTCGTGGCAGGATTCGAACTCGCGACCTCTGGGTTGCTAGCCCAGCGCGCTAACCGCTCTGCCACCACCCATCTCATATGTTAAACCATTTGCGATGGTCGGAACTAATAATTTAGATTTAACGCGACTTTATTCTGTTAAATTATTAATTAACGAATGAATGATGAGAATAATTATTGTACGATTGACGGCGATGGGCTAAGGTTTGTCGATCTTAGTTAATTGTCGAGAATCTTCGAGAATCATCAAGGATATTTACATATTGCAAGACAAGTGCGCTGCTTCAGGCAAATTACTTTCATAAAATGGCATTGAAGAAATATGAAGTTTTCATAATAAAATATTTGAATAAAAAAATATTTAACAAACTCATTTCATGAAAATTTTGAAAATTTTCCTTACAATATTTGAATTCGGAGCAACTTTGGCTATACTGACTGAAGGTAATAAACATTATTACTGTGAAATTTGCTTTGTTTGTATTAAATTATCATTTAAATTTATTAGATATTGTTCGTCATTTTCAATATCTTATATGAATATTGGGAAAATGTTTATTTTATCAGTTTTCAGAAAGCGGACGACATGAGAATTAATTTTCTAAGAATATAGGAGTCATGAATTCGAAATTTTAAGGCTATTTTTTTATTGCAGATTATCAAATAGTTTCATGCTGATATTGCATTTTGAATGTTTCATGTATTTGTGTTTATATTTTGTTTACTATGTGCTGTATGCCATGTACGGGATGTTTATTTTACTATATTGATTATAGACTGAAGTACTCATTCCTAGGTAACAAGATTAAAAAAAACGCTTTAAAGTAAAATAATAGAAAAAAGGCTAATAGAATAAATTATTATTATTATTATTATTATTTATTTATTTATATGCAGGCAGCCAAGGCTGATGTGCCTATATTCACTGTCGAATTTTCTTATTTGGTTGTAACTATTTTGCTTTGTCCAAAAAAAAGTCCAGTTAATTAATTAATTAATTGTTTTGATGCTTTTTCGTGTACCTACGTCTAGTTACATATAATATTGTAGATTTTATATTTGTAGTCACATACGTTTTATATAAATAAACAAACATCTTAGTACATTTTATAGAACTAAAATCAATTATTTAAACTTGTCAATTATTTAAACTAAAGCCGATCGTCTGCGAAATAAAGAAAAATATAACATAAAAATAACTTTTAAAAGTGTTGCAATGAAAACACGGCCGTAGGTTATATTCATCTCGTCTAATGAAAAGGCTCAGTTGTCATGGCACGTCAGTGCGCGAAAAGAAAGAAAGAAAAAGTTAGGGAAATTGAATTTATGGTTATTAAAATCCCTAAATTCAAATTTTCCATCGAGAGCTTATTCATTTCAGATAACAGCAAAATTTATTCGGGGCTATATTAAGTCGGTGGGGCGATGAACATTACTATTATGGGTAGGTACATATATATATAATTGGTGTTTCAAGATGAATGATGTGAAACGACGCGTGAACTGAATTAAATAAAGACATAAATTTATCCGGCGACGGAGTCTGAATCAGATCTGATTGTAATTTTTAACTAATGGACCCTCCATCCGAAAAATGAGAAATAAATACAAATCTTCTAAATAATTTCGTTCTTGCAGATTTTAAGATTGAACCTAACTCTCTCTCTCTCTCTCTTTGCAGAAAAGTATCTTCAAAGTATCGACGTACTTTTTAGTTTCATATAGGTGCTACAGCCCATACTATGACTAGCGTCTACAATCCGCATTCACCTGTTTCCGATTTAGTAAGTTAATGTTTCCGGTTGGTTCTCTGATTGGTTGAGATCTCATAGTATTAAGTCAAATGAGCATGAAATTTTATACTAAATGCGAAAATTAAAAAAAAATATATATATTTAATTTATAATAATTTATAATTCAATTTACAAAAGCAACTCGCTCACGCGAGTCGCTATTTTTACTATTATAAAAAAATCAAACCTAACCTAAGAATGCAGAAATTAAAAGCTGGGACTAGACGGTACTCATATCTATTTATTTATTAAGAGAAAAAATAATCACACATACACATTTTTGTTTTAAAAATAATAAAGTTGATTTACATATAATATGTGCAAACACAATATTTCCCATAGAGAAGTTACAATTTAAATATAGACGTGCTTAGAGAATAAGGTAGAGATAAAAGTAATAAAATATGAAAAATCAATACTTATTGAAAAAACATATTATGAAGCATAAAACATATGTAGTATGAAGTATTTATTATATTATGTGACAGATCCTCTAAATACTCTCGGTGAGAACAATGTCCGTTTATTTGTATAATGTAGGAGATTCCCTTGTCCGATTATGTTGTTTCGTCCGATGAGCAGCCGCTCCGGGGATGAAGAGGGCTACGAGCTCTGAAATCATCCCTATGCAGTGGGGTAATAGACTGCGAAATTCTATCTGTCTGTCCGATTATATGCCCAATTCATCTAGCACATGTTTCTGATATGGTCTTTAGAAGACGCCCTACTTGCGCGATTCTTGTAAGAATGTCATTCGTGGTTCTTAGAAGAATCTGCTACATCAATTTTTCAAAACTATGTATATTTTCTTATTTCTAATTGCTTCTCAGACAACTTCTAGTTTCTGTGTCAAATATTAATAGAACACGTATACAATAACAAATTCGATTATAATAACCAAACGTTTTAGCCGAAGTGGCTCGGTATTATCAAGGTCTAAAATGAAACATACCAATTTAAACAAAAATCATCCTACACTATAAAATTTACAGCGTTGCCACCTGTATGGGTGGAGTTACAGTGATTTTATAATGTTGTCAAATATGTGTGTCAATCTTAGTTTGAAAAAGTGGGGGTGTAGTCGGTACCTGAATGTTTACAATGTAGCCATTTTTTTTCATTAATTCTTAAAATTTTTGGATCGTTAAGTTTCCATCATTTACATTCTGAATGCTGAACATTTCCCAAACCAAATGAATTATTATGTTCAATGTAGCGGACAAGCATTTCCAAATAACCAGACAGTACCCTAAATGCTCAAGGACACGCTGTTTGGTAGAACGTCCAATCTGACCAACATAAATGGCATCACAGTCATTACAATTTAATTTGTAAACTCCACTGCTAATTTTTTAATTTTTTTTGGTATAAAAAGCGGATTTAATTTTTTTATTTGTATTGTTAGATAATCTATCTGACAATTTACCAATGTAAAAAAACTCGTCTCCAATTTTTTTGTTGGGAGCGCTGTATAAAAGTTTTACGTTTGGTCATTATAATCGATTTTTTGTGGAAAAATACGTTGTTATATATTTGTTCATTGATTTTAAAATAGATTTCTACTCTGTTAAAACAAAAACTTTAGAATCGTTAGATTAATGATATTTATCGCCTCACAAATCCAGACTGCCCCCCTAGACAACGTGTCATTTAGCTCAAGAAAAGAATCAAGAAAAGGTAACTCAATGTATGGAAGTGACAGTTATCACGTGACTGACACGTTGTCTAGAGGGGCTGAATACAGAAATAAATATTGTGTTTCCACCGGGAATCCAACTCGGCACATTTGGCTCAGGTGTTTGGTATCTAACCAACTGAGCCAAGAAGGTTGACTAGATAGAATTGTAGAAAACCTCTATACTCTCGCTGCATGTATAAGTTCATAATTTGGAGCTCAAGCCCAGATGGGATATGTGCCGCGTGTAGTTTTAAAAGTGAATCTTCCAGTCATTATTTATTATGTATTATCATTAACTTAATCCAAAACTTTTGTTTGAGAATTTCTTTCTCATCCTTCCAGCTTTCAACTCCACCCCATTCCAGTTTTCGTCAGCTTCCTCGTCACACCGAACCCCTCGGAGGGAACTCAAAAGTAATCCGATTACTAACCTGCTAGTGATTAATAAGTTTTAATTTCATCAAATTTATGGAATGCCAATTTTAACGTTGCTTCTTATCGAATTTCTCAACTGAGAGAGATAATCGTATAAGAATAATATAATAATATAGAAATCTTTCAATATTTCACAAAATATATTTGTCATTAAATACAAATCATGCAATATTTTTTCTTTTGCGTTCTTTAAAACCCTCCTCAATTTTCTAAATGCTATGATCACTTTGTTTATTGTCACAAATGTACGTTGTATTTTAGTACAAAATACCATTTTTAAGGCTAATCTATAATATTACAATTAAGACGAAGTCGGAATATTATAGAAAAACCGGAAAATTATGTACAGGGCTTACGTCCTGCCATCGGCAGGTTTTTTGATCACTTTCGGGTTACGTCGAGATAAGCCAGCTGCATAATTAAATCGTTTATTTTTATAGTTGCATGTACGCAAAAATTGAATTCTTTTCCTGGTCGAGAGTCAATAATATTTTTATGACATTTTTTTAACATCTCAATAGAGACGAAGTTGAAATATTATAGGAGAACCGGGAAATCAAGGCACCTATAGGGCTTGCGACCTGTCATCGGTTGGTTTACGCGATCACTTTATGCGTTGGCATAACGTTCACGAGTTTAAAGGACATAAGGAGAGAATGCAAGATAAAGAAGGATATTATAAGTAAAATGAAAGCGAATGCCTTGAGGAGGTTCGGACATACTTATATAATAAATGATGAACGACAGACCAAGAAATATACCTTTTTTTTTAAATCTTTAACCTTTTTTTAAACTATATATAATATTGATGATCACTTTTATTCGCCATTATAATGCAATTTAATGACGGACCGTCGAATTAAATGTCTCCGAAATTATAGATGCCGAAATCACAGAAGAAATATGCAACAGAAGCAGCATATCGTTGAACATTCACCGACCGTTGTGTGATTAGGTACCGATCGCGGATGAATCCAGATAAGGAATAAGGAAAATAGACTGGAGAGGAAAAATCAAAAATCGCAAGAAAATTCAAATACCGAAAACCATTGAAAAAAAAACAAAAGAAAAATTACAAAATAGATATAACAATATCTAACTACGATGCATGGCATTGGGGGATACCGATGAATGGGGTCGCGTTTGTAAACTAAATTAGATAGAAAGTCAAATTATGTATAATTATTTTCGTAATTCTATGAGGTCTTGGAGTTCTATCATAAAGTGACAGTTAAGGCCCCCATTCACGATCGTGCCATCCTTCCAAATGGCTTGCCATCACTCCAAAATGCGCTCGTGAATGTCAAAACCCGCGCAGCCCAATTGGTCTAACACACCAAAATGGAATTCCAAACGATCGAAACTCCATAGTGCCGCGACAAATGGCGCGGCTCATCCTGTCGGTACGGCATGCTCGTGAGTGTGAAAACCAGCGGTACGTTACGCCATCTCATTTCGCCGAGCTGTTTTACACTCTCGTGAATGCGAGAATACAACATTTTCTCTTTGTTTTTTTCTTTTTATATATAAACAAACCGCTTTAATATAGCAGTTGCTTAAAACTCATCATCAGAATTATAACTCATTTTTACTAGAATATTAAAAAAATATTAGAACATATTATTTCGCTCTAAAAATTTTTAATAAGATAAAAAGTGAAATAACGGACATACAGTTGATGAATTATTTAAAATACAAGAAAACAATAGAAACATGGATTAGAAACAAGGGCATTATATACTGCGGAAACATGATCAAGCTACAATAGTTTATATTTTTATTTTATAATAGGTATATTTTATATCAAGTTTTAGTTAAATACAATTTTCTGTCAGATAGAATGCAAAAAAAAAAAAAATTCTGTCACCTCGGCACAGGCTCAGCCTAGTGAGGTGGTTATACCAAAAAAATACTATAAAAAAAAATGTTTCATATAACTTATTTAAATTGTACTTTTTCTTTTTAATATTTTTATTGATTGTATATTGTTATATTTTGTTTGGTTTCAATAATAAAAAAAAAAAATATTAATGCGAAATCGCCGACCGCTTGCTTATACTAATTTTGATGGCTCGATGACGCGATGGCGCGCACGTGAGTGTGATGAAAATTTAACAATGTTCCAAATTGATCCGGTCCATATGGAGCGACGCCGAGTGGCACGATCGTGAATGGGCTGCTTTACAAACATTGAAAACAAAAATAAAATAATATATTAATTAAAAATATATCACGCGGAGTTTCGCGTTGGTCCGCAGTCTTTCGTTCTCCCCAAAATGCCTCGCGTCATTTATCATCCAAAGCAATTTATTATCATACCTACATATGTATGTACCTATAATAATATCTTTGCTCTTCTTTGATTCTTATTACTCATATAATTGTTTTACCTTTCACCACATAAATCTGTTATGTCTAATAAAACAACAATTTGATATATTATTTTATTTAACGCTATCATTTTCTCAGACATAATGTATGTGAGCCAACGAACGAAATTAAAAAAAAAATATACATACTTGCGTTCGTACAAATCATCTTAATGGCTTCAAAAGGCTTATAATAGTTATTTATTTATTTAATTTATTTTATGCTTAGCTTAGAATAATGCCTCCGTTTTTTTTCTATTACCTACCAATGTTTTTGGGGGTTCCGTAAGAGCCGGCTAATTGAAAATACAACATGCAAAATATCATCTTGCAAAGTTCCATGACGAGGTTCACCGCCCATCCTGAATGTATGTATGTACTCATTTATCGTAGTTCATTTTTAAAGTGAAACATACCGCACACCTGTCGCTGGTATATATGATTGTATGTATTTATTTATTATAAAGGACAACTTACAGTTAACAAGTTATTTTACTTCATAGTTCCATAAAATAAAGGCAAGCTATTACGAAACTGGTCAGCCAATTACAAGTGTCCACTTCTTCTTCTTCAGCCCAATGTCCTCCACTGCTCGATATAGGCCTCTTCCATACCCTTCCACTTCTTTCTGTCGGTTGCTGCTTGCAGCCAATTTTTACCCTCCACAGCTGCTATGTCGTCGGACCATCTTTCTAACGATGCCTCTCTTGTTTTCCCAAGGTCTAGGGATCCATCTTGTGAGGTCTTGTCTTGCAATATGACCCGCCCATTGCCACTTCAATCTTGCTACGCGATCCATTACATCCGCTACTATGGTTCTCTTCCTAATTTCCTCATCTTTTTGGTTTATACCAAGTATGGATCTTTCCATGGATCGCTGTGTGCAAGTGGCCACATTCTGCATTAAAATTTGGAAATTTATAAGAGAATGAAAATACCTACAAAAGAATCTACAATAGAAACTAAGATCACAACAAAGAAAAATAGTGGATAATATTAACAAAATAAAACAAAAAAGAAAGCATTACTATAAAAGTTATAACTAAGCACAAACAGATACAAATGAGAAACATTATAGCTAGGAAAAAAACAAAAAGGTAGTTTATTAGGTTAATTTATAAGTGCGGAAAGTTTTCTTCTGAATTTCAACAGACTGTCACCAAAAATATCTATGTCGTTATTTATTTATTTATTTTATTTTATTTATTGTCAACAGCTTTGTACATACATGTTACAACAGAGATTACAATTAAAATGAGCGAATTATAGACAAACATAATTTAAAATTATAATAACGCTGAAAGGGTATATAAATGAATAAATTGTTTGAAACCGACTCGCCAATGCAGATCCCGTGCAATACGTGAATCAACCTACAAAAAATATACGCAAATAATTTCAGTATTTCGATAAGTACCTGAACCCATGAAATAATCACGCGGATACCGTAGGTAGGTTTATAAGTCAAATTCATATTAACTAAGCAGTGCGATTGTTCTATCTCCATTGGCAAGCGGCCTCAAACAAGAACAAAAAAATGTATACATACCTATATATATATATATATATATATATATATATATATATATATATATATATATATATATATATATATATATATATATATATATATATATATATATATATATATATATATATATATATATATATATATATATATATATATATATATATATATATATATATATATATATATATATATATATATATATATATATATATATATATATATATATATATATATATATATATATATATATATATATATATATATATGTTATAATATTTTCGGTGATATTCAGGCGAAACGTCGGAAGACAAATGGTCTTAGTCAAGACCTACTGACACGGGAAAACCGAGATAAAAATATTATAACATATTTCACCCGTGAAAACATCAAATATAACATATATATATATATATATATATATATATATATATATATATATATATATATATATATATATATATATATATATATATATATATATATATATATATATATATATATATATATATATATATATATATATATATATATATATATATATATATATATATATATATATATATATATATATACATAATATTATATATATATATATATATATATATATATATATATATATATATATATATATATATATATATATATATATATATATATATATATATATATATATATATATATATATATATATATATATATATATATATATATATATATATATATATATATATATATATATATATATATATATATATATATATATATATATATATATATATATATATATATATATATATATATATATATATATATATATATATATATAATATTATGTATGGATAAAACTGAATATTAGAAAAAGTAAGATTGCGCGTGTGTGTGAGTGTAAGAATTAAATTAATATTACGGAGCCGGAGAGATGATTATACTAGTAGGTTGATTAAATTGAAATGGAGGTTGTAAGCATGGCACCTACCAATTCTATAAAAATATAAGTAGTATGTGTGTGTGAGGGTGTGTGTATGTGTAGTGAGGGGGAGGGTGTGTGTGTGAATGTGTCAGTATATATGAGAGTCTGTAAGAAGATGTTTGCGGGGAAGTAAGTTAGAGTTGTTACGTATCGTTGAGGATAGCAGTCACTTACTTTTTGTAGGAGTTGATATTAACACAAAAGGGATCAATCGTTAAGTAACTCCGGTTGTAAGAATTGCAGCTACGATTGATAAAAGAGTTTTTATATGCATTAGTATTACATCTGCTTAGATTGAAAAGTTCATGTTGTCGGGTGTAAAGTGTTATAAAAACTACACATCCGAGTAATGGAATTAAAAAAACCCGTATTAATGTTGAAAAACTGTAATCTAAATAATTCTGGGTTCCTTGTACGAGATTTTTTGTGAATATGTATGCATATACACAGCTTTTTACTCACTCAAATAAAATGGTCTGGTAAGCAGATCATAAACAAAATAAAATATGCTTATCTAAACCTGACTTCTCATGAACCTTGATATAACCTACGTAAGTAAGAAAGTTCAGTTCTTTCAAGAGCAAAAACATTTAAGTATCTAAGGTCAACCATATCCGAAGAGGAATCTATTGAAGTGGACATAGCATACAAAATAATGTCTGGATAGACAAAGAGGCGAACAGAAAAACCGATTAAAGACTAGGACAAAAATAATTATGAACCAAGGTGTATTATTTCACAACTGAGTCCGTTAATTCGATATGAAATACCACATTAATTAAGATTTCCAATATAAAATCCGGTTGGCATCTGCCTTCATAAACTGATAGTAATTAATTATATTATATTCTTATCGATCTTTTTAATGTCCTTTGATTTTTCAAATATTCAGAAAGAACAGCGCTTTTAATTATAACGCGTTAATTAACGGGGAATTGATTCGTTCAATGAATTTGATTCGATGAATTTCTTCGAGATAAATGCTTTTGATTTTAATTGGCTATCCAAGTTTAAATTAATTTTATACCTGAGCTTAATGGAAGAAATAATACAATTATGGTATTTCTTCTAGAACTCGTGGAGATGTTTAAGGTTACAATTCATGCGTCATAAATGAGCATTGTATTTTTAATATCCTAATTTAATTATTATCTAAGAAAAAGATAGTCAGAGTGAAAGTGGATTGATGTCTTTGAGATGTGGTTTTGGCGCAGAATGTCACGGATTCCATGGCCTGCTATGATAAATAATAATATGCCCAACGTAAAACGCATCCTTTAGTATATTGAATACATTGCCATGAACCATGAAGCAATGAAAAATATTTTCAACTGTATGGTGCCTACCAAATTGGAGTATGGAAACGCAGTTTGGGTGCCCTACCAAAGAAAATATTCCGATATGTTGGAGAAAATTCAGAAGAAGTTCATGAGGTACCTGTATATACTGATTCACGAAGTATATCCGACATACATGCACCACCCAGAGCTTCTGACGTCCTGTTCTTATATGAGTCTTGAAAGCAGACGTGATAACGCACAACTTTTGACCGGCTTCAAGATTTTCAACAATCTTATTGATTGTCCAGAACTGAAAGGCAAGGGCTTTTTGTACCACCCAACTACATAAGGGGTAGAGGACATAATCTTCTGAACGTCCCCCATTCCAGAACGGTTGTAGTGGCCCGCAGTACTCTGGAGCGCATTATGTAAAAATTGAACTCACTCTCGGACGAGATGGATATTTTCCATTGGAATGTAAGGCACTTTAAATCGTAGCTTAAACAGAGTTAGCCGTCATCGAACCGCATATCACACTATAATTGGCAGCAGCTGTCGTGTGATTACGAAAAAATAAAAAAAGTACTTGATAATGTCTCTACTCTAGCAGCAATGACCTGTGCAGCGAAGTCCGTACACAGGTCAATACAAAAATAGCCGTAGCAGGTTGCTTACGAAATGCTGCATGGAGAAATGAACTACCAGCAAACATGCTTACTATCAGCAAAGTCAGTATATACAAGGCGTGTGTCCGCCCAATTATGACATTTGGTATAGATGTAAGAGCCGACTCCAACCGAACAAAAAGCTGTCTAAGAGTGGCTCAAATGAAGACCCTGCGCTCCATTGCTGTAAAAACCCTCAGGGACCGCATCATAATGAGACGATCGGGTTTATTATGCGGTGTCGATGATATACAAAGATATAACGTAGTAGAAGACGCTTCTGGAGACACCACGTTGAACGCATGGACGACTTGTCAAAATTGTGAAGACAGAAATACCCAACAGCAGAAGATCCGAAAGACCTGCGAAGAGATGGATAGACAATTGGACCTCCTCCCAGGATAGTCCACCATCACAAACAGGTCAAATGACCTAACACACGATGAACAAGAAGAAGAAGTTCGTCATAATGGGAAGCGTAGAGGGCAAAAAAACCTAGGAATCGCTCACTGACCCGATGGAGGGACCTCGTTGAGTCCGCTATACGATAACCGGAAAATTATTTTATGATAAATGTTTTTGTGTTATGGGGCAATAATGGGTTCATTTCCGAAAATGCACTAAAATTTTAATGAAATTTAATCATTTTATTTTTTTTTGCTTCTCTTAAGATTGAACAAATTACAGGAAGTTTTATGAGATTAAAATGACCGTAGAACATCAAATTTAAATGTTGCATATACGAAAACATTGGGTTTTTACCTACCGGAAGTCAATGATATTTTTTTCAACATCTTTTATTTTCTACTATAATATTCCAACTTAGTGTGTATTGAGATGTTGATTTTTTTTTCCAAAAACTTAGTGTATTATTATACCAAATCGATAGCTCTGAACTTCAACATCGTTTATTATTTCATATTCCAAGACAAAACAACTGTATACTGTCACATACATTTCATCTTCCACGATGCGATACCAAATCAAAGCAGCATTATTTCATTTACAAATTAATAAGTACATTTCACTTCAATTTCAACCATAATGACATACACAATTCAACTATACCGATAATGTGTAAATAAACGATTAAAATCTACTTCCCATTCCCTCCTCCTCACCTCCTGATCCCTACATCAAATATGTAACTCAACTTATTTTTTATTCATTAAGTGGAATATTTATATTAGTGAAAAGTGCATAAACCTCTCAAACTGTTACATGACAAAAAATTACATAATATACATTTCACCTATACTGGTTCATTTTACAAGATACTTGTAATAATATTTTCCAACTAAACACTGCACCTACCGCACACTGCACAATTATATTTTATTTTATTTTATTTTATTTTATTTTATTTTATTTTATTTTATTTTATTTTATTTTATTTTATTTTATTTTATTTTATTTTATTTTATATATTTTATTTTATTTTATTTTATTTTATTTTATGTTATTTTATTTTATTTTATTTTATTTTATTTTATTTTATTTTATTTTATTTTATTTTATTTTATTTTATTTTATTTTATTTTATTTTATTTTATTTTATTTTATTTTATTTTATTTTATTTTATTTTATTTTATTTTATTTTATTTTATTTTATTTTATTTTATTTTATTTTATTTTATTTTATTTTATTTTATTTTATTTTATTTTATTTTATTTTATTTTATTTTATTTTATTTTATTTTATTTTATTTTATTTTATTTTATTTTATTTTATTTTATTTTATTTTATTTTATTTTATTTTATTTTATTTTATTTTATTTTATTTTATTTTAATTATTTTTATTTTATTTTATTTTATTTTATTTTATTTTATTTTATTTCATTTCATTTTATTTTATTTTATTTTATTTTATTTTATTTTATTTTATTTTATTTTATTTTATTTTATTTTATTTTATTTTATTTTATTTTATTTTATTTTATTTTATTTTATTTTATTTTATTTTATTTTATTTTATTTTATTTTATTTTATTTTATTTTATTTTATTTTATTTTATTTTATTTTATTTTATTTTATTTTATTTTATTTTATTTTATTTTATTTTATTCTATTTTATTTTATTTTATTTTATTTTATTTTATTTTCATATCATGGATGTAATTTTCATATACATTCATCTAGTATCGTAAGATATTAAAGAACTTCATAAGATAATTAAAATCCATGATTTGGAAAATCAAAAATGGTTTTGATTTCACTGTTTGACCAGACTTTCCCCCCCCTGGCCATAAATATCTCGCGGATCTTGGCTTGAAAATATGTCGTTATGTTAAGAGAAATAAATTCTCTTGTACAAATCCACAGTAGGAAAATTAGGTGAAATCAAATTTTCTATGTACCTACCAATATTCATCAACTTGTTTTAATGGTTCAAGAAATTAAGAATTATTTTTAAATTACAAAATCAGGTTTGACAATATGATCACTAATTTAAACGATGGTTCTCAATACTGCTTTTAAAATACTCGATTAGAATATTTAATATGGCAGGAGTATTTTATACAATAATTATTTAAACGGGTCTGAATGATACGACATAAAGCGACGTACTTTATCCATACAAATCATAGGTCGCCATTACGAATTGAAAAATTTGAATATCTTAATACTTAATCCCCGCCAAAACATTGAATTTTCTCTTTCAAATATGCTTAAATCACTGAATAGCGACATACTAACGAGTCGAACTACGCGATACGAAATTTTACATTTTTACAAAAATCACGAGACAGTTTGAAAAATAAATTAGGTATATAATATATTGTTGCCGCAGTGGTGAAATTAGTCAAACCCCAATTTAGTTACGATTACCTAAACTATTATTATTATATAGTACGCTCCCCCTATTCAACCTTCCTTTCCATTCCTCAACACAACAAAATGGACACTTTTCAAGAAAATTATTATAAATTAGTAATAACATTACCTTATCTATGGACTAGGGGACTAGGGGGCAAAATATTTACCTAAACTATTTAATATATGTTACCTCAATCCACATATATATTAAAAATATATATTTGTTAAATAATACCTGAATATTGCATCTGCGCTCCCTACTTATTATCTTTATTGTTATGATCAGAATCAATATGTTTCTTATATAATGAAAAATAATTTGTTTCAAAGAATAAGTAATATTTGTGTTCCTCTTATTTATTTTTGTACATCACTTAAAAAAGGGAAAATAAAAGGAAAAGTCTTTGAAATAAGCAGTAAAATTCTGTTTCATTTTTATAAATATTTGTTTTCCTATACACAACATGCAGAGGAAAGTGTTTTACATGTTGCCAGTTACCCATGTAGGTATGTACATATGTATGTAAAATGTACAACAATGAACTTAATTATAATCACCTATTATAATTTTATTTGCTTTATACTTTACATTGTAATAGGACAGCAATATAAAGATTGTTAGAATACACAGTACACATGTATTATAAAAGTTATATTATTATCCTTTTTTGTATGTGATGTATGTATCAAATACCATCTTTAGTATTCTTGTCTTCCGTTTATTCTCCCTAATGTATTTGCATCACGTAATCTTTTATACCTCTCAGTTTCTTTTAGATTTTTCTTATTTGGTTACACAACTCTCTGAAGCTCCTCACCCACTATCACACCACGATCTGCAAACAAATTCAATTACACAACCGTCTGCATTCAACATGACACCATAGTATTGACCTTTTATAACGTAATTCACTTAAAAATATTCACTCATTATTCTGACTTTATTCAGAAAGAATGAAAGACTATTTTTTTGACATTTTTTAACATCTCAATAGAGACGCAGTTGGATTATTATAGAAGAACCAAGGACTCCAAGCACGTACAGGGCTTACGACCTGTCATCGGCTGGTTTACCTGATCACATTGAATCATTGAGCAACGTTCACCAATTGTGCCTTCATATTGAGTTCCTTTATCAATTCAATTTCGAAAGTTCTATATATTTTAAAAAATGAGCTATTATTACTATCACCATGAAGAAACCTTTTTGTAACGCCAAAATATTATAGTGAGAAGTTGTATTTTAAGTTTGGAAACAATGAAGCAAGTCATTATACACGAGGTGACAGTGTTCTCGCACAGATGTTACCCCTGTACTGCGCCAGGATTCCTGGATATTGTATAATATTCTAACTTCGTCTCTATTGAAATGTTAAAAATTTGTCAAAAAGAATATCATTGACTTCCGACAGGGAAAAAATCCAATGTTTGCGTATATACAACTGTTAAAAAATATTCGATATTTTATTTTACTTTAATTACCATATAATTTACAGGCAAGAATACCCAAATATTTCTATGCATAATAGTTATTCAACTGTCGATTCGTTCTTGAGAATTCAATTCTCTGAATGAATCGACATTATTAAGCCATAATGCGTGTACGAATGAAAATTTTGTATGGCGTAGTGGACTTTTTGCAATTAGAGGCACCAATTAGAGGCCTCGCAGCATATATGTTCCTATACATGGATATACTCAGAATTTGGAGTAGAACATTTTATGTGAGTTTTGTGTGTGTGTGTGTGTGTGTGTGTGTGTGTGTGTGTGTGTGTGTGGTGTGTGTCCCCCCCCCTTATAACTTTCGATCCGCTCAATTTACAGAACCCAAATTTTCAGAATATATAAACAGTTATAGACCTGCAAAACTTTTATACTCAGAATTTTGAATTTTTGTTTCAATCAGGGGTTACCAACTTTTGAAGTTTTGGTTTATTTTTCCATATATCTCAGAAAGCATAAAAGCTAGAACGCTGAAAATTGGTATAACCATAGAAGAATACAAAATCTCAAATCATTATTTTTTTAAAAATTCCAGTGTTTCTCAACCATTTTTTATTAAGAAAAATATTTTTTTTATGATAAATTTATGAGTTTAACTGCCTATATTTCCATTTTTTTTTTAAATATTTAAAAAAGCCGAAACACCCCAACTAGATAATTTAATTTTCTATAAAAATTTTTAACATTATATTAGCACATCTCAATTTTTTTAACAATTTTTATAAAAATTGAATTTAGTGACGACATTGCTTCATACAATTTGTATGGTAGTAGCCTACACACAATATCTAAGAAGACTTAATAGTTTGATACTTATCTCCAAACATACATACATACCATCATGCTGTTTTCATATTCTAGGTAGGAAAAAAGGACTGACCTCCATACTATCCAATCTTGACATACATACCTAGGTACATGTGTTGTATAGAAAAGCAAATATCTTAAAATAATTAATAATTTGTATTTATGGGTTTATAGTTTGGTACTTATTCTTCAACTGTACATACTATCACTATCGACAGTTGGATCTCATGTGTTACATGCAACTAGTAGTTAGATATAATGTGTATGGTGTGGGTGAATATTTCCTACCTACACTACACTATCATTATGCAGTTTTCGGTAGGTGTAGTGTCTATTTTATATTATGTTATGTTACGGGTGCAAAAAATACACAGTCAGCCGTATATTTAAGACTAGCTTTTATGTCCCGCCGTTGGCCAAGAATGTAATATTGTGATGGAAAAAGCAATCTTTTTTATAATATTGTCACCCAATTATTTTTCAAAATCGGACTATGAAAAGTGGTTTGAAATATGATTGAATTTGATTGTAAAATGTTCAAGTGATGGCCACAACCCATTATTTTTTATAAAGTGTGAATGAAGTACAATATACAAAATTTCTGCACGCATGGACTATGCGAAATGGTTTTAAATATGACTGTTTATCAACGTTGTAAAGAGATTGGTTTGGCCACAACCCCCATTTTTAAATATTATCATCGAAATAAATTTTAATATGTACCTATTGAAAATTTAGTAATTTTGGATGTTGGGATGTGGTTAAAATTTGATTAAACAAATGTACTGAAAATATCTAGTGTTGGTCACATCATAATATTCGTTTTTATATTTTTGCATCGAGTGTGCATTATATTTTTGCACAATAAGACTAACAGACTTAAAATTGACACAAAAGTCTACATTAACGAAGAAGAAGAAGACAAACTATGGTAAGTAGTTTTTAATTTGAATATAAACGTTGTGAAGAGTTCAGTAATGGCCACAACCCCCATTCTTTAAATATTGTCAACTAAATCAAATACGTAGGTGTTGAAAATTATTCAAAATAGGATGATATAAATGGTTTAAATTTGATTAAACAAAAGTATTGAAAAGATTCTAGTGCAGGTTACATCGTCACATCCATTCGTTTTTACATATGTATTTTCATCAAGTATGCATATCGTTAAAAATATTTCTGCACAATAGACTATTAGACTTAAAACTAACCCAAAAGTCTAGATAAAAAAGAGAAAGATAAGTATAAGACTATACGAAATAGTTTGTATAAAAAACTATCCCAATGGTCTACGTAAAATAAGTTAAAATACATAAAATAGAAGAAAAAGACTATTGGAAATAGATTGTATGAAAAAAAACCAAAAGGTCTTCATAAAAGAAGAAGAAGATTAATCTATAGGAAATAGTTTGTATAAAATTCACCCAAGTTCTACATAAAATAAGAAAACGAAGAAAAAGACTAAAGGAAATAGTTTGTGTAAAAACTGACTACATAAGTAAGATCTACA
The DNA here is from genome assembly GCA_963576475.1 of Molanna angustata. Taxonomy (NCBI): domain Eukaryota; kingdom Metazoa; phylum Arthropoda; class Insecta; order Trichoptera; family Molannidae; genus Molanna; species Molanna angustata. The sequence goes on from OY754966.1 coordinate 45,526,780, forward strand.
TAAAAAAAGATGAATTAGACAATAGGAGTATGTATAAAAGCTCACCCAAAGGTCTACAAAAAAGAAGAAGAATTAGACTATAGGAAATAGTTAATATAAAAACTGATTCAAAGGTCTATATAAAAGAATAATAATTAAACTATAGAAAAAGTTTGTATAAAAACTCACCTTTGGTCTACATAAAATAAAAAGAAATTAATAAGACTATTGGAAATAGTTTGTATTAAAACTCTCCCAAAAGTCTACGTAAATGAAGAAGAAGAATAATTAGACTATAGGAAATAATTTTTATAAAAACTGACCCAAATGTATACATAAAAGAAGAAGAAGATGAATTAGACTATGGGAAATAGTTTGTATAAAAACTGTCCTAAAGGTCTACATAAAATTAAGAAAAAGAAAAAGACCCGTCGCTTCAGACCCTTCAGTACCTCCCGTCGCTTCAGACCCTTCAGTACCTCCCGTCGCTTCAGACCCTTCAGTACCTCCCGTCCCTTCAAGCCCTTCAGTACCTCCCGTCCCTTCAATTCCTCATTACGTCCCTTCCCTTCATTAATTACATCCCGTCTCTTCAGTCGGTTAAGAAAAGTTTAAATCCAGAAACCATCCTGGAAGAACCGCGAAGAGATGAAAAGACCTTCTTTTCCCAGGATACTCCACCTTCATAGGTAAAATGACTAAATACACGAAGAAGAAGAAGAAAAAAGTTCAAATCCAGATACCTGCGAAGATATGGAAGGAAAATTGGAACTTCTTCTCCCAGGATAGTCCACCTTTATAGGTAAAATGACCAAATGCACGATGAAGAAGAAGAAGAAAAAAGTTTATATCCAGAAACCGTCTTGGAAGACCTGCTAAGAGATGGAAGGACAGTTGGACCTTCTTCTCCCAGGATTCTCCAACTTCATAGGTAAAATGACCAAAAATACACGATGAAGAAGAAGAAGAAGAAGAAGAAGAAGAAGAAAAAAGTTTAAATCCAGAAACCTGTGAAGAGATGGAAGGAAAATTGGACCTTCTTCTCCCAGGTTAGTCCACCTTCATAGGTAAAATGACTAAATAGACGATGAAGAAGAAGAAGAAAATAGTTTAAATCCAGAAACCTGCGAAGAGATGGAAGGAAAATTGGACCTTCATCTCCCAGGATAGTTCATCTTCATAGGTAAGATGACCAAATACACGATGAAGAAAAAAAAGAAAAAAGTTTAAACCCAGAAACCTGTGAAGAGATGGTCGGAAAATGGGACCTTCTTCTCCCAGGATAGTCCACCTTCATAGGTAAAATAACCAAATACACGATGAAGAAGAAGAAGAAAAAAGTTAAAATCCACAAACCGTCCTGGAAGACCTGCGAAGAGATGGAGGGACAGTCGGACATTCTTTTCCCAGGATACTCCCCTTTCATAGGTTAAATGACCAAATACACGAAGAAGAAGAAGAATAAGAAAAAAGTTTAAATCCAGAAACCATCCCGGGCACACGCTCGACAATTCACCAAAGTTTCATTGTAATCGGACAAACGGTTTAGGAGTACATCGCATACAATTTTCCGATAGGAAATCAGTATATTGTTGATTTGTAAGTAAATAGTAATAGGTAGATACCTACCTACAACAATATTCTAAAGAAATTCTATTCATAACAAATTTTATTTGAATATCAGAATCTTTCCGTTACCATAGTAACCATTCCAATACGTTAAAAATATCAAATGGTTTGAGACTTTTTTGAATATGTAGGTACCTACATTGGTTTGTTCGATGCCATAAAAATGAAAATTGTCCGAAATATCAAATATTATATACAAATTATGCAATTTTATTATGCCTATATCTTTCTAATAATTAACAGACTTTTACAATATACGTCTTAAAACTTGCCGTAATGTCTTGTGTTTCATTTTATTATTTCATAATTACATTTATTTCAAAGGTTTATTATTTTCAAGAACATATTCATTCGGTGGGAAAATGAAATATTGTATGAAAAGATATTAAAATGTCGGCGTTTATATACAAAAGGCTTACTTTAAAAATAAGTTAAACATTATAATTATACCAAATATTCACCATGTTTTTCACTTAAACGCTAAGTTATACTTCAAAATATATTTTTTTTGTGTAAATACGTACTTCTAACTTTTAAACTAACAGATATTTGCGTGCAAAATGTTCACTTTTTTGACAGATATGACTTGGAAAATTTTGTATGAAAAAAATAATTATTGAAATATTTTTAAAATTCAGCATTTTTATCGCATTATTTTTAGCGTGACACTGCATCAGGTATACAGGTACACGTTCGCACATAAATTAGATTTTTAGATGCTCTTGGTTTTTCAGAAGGCGTGAGACAAACACACACACACATACACACATACACACACACACACACACACACACACACATACACTAACATTTTGATTGCTTTATTACTTTAGATAAAACATAGTTGAACACAAATACACATGTGAATTAAAAGGATACAAAAAGAATTTTTCTATTTTTGAATGTCTGTTCGGAATTTGGTGATATACCTACATAAGTGAGTTCTACGTTCTGATCAAGCGAGGGATTGGAGAGAAATAACCGATATTTGCTATTAAGATTAGTTAGATAGGTAATGGGGTAGATGGACAAATAAATACATATGATTTAGGGTATTCGTGACATATCCGAATTTCAGGTTAGCGAATGGTAGCACTGGAAGGAATCAAAGCGGGAGACCATTGTCCGACACAGGATACAAAGAGATGCTGGGTATGGTATCTGAGAAAATATGGCTGAGTTCGTTCAGATATATCAGTCAGCAGGAGACCTCTTGATCAGGCAGAAGATGATAGACAGAATACAACATAGAAATTATAGTAGAGCATCTCTTTTCTTATCAATTTTTGTGACAAGATCCCTTCATACAATTCGTATGGTATAATACACAATATCTACGGAGACTCCCGGGAGTATGATACTTGATTTTCATTATACCATCAAGCTATTTACATGTACGGGGAAAGAAAAGTGGACTGAATTACTCACTATCCTACCCTGACGGTTTTTTAAAGTTAAAAATTCCAGAGTTTTTCAAACATTTTTTTATGATACGTGTATGTGTTTATATGCCTATATTCCCAAATTTTTGGAAAATATCGAAAACGCTGAAACACCCCAACTATATACATCCCATACTTCTTTTTACACTTTTTGTCAAAATTGAAGTAAGTGAGGACATCGTTTCTGATGATTTCGACATTTTTTTATGGCAGTATACACTACACAATATCTGCGGGGACTCACAATAGTCTGATATATTATCTCCAAACCTACATACATGCCATCAAGCTGTTTTCATACTCTGCGTAAGCAGAAAGAACTGACCTCCCCATACTATCATATGTTGACATAAAATATAATCATCAACATTATAGTAATTTCATTCTGTACCAAATTGCATAATTTTTGGTATGTCCAATACTTACTATATTAATATGACAACTCACCCTTTCCTCCTCTCCTACCCTTCTCCATGTCCCAACCTCGCTTCATAAAATACACAAACACATACACACACACCACAATTCTACACATACACCACACTTTTAACTAATCTTTTTTTTCTTATTTCGCTTGAATTGTCTTTGTTATATTAATTTGTGGAACAATGTAATTGGCTTACTTTCTTTATGACCATTTTTTTATTAATGTAAAATATGTAATGGCTATTTTGTTTCCTTAAATAAAATAAATAAATTAATACATACTTTAACGTTTTGTATAGAAAATAAAATATCTTAAAATATTCTAATACCAATGATTTAAGGCTTCATTGTTTGGTACGTATTCTTCAACTTTACATACTAACGCCATTGACATTTGGATCTCATGTGTCACATGCAACTAGTTATACAGAAATGCATGCAGTAATAAACTTTCTAGGGCTCGCTCTTCAAAGATTGGTCAAGTGCATTTGGACATTTGCTGTATGTATGTAATTATACTGTAGGTACGTAGTTTTAATTATTTTTCATACTTTAAAATCCCGTCTAGAACGGGTTGCCAAAAGTATGACGAAAATTTATTCAATTAAAACCAGGCATAAATTAATGTCACTGCTAACTTTTAAAAAACTAAGGAGTTAAAATTTGGTAGTCGCTTTGTGGGAGTAAGTTTGACTTCGAAAACCTGGAGACATTATAATTTCCAAAGTAGAGGCACCGGCTTAGAAAAGTGCTTCCACTCTTTTCTATTATTGTTTTCGAGTGTCCCGTAAGAGCCGGGTAATCGAAAATACAACAGGCAACAATAACATCTCACATAGTTCAGCAATGAGGTTCACCACGCATTCTGAATGTAGTGCCTTTTAGGTGAGAAGAGATTGGTGTGTGGGTATACACATATGTGTTTTGCTCCCTTTTATAAGGCAATCACACCCGCACATCTTTCGCTGGTTACCCCACTCTGTGGGATATGCCGTGACGGTATGAATGAATGAATGAATAAAAATTATTGACTACAAAACATATGTATTGAAATAGTAAAATAGTTTTTTCATGATCCTGCTCTTTAACACATACTTGTTCCCAGTGAGCTGTAAAGTAAAAATCGATTGGGTTGTGGCCAACGCTAAACTCCTCTCTAACAAGTCATTCCCTAAAGTATTCAAATTTTGTATGGAAATTTTTTTTATTGAATTATTTTATTATGAAAACTTGATAATTCTTCAATGCCATTTTATGAATGTTCTTCTTCTGCTTTAGTTAGGACTGTGTCCTGTTATTCTCGGAGCCTGCTCTTGTGAGGTGGACGTCCAGCTATCCTTCCATCGTTTGGGTGGTCTTCCAGGGGTCTGCCATTTGTTATCTCCCCATCCGCTGCCATCCTCACCACTCGATCCGGACCCGCTCTCCCCACATGATCTCTCCAGAAACGTCTTCTTGTTCTTCCCCATCGCACAACATCTTCGACATCACAGATTCTTGTTATCTCCGAGTTCCCCACTCTGTCAGGAAGTGTTACGCTTGCGATGGGTGGTAGAGTCTTCATCTCAGTGGTTCTAAGGAAGTTTTTTGTTCTGGCGATGTCAGCTCTTGTTTCTATGCCGTATGTCTTAGCTTCCTTAAGACATACGGCTCTTAAGCTTCCTGAACTTGGGGTCACATTGAAATATTTGATAGTTAAAAAAATTGAGAAGCACTATTCAGATATCCTTCAAAATCTAATAGGGTCTAAGAAAGTATTTACAAAATTTAAAAGAATCGAATGAGTACTTTAGTACACACACACACACGCGCGCGCACACACACACACACACACATTTTTTTTTTTTTTTATTCATATCATGAATATCACATGTATGTATGTGTGTATGTATGACATGTCGAATTCCCTCTAGGTGCTTGGATTTCCTGGTTCTTCTATAATATTTCATATTCGTTTTTATTGAGATGTTAAAAAACTTGTCAGAAAATAATACTTATACAGACAGCAACCGATGAAATCCCCTCTGAACGCCGTCTACCAGGATGCCCGATGAAAACATGGAAGAACAGCTAGATTAGGAATCAAATATTCTGTCGTACAGACACGATCAAGTCTATCAAAAACAAGAGCTAAGATGTTCAACAAATAATTGAAACAAAAAAACAATGTACAAGGTAGAAACCAACTAGTCCATTTGAAGAAAAGAGTGTTAAGAATATTTGTTTCTTGAATTCACGAATACATTTGAGATAACTTAATCGTTTGTGAACTCATATCATGCATGCATAATCATGGCCATGATGCAAAATAGATGCAAGAATATACAAATTGAAAACGCTGCATACACTGAACATCCTACATTCAACCATTACTGTAATACCTAGTACATAGATGGCGAAGTATAAAAATAAAAACATGGAATTGTTCGAAGTATTCTCCCAATGCAAATAATGCTTGTGGGATCCTTATCACAATGCCGGCTGCATCCGCCGCGTTTTACAAAGAGACTGTGGCCAAACGTAATCTTCAAACTATTGGAAAAATTCCAGTCAAAGAGACCATGTACGAAATTATACAAACAACAGTAAAATACTCTCAAAGTTTTGTTAAATAATAATATCATCATCCTATGTTTCACAAGGGGTATACAATATTTAGGTATTTGCATTAGTGATGAGCGAAAGTCCTGCAATCTTGTCTCAGTCTTCCGAGACTTGCAAGACCATGCTTTGCAAGACCAAGAGTCTAACAAGTCTTAATGCATGAGTTGAGAGTCTCCCAATCTTTTATAATTATATTTTTTTAATCAAAAAGTAAGCATTGTAAGCAAGAGTATGATAATCATGTAAGACAATGGAGAACATTAATCGTTTTTATGTAAGTATGTATTCAGACCTAGCCTACGAAAAGTAACAAGACAAGTGGTTTCTTTAATGTTTGGTGGCAAATTATTATACATTTTAAGACCTGCATGGTATAAAGTATTTTGTGTATCTACACGTTTATTTCGTTTTGGAAGACAAAAATCTTGACACACTCTCGTAGGCGAAGTGTGAACATTGACTTTGAAAAATATTTTTTTTTGTATATATTTTAGAAGCATACTATTATTTCTTATTTTGTAAATCAAACTTAATGTGTTGTATGCATATAATGTATTGCTTTACTGTCATTGATTTTAGTTTATTCTTGTATACATATTGAATTGTAAAAGTTGCAAGACTTGCTAGACCAAGACCGGAGATGCAAGAACAATACCATCCCGATCCTGGTCTTACACAACTTATTTAAAGCTTTATTGATTCTGTGAAAATCAGTACATTTTTGATATCATTAAGATCAAACACACAAAGCCTTGTTAAAACGTGTTGCAATAATCATCCATAAAATAACGCAATCAACCTCGCGGGACAGGCAGAGAGACCCGAGCAACGAATTATTCAATTTTGGCATGGAACAATCGCCTCATCAACATTCATGCATCGCCTCATACAAGTTCGTCTGTTGATCAAGCTTCGTACTTTACCACAGCGACCTCTTTTTCCATTCCAGTCACATATCTATGTTTTATTTATTTATTTATTTAAGGGACAATCACAGTCTTATAATATAAAAAGAGAAAATACACTATGAAATGATAAAAAGAAAACCAATTATTTTTGTACGCATTTGATGTTCATTAAATAATCATAGAAATATGTAGGTACCCACAATACAACAAAAATAATTTTAAATATACTTAAAATTATAACATATTCATTATTTGTTCTTCCAAGTGGCCAAACCATCTGAATGTATACCGTTTCATACCATTACTGAAGTCATTATCGAATATTTCATTTTTGTTTTGGACAATTTTTTAACATCTCAATAGAGGCGGATTTTGTGATCTCGAAGAAAAATTATAAAGCTTTTAAGGTTTTCTGTCATAGATATGGTGCCTTACTTTTAGAAGATTCCCGTTAAATTAATTATTTCCAGAGATCTTGGTCACTTCTCTGATGGTCTGCATGTAGGGGGATCTGAGGTCATAGACAGTCCACGGGTGTGAATTTTCTGTTCGCACTCGTTGATTGTTTCTTTTTGCACTATGGTGCCGAGATTGCTAATCTAGAGGGCTCCATGAGCTACTTTTCGTGCTATGCATTTTTTTTTTGTCGTTCACTTAGCGTTCTGTGAAGGGGCCGATTACAGTCCCCATAGGCAGAGCGGGTGGTGGTGGGAGTAGCGAAAAAGAATCTCAATAGAGGCAAAGTTGGAATAGTATAGGAGAACCAGGAACTCGAGGTACCTACGGGGCATAGGACCTGTCGTTGGCAAGTTTACGTGCGTGACAACGTTCACCCAATAATGTATTGCTGTTGAGTTCCCGTATCAATGCGATTGTGAAAGTTCTTTGAAGAGAAAAATTCACAAATTTAAATTCCTACTACAGTAATCGAATATTTTTATTATTGCATATGCGCAAACATTGGATTTTTTTCCCTGTCGGGAGTCAAAGATATTTTTTAAGCCCTGTAAGTGCCTTGATTTCCCGGTTCTCCTACAATAAATATTCCAACTTCGTCTCTATTGAGATAATTAAAAATCTGTTAAAAAATACCTACTACAGTACTTATTTTCATTTTTTAACAGATTTTTAATTATCTCAATAGAGACGAAGTTGGAATATTTATTGTAGGAGAACCGGGAAATCAAGGCACCTACAGGGCTTACGACCTGTCATCGGCTGGTTTACGTGATCACTTTATGCGCTTGCGCAACGTTCACCAATTATGCCTTTTTAATGCATTAAAAAGGCATAATTGGTGAACGTTGCGCAAGCGCATAAAGTGATCACGTAAACCAGCCGATGACAGGTCGTAAGCCCTGTAGGTGCCTTGATTTCCCGGTTCTCCTACAATAAATATTCCAACTTCGTCTCTATTGAGATAATTAAAAATCTGTTAAAAAATATCTTTGACTCCCGACAGGGAAAAAAATCCAATGTTTGCGCATATGCAATAATAAAAATATTCGATTACTTATTTTCATACTTGTATGTTCGTTTGTATGTTTGTATGTGACCGATGAACTAAACCAACCATCCAATTGCGACCAAACTTGGGAGATTTGTTTAGGGCACACCGGCGAAGGCAACTGCATTTATTTATTCATACATTATCGTAATTGACAATAATATTCGTAACTGCATAACCCACTAGGCAAAAAACCTGTGCCGGGGCTAAAAGTATTTTGAAATAATGTTACTTTTAACAGTGACTGCCAACTAACAAAACATACAAAAATAGCATTCTTAATATAAAAAGCATACAAATAAAAAAAAATAGAAAAAAAATTTAAAATAGATACATATAAAGTGCATTAAGTACAAATTGGAAAAAAAACAATAATCAACGAATTCCTATTCAAAAAGTCGAAACATCACATATTTTAACAAAAAACCAGAAATCAAACTTTAAGACTGCTTAGAACAATGAGAGTATGAAAAAAAAACACAAAGGAAAACACGTTAGTCCATTATTTATTTATTTTAATCTTTTTGTAAATATAAAAGTTATTTATTTAGTTATTTATTTATCTGCTCAGTTCAGTGATAAATATAATAAAGAAAATATCAACAAATATAATAAAGTGTACATTTTATTTATTTTATTTTGTACATTAACGCGATTAAAAGTATGTAATTGTCTTGTTTGATTTAGCGTAACATTAAATTTTGATTTCTTGAATTTAATAAAATGAATCCCAAAACACTTTCCGAAGTTTCCGAATAATATAATATACATCATTGGATGTTCGATAGCGATATTCGATATTCCATTCTCTAGCTAGCATAGTGTAGAGTGAACTAACATTATGAGTCGTGTAGTTTCAAATCCCTCTATAGATAACCCTATAGTTTTTGTGTTAACAGAATATAAATTAAAATTATAAAAATATTACGACCTATTAATTCTTTTATTTCAGCGTTATAGAATATCAACTTGGACTAAAAGGTATAAGAACGCACCTGTTTTAGCCGGTACGTTCTTAATAGAATCAGACATATTATAAATAAAATGCACGCACACATACACACCCACACAATTTATATATCTCTCTTTCCCTCACACATACATAATAATCCTAGACCTAATCATAGTTACTTTTCTCTCATGCACGCACCCACTCTAATTCATATTTTTTTATTGTCTTCTTTTAATATTAGGTATAGTACATAAGAGATACATGTCTTATTTCAATTTTTGCTTATTTCCTTTAAATAATTTTGTGCACGTTCTGTGTACTGTCTTTGTAAAATAAAAATAAATAAAAAGGAATTTGAATACTCTGAGGTAGTTTGGGTATATTATTTATTTTCTTTGTGAAGCTACAGCTCATTTACAGTTTAATGATACAATTTTAATTTTACAGTGTTAGAGCCAAAAAAAACATTCCATCAACATAATATAAAAAAAAATAACAGTTTACAAGCCAAAAACATTCATACACACACCTTCATACACATCCCCACACATACACTCATACACACATACACGCACACACATACATAAGTACATATGTATATACATACATACACACATATATACAACAACAAGGGAAGGGAAGAGAAAGGAGAGAAGAGAGACTAGGAGGACAGGATAGAGTTGCTCATCACCTTCAGAACATCATGTCTAAATCTGTAATATTTCGCATTGAATATGTCTATCTCAGTTTAAAATATATTGTTATATTGGCTGCATATGCGTGCAATTCTGGCATTTTTGCTGATATTTGTTCTACTTGTTGGAATATGAAGTAATTGAGGTCTGCGAACCATTCTACCTGGAACATGGATACCTACTAGGTTAACAAGTTTATATTGAAAGAATTGAGAGAATTCAGCGATATGCGTTTGTAGCGATTAATAAATGTATTTACGGATAATAATAAATGATGTATGAATTGTCTATTGCTGCCGTAAAACTGATGATATGACAGGAGAGAACTCGAGGCCCGCGCGGAAGTGAATGGCTCGCTAATCCGCGATCATACGATGACACCATCCATTTCTTCATTGGCCAGCGAGCGTCATCTGACACTCACTTGTTGTTGGTTGTCGAATGCAGGGACGCCATATAACCCTCCCCCCAGTAACGGAGTCAAATTTGTTATGATTATTCTTCTTCTCATATAATGTATTTGAAAACGTTGTTGAAAAATTATCCATTAAACTTATCTCAAATTTCGTTGAGATGCGTTCTGAGTCCGGTCCTGTCTTCAATATTTAGGTTCTTATCTCAATTATTCTGCTGATTTGGGTTTATGCAACAGGTTTATGACCTAAGCCCACTGTACACATGTTTTATTAAATACATAAGTCCATTGCACTATTGTTTTATAAAATTGTGACATAATATGTCCTTATGTTATTGTTTTGATAATATGTTGTGTTATCAATTTAAAGAATTTATCAGCATAAACCGTTTGCACTATGTTTGAAACAATTACAGTTTTATCGGCTACTTTTCGTTTATTTTTTAAACACATCAAATTGAGTTAGAATTGTTTATTTATTTTTTATAGTTTTAATTTTAATTGTTTTTTGATTGATTTTAATTAAATTTTCTTTATCTGAGTTAGATTATTTGTCACATTGATATACTTTTATTTTAAGTTTGCATCAGTTAGGATTGTTTGTTTTAACTATGGTTGTTTATTTAAGTTAGAATGTCTGTCACATTGACATACTTTCATTTTCACTTTCATTTCATTTGGGGTTTCCGATAATTTAAATCAAGTACAAACCTTTTTAAACGCACGCGATAGTTACCCTTACTAAGGCGTAACTTCATAGTGCATTGGGCGGTTTTAATATATCATGTTTTCAGTCACTAAGTTTAGCGTTATATGTCCTCTAAAAGTATACATAATTGGTGGAGTGTAGGCTGGGTTAAATTATTTTGTAGGGTAGGGGGTGCAATGAAGTTATTGGTTAATTAATTAATGTATTGGGAAAATATTTAATATAGGGTTATTAGGGAATTGTGTTTGGTTATTAATTATATTATTTTTCATACTTACGTTTTTTCCGAATACAAAATTTCAAATTTTAAGTTTCCTGAGCTTGGGGTCACTTTGAAATATTTGATATTTAAAAAAATAGACAAGCACTATTCAGATATCCTTCAAAATCTAATGGGGTCTAAGTGAGTGTCAGATATACAAATTCGCAAAAATTGAAAAGAATCGAATGAGTACTTTAGTCTATAATCGATACCTAAAGTAAAATTAAAACCCCGCACATAGCACACAGCACACACACATAGATACATGTTGATGAAACTTTTAGAATCCCATCCCAGCATGATACTAGTTGATAATCTGCAATAAAAAATACCCTTAAAAATTGCGAAATCATAACCCCACACTATATCCCATTGAGTTAGTGAGGAGTAAAAAAGATAAACTCCGTACATTATTACAGATTGGAAGAGAAGGATCTGCCTCGGTACTCTTAGATTTTTTGAGATAGAGGTTTTAGAGTTTTTTTTTATCCTGGTTGTCGATATTCTAAGTGAATGGAGTATGTAAAAAAAAGAAAAGAAAACAAATCATATGATCGCAGAGTAGCCATAGCAATTCAAAACTAGAACTGCCTCAGAACAGACTATGTCTAGCGAGGCAGTATAATTTCCAATGTGAGAAAAAAATAATAATTGTAAAATTGTAATTAGGTAGAATCTAAAATATATAATTGTAATTTTGTTCCTTTGTAATATTCATTCATTCATTCATTCATTCATTCATTCATTCATTCATTCATTCATTCATTCATTCATTCATTCATTCATTCATTCATTCATTCATTCATTCATTCATTCATTCATTCATTCATTCATTCATTCATCAAGTCTTAAAACTCATTCCATGTTGAGGGTATTGAACCTACACGGCTCGTATGTATTCCTTTGAAGGGATGGACCAAGTTGGGTGACTATCACACATAGGTACATAGGTACACATGCATATGTATGTGTGTATGTATGTGTGTTATGTATGTGTATGTACGGAGGCGTCTTATTTCAATGTAATAACATCATTTTATTGCAGAGTTTCCGCGGTCTCAGGCGAGTTAATACGAGATACCAGCCAATAATATAAGGAATGAAAGCTCTACGTGCACACACACACACACGTGAGATTCAGGTAACGTGAAAATGAACTATGAAATAACTTACCTACATAACAGTCTACCATTGCTATATTCGTATATACACTTTGTATGTAAATACTCACCCCACCGTTATTTACAGAGACAAGTTTAAAAGAATGCATTCATACGTAGCTACCAGGGTTGTTGCTAACACCAGCATCAGTATCCGCGGAACATCAACATCTTTTTACTCCTCACTAACCCAAGGGGATAAAGTGAGGAGTTATGATTTCGCAATTTTTAATGCTATTTTTTTATTGCAGATTATCAATTAGTATCATGCTGAGATTTTTTCTAAAAGTTTCATCACAGTTTATCTGTGTGTGTGTGCTATGTGCAGTGTGCTGTGTGCTATGTGCTGTGTGCTATCTACGGCGTGTTTATTTTACTTTATCGATTATAGACTAAAGTACCTACTCATTCGCTTCTTTTCAAATTTTGCAAATATATATATATCTAATACTCGCTTAGACCCCATTAGATTTAAGGATATCTGAATAGTGCTTCACCTACACCTACTAAAAGAGTTCACCTACCTCGGCTCCACAGTGACCAGCGACAATGATACACGAGAAGAAGTTAAAAGAAGAATCATGGCTGATAATAGATGCTTCTACGCCCTACAAAGCAGCTAAGGTCAAAACTGACTGAGGAAAACACTTAGTCCTCACGTATGCTTCCGAAAACTGGGTGATGACCAAACAAACTGAAGGATCAATAGAAGGATCCTTCGAACGATCTATGGGCCAATAAAAGAGAGTGATTGTTGGCGTCGACGATACAACAGGGAACTATACGAGACCTATGAAGAGCCTGATGTGATCAGTGCCATCAAGATAGGGCGCTTAAGATGGGCTGGTCACATAAACCGAATGGACGACGACAACCCCACAAAACGCCTCACACTTTCTGTGCCACAAGGTAGAAAGAGACCAGGAAGACCAAGGACTCGATGGATGGACAGTAAAATTAGAAACTGGAGAACAAAGGCAACGGATATAAGGGAATGGAGGAGAGTCCTGGATTCAGCCAAGGCCCACCCAGGGCTGTCGAGCTTATGAAGATGATGATTAATAGTGCTTCTCAATTTTTTAACTGTCAGAAAACTTAAAATTTGAATTCAAATTGGTAAAAAGGCACATCACTTTCATAAAATGGCATCAAGTTTTCATTATGAAATATTTAAATAATAAAAAAAAATTACAAACTCATTTCATGAAAATGCTGAATATTTTCCTTACAACATTTGAAAACTTTATAGAATGACTTGTTAGTGAGGAGTTTAACGTTGGACACAACCCATTTGTTTTTTTAATATCAGCATCCGCATTGATCGGCGCTGAACATGTATGTTGACGTTAGAGCTGTGAAACATCCGCAGAGTGAGCGGATCTGATGACACGTGTTGTCTTCGCTTGCGAGATTATACATAACAAGTTGCATGTAACACATTAGATCCAACTGTCGATGGCGAAAAAAAAAATAATAATAATAAACACTTCCTTGCATCCTGCGCAAGTAGCGCGTTTATTGCCAAATGGCAATTTCTTCCAACTAACCAGTGTTTCCAGCCCAGAGTAGCAATATTTGTGAGAGAAATGAATAAAAATAATTTTCTAATCTGCTGGGAATCGAACCCAGAACGCCCGCACATTAGCCGAATGGCTTACCAGCTGTGCCACGGCGATAGTTTGTATAGTTGAAAAATACATACCAAACTACAAACCCTTAAATCCAATTTATTCAATATTTTTTAGTATATTTCAGCATTTGTGGCTCAGATGAATGGGTATCTAACTGCTGGTCCAAATATCTTGGATTCGATTCGCGGTGGAGACAAAGTATTAAATTGTGTCTTCAGTCTGGACCTTGAGAAGGTTAATATCATATTCATCCAGAATGTGGCAACTTGTTATTGGGTGCGTGTTAAATGAATATTTGACATAGTACTTGCCCGAGAGGCAATATTAAATAAATGTTTTGTTTTCCATTCTAAACATGTACCTATGTCAAAATAGGAAAGGATAGGAATTCAAGTTATGTTTATATCATAATATGTTATGCTTATATTACATATATCAATATTATATTATATTTACGTTATATCTATATCTTAGGGATTTCAATTCACTAAGCTCGTTCAAAATGTTGTATGTTGCATTAGAATATAATTCAGTTAGTTTGGTCCTCTTTTTATAAATCTCACCAGTATAAATTAGAAAAAGTTCAGCGAAAATTCTAAAGATTTGTCAATTTTAAATTATCGATTCCCTTTGAACAAATAAATTATAATTCTTTAATGTGTTCACTTAACTTAAAAACACTATCAAGTAGAAGGACAATCAGTGATTTGATGATTTATATAAGATTTTAAATGGCTGGTTGGACGTCTTTAATTTAACGTGTCTCATTTAATTTAATGTTCCGATTACCCGTACACGACAAACACAGGCTTCACTATTTTTTATCATAAAATCTAGTAATAATTATTATATTCACTCGCCTATTCTGAGATTACATAGACTTGGTAATAAGTTTGGCTCTGTTGATGTCTTTTGCTGTTCGATATATTATGAATATAAAGAGAGACTCTTAAAGATTGTATAAATTCTGGGTTATTTTTCTTTTTTCCTATTTTTTTATTTTTGTTTCTGTTTAATCTTTTGCTTGTTTTTCTTTAATTTTATTTTTATGGTACTTCACTACTTATATAGTTTGTAAATTTATATTTTATATTTTTTTTCTTGATATTTTTGTTGTTGTTATATATATGGATGGGAGAAACAGTGAAACACTGCAATAAACCAAAATATCTAGGGGTTGCCTTAGATAGAGCACTGACATATAAGGAGCACTGTATGAACACAAAGCAGAAAGTATGTGCAAGAAACAACATTATACGGAAACTGACAGGGACTACATGGGGGGCAAGACTGTCGATACTTAGAGCTTCAGCGCAGGGTTTGTGTCTGTCTGCTGCGGAGTATGCGTGTCCGGTTTGGCAAAAATCTGCTCACTCAATACAAGTGGACATAGCATTTAATGAAATGGCACGAACAGTATCAGGATGCTTAAAGCCAACACCAACTGGGAAATTATACCCAATTGTCGGAATTGCTCCACCCCACACTCGACGAAGGACAGCTGCAGATGCAGAGAGGTACAAACAAACTCATGATCGTAGGCACCCTCTATATCACCACCAACCAACAGCCTCACGTTTGAAATCCAGAAACAGCTTCATTAAAAGCACCTCCCCGATTGAAAATTCACAAAAAAGGAGAGAGGATCTGTAGAAACAGGACCTTGGAGCGGGGCTGTGGATGCATCCACGTGAGGGTATTCCAATAGGAGAAGACCTTCCCTATTGTATATGGACTACCCTCAACAGATTAAGGGTCGGTGTCACACGATGTAGAGTGAACCTCGCAAGGTGGGGGTACCTCTCTGAAGATGACACTCTATGTGACTGCGGCGTAACCCAGGATGAGAGTCACCTTCAGATATGTCCACTTATGGGGGAAGGATGCACCCCTGGTGACATAATTATGGCAAACGACAAGGCGATAGCAGTCGCTGCATATTGGAGTGGCAGGGTTTGAACCAGCCGGACACGTAAAGTAAGTAAGTAAGTATATATAGGTACCTATTTATTATTATGTATGTATGTATTTTGCCTCGTGGTTCATAAACATATGTTTTAATAATTTGTAATTGTGTATGTAAAAGCCCATTTAGGTCGTTTATATAAATAAATTAATTAATTAGATTTACGATTTTATTCTACATTATATAAAAAATATTCAATATATGAAATAGCCGTCATGACGCAGGCCTTGCCTAGTTTGACGGTGATTAAAACAATACCAACACTGCTAACTACACTCATCACTATATTATGTACAGGCCTTGCCTAGTTTGACGGTGATTAAAACAATACCAACACTGCTAACTACACTCATCACTATATTATGTACAGGCCTTGCCTAGTTTGACGGTGATTAAAACAATACCAACACTGCTAACTACACTCATCACTATATTATGTACAGGCCTTGCCTAGTTTGACGGTGATTAAAACAATACCAACACTGCTAACTACACTCATCACTATATTATGTACAGGCCTTGCCTAGTTTGACGGTGATTAAAACAATACCAACACTGCTAACTACACTCATCACTATATTATGTACAGGCCTTGCCTAGTTTGACGGTGGTTAAAACAATACCAACACTGCTAACTACACTCATCACTATATTATGTATTTTTTGTAAAACAAAATAAAAGTGTAACCCATATAAGAGAAAGCATGAACAAAATAAATAAATAAATAAATCCTTATACATAAAATATATAGTGCGAAGCCTCTCAGCTTGCTGCGAATTAATCCCACGTGAAGATAGACCACTGCGTTTGTTGTTTTGATCTGAAATCTTTTTTTATGGAATGTGTTAGCTGTCCGTTAAAAGGAAAAAAAGACTTATTTGCTCCCGCTGTGATGTCGACTGTTTCACGAAACGGGTCTTCCTTTCACTATATACATCGTTGAGTATAGAAGTTTCTGGCGTTAATCATTCTCTGCCTACCCGATTTGCAGTCGTGGTAATAATACAAGATTATTTAGCGCCGCTTTGCTTTGAGCATATCAGCGGCACATGCAAAAATTGGTGAAACTGGTGCAACAGTTTCAACCTAGTTGTGATCAATCATTGTGATGATCGTATTTATTGGGCATCATACATTGTGATGATGGTATTAATTGTGATAACTTTGCTCTGTCGCTCCGATAATATTTATAAACATTCTGAAGACCATTCACATTGATGTTATGATGAAAAGTAACGACATCTATCAATGTCAATATCATTTATAAATTATCATTAAATTAATTAATTAGGTCTTAGAACAATAGGCGCGCCAGAATAGTACAATGTACGAATGTAGGTTTCGCCAACTCAGCTTATCAGTCCAAGTGTAGGTAAATTAACAGCACAGATTAAAACTGTTTACGATTCGAAACTGTTTCTTGATGTGTGTTGTTTTAATGATTCGACATTTTTATAAACGGTTTGATAAAAATAAAAATAAATACAAAAATTTTGTAATAATTCTACTTTGAGGAAGAAGTTTTCAATTGAAAAAATCATGAAAAATGTATTCCTTGGGGCCAAACGGTGAAATCATAACCCTCACGGTTTCCAATATCGTTGATATAATTAATTCTAGGTATATGAAAATTATACCCATGATATGGGTAATCAAAAGAGTTTTGATTTCACAGTTTGACCGGACTTGCCCCCCAAGCCATTCTAAATCACGCGGATCTTGGATTGAAACATTATCGATTCATTAAGAGAAATAAATTCTCTTGATCGAATCGACAGTTTGAAAAATCACAAAATTATTAAAACATAATCATTTTTTTCCTGATTTTTTAAGAAAATACATAATTTAAATCAGCTTCAGCTGATCTGAAAACACATGCATCAGCAATAACTCTAGAATGTTTCATCAAGTCATAGCATCCTGTAAAGTAGTTTCAAGTCAAAAGGTCGTTTTGGCACAGTTTAGTCAGATATCTGACTGCTGAGCTAACATTCCCGGGTGCGATTCTCGGCGGATGACACTCTACCTATCAATTGTGTTTCTCTGAAAGTCTGAGGTCCATTATGTTGTCAGGAAAGTCTACAATTCATGTTTGTAGTTATTACCAAATATGTACTTACTTCATGTGATTCAAAAATAATTTTTGAATTCGTTTTATACTGTTAATATAAATATAAACGTCCTCCGCAGCTACCACCCGCGGAGGTCGTGTCAGTGGGACACAACCTGCCTTATTCAACATGGAGAGGCTAAGAACGCTCAATAGGCTAAGAACGGCTGTCTCCTGCTGTTACAGTGACCTCTAGAAATTGGGTTACAGAGAGGAAGACATCTGCGAGTGTGGCGCCAGACAGGACAACGTGCACCAACTGTCATGTCCTATGATTGGAGCGACATGCACGCACCAAGACACAGTGATAGCAATATGATGGTGTGCCGGACACAGAAAGTATATTTTATTATATTGTGGATTCCAGATGACTGACCCATGCTCCAATTGACTTCTAACAATTGTATTATATAGTAAGCTTAATGTTTTCACTTGTGTGAATGGTTTGCATACTCTCATCAGGAATCGCAACATTTATAAGCATTCAATGTAATTGTGTCAATGTGTTAATTAGGCATGCCTTTGGTAAAAAAAGATTTATAAATCATTTGAGACGCATGGCTATGATCCATTGGTCAGACCACATTCACAAAGACGTGTTATGAAGCAGAGTCGGAGAAACGAGACAACTAAAGAGGGTAACCCAGCAATGATCCAAATGTTTAGGCCATGACATCAGGCATCCGGGTCTGCTTATTACTATCGCCGAAGGAATGGCGGAAGGCAGAAACTTTAGAGGTCGCCATATAGCTCGTTATGTGGACCAGGTGATCAGAAATGTGCGCTGTAGCTGCTACCAAAAGATGAAGAGGTTGGAGGAAAACAGAGATATTTGGAGAGATTGAATGCTTGATGCAAACTAATCCTTGAAATGTCACCATGAAGAGAACTTCAAGTTATTAAATTTACTGACTGTTATTATTTATTCTATCAACTCCACCAGCGGTCTGTATGAGACCGTCGTCAGACATTAAATTACTAGTGGAACATAAACAAGTGTGTTCTATTGTATAATTATTTTATGAAAGATATAATGCACGTGTTCAAAAATACATTTTTTTCCAAAAAGTTTGAGGTTTACATTAGTTGTGTGAAGTTCTGTATTTCAGAAAATAATCCTTCCAAAGTGAATGCTTTGGGAGACCATTCACGGGTTATTCTCAAACTTAAGCCATAAATCGTCCTTTTTCAACGTTTCTCCATTTTGGAAATACCTGTATATTGGACAGGAGAATTCACAATTCACCTGAAATATTATGTAAAAGGTGAAATGAATGGAAAAACATTGTTTTTTTTCTTTCCCCTAAGTTTTTCCATTCAAACTTTCTGCACGAACTGACATAATACTACGTACTTTTTTCCAGCCTACTTTTAAATCAATACAATTTGAATCAATATTTTATTTCATTTTCTATTTTAATTTATAGTTTTTTTATTGATGCCGCAACTGTCACAGTTATTTTTGTATTTCTTCTCGGGCAAGCAATAGGCACTATCTTCTTCTTCTTCTTCAGCCTGTTTTTTTTTCCATTCTTGGACATAGGACTACCCCTTGATCCTCCACAACTCCCTGTCTTGGGCACACTGCGTCCATCTCCCTCCGGCACATTTCTTGATGTCATCAGACCACCTTGCCTGGGATCTATGCACTATATCAAATATTCATTTAACACACATCTAATAACAATTTGGCCTATTCTGGAGGCATGTGATATTTATGATCTCACAAATCCAGACTAAAACGACTATTAATATTTTTATCTCCACCAGAAATCAAAACAGGGACTTTTGGCCCGGGAGTTACATAGCAAACTGAGTCAAAAAGGCTGACAAATGTATAGCAAGTGAAATTTATTTTCAAGAATATTTTACTTATTACAAGAGACCGGAATTATTCGCATTTTCGATATTTTTCTCGGAAAATTGGTTCGGGAAATTTGAAATAAGTCTTTGCAAACAAAAATGGGAATATCAAATCAGAAATTTGATTATTTTATTTGTATTTGACAAAAATAAAGCAACACATACATAACAGTCTTATTCATAATAGCTTATGTTAGGTTTAAAACAGTGTATAACAACAGTATTATGAATATTCAAGAATATAAGTGCTTAGACTGTGTTTTAGCTATACAATGTTTTTACCACAGTATAAGGAAATATTGTGAATAAGACTGTTATGTATGTTCCATCACGGCATATCCCACAATGTGAGGTAACCAGTGCCAGGGGTGCGCATTTGAAAATCACTCTATTATTAAGGATGCACGACACATACGTGTATTCCCCCCCCCCCTAGCCTCGTCACAACTAAAAAGAATAAATAATGTATGATGAACCTCATTGCTGAACTATGTTATATTAACTAGTTGCATGTTACACATGAGATCCAGCTGTCGATGGCGATATAATGTATAAAGATATTTTGTTTTCTATATTTAATATTGAGGTATGTATGTCAGGATAGGTTAATATGGAGTTCAGTCTTTTTTTCTTACCCAGAATATGAAAACAGGATGATGATATGTATGTTTGTTTGGAAATAAAGTATCAAACTATAAAGTCCCCGAAGATATTGTGTAGTGTATTCTGCATTACAAATTGTATGAAATGATGTCGTCGCTGAACTCGATTTTTATAAACATTGTTAAAAAAGTTTGAGATGTACTACTACAATGTTAATATTTTTTATAGAAAATTAAATTATCTAGTTGGGGTGTTTCGGCTTTTTTCGATATTTAAAATAAATGGAAATATAGGCAAATAAACACATACATTTTATCACAAAAAAATGTTTTTCTTTATGTTTTAAAAATTCTGGATTTATTTGAGATTTCGTATTTGTCTCTATACTCTACCAATTTTCAGGGTTCTAGCTTATATGGTCTTTGAGATATATGGAAAAATAAAGTAAAATTCAAAAGTTGATAATCCCTGACTGAAACCAAAATTCAAAATTCTGAGTATAAAATTTTGTAGGCCTATAACAATTTTGATTTTTTTTTCAGTAATAGATATGTTTGACTGACCGCTGACGCGTTTCGCTACAGAATTCGCTCAAAGAGCATCTACATCTACAGAATGTTACATTATACATTTTACATACACTTACATACACTTAATGTTTCATACACTTGTACATTTCCATAAAAACATAACCTTACACAACAGATCCCAACAAACACGAACCACTAGACATGCAAATAACATTAACTATACTGTACCAATTATGAAGACCTCATTTGGACAAAGACAGTTTAATTTTATTGCCCCACGTATATTTAATAAACTAGACAATGACATAAAGAAATCACCACATCACAATTCCTTTAAAATTCATATAAAAAAATGGCTGATTTCTTCAGGCAGGCTCTATGCTGAGGAGGTTGTCCATCCTTAACATCTGACTTATTCACTTTTATTCCTATATTTCCTTTCTTCTTAATCATTTCTTTTATTTAATCTAAAACTTTACTTCTTACTCTTTTGTAATCATTTTCTTATAACTTGAATGTAACATTTGTGCACCTTATATATTTTGTATCCTCTATATGTAAATAATTTGCATACCTTATTGTGTAAAAGTAACAGCCCCAGAACAGGTTTTGCCTAGTGGGGCGTTACTTACTTAACCTAAATGTGTAAAATTGTCTTTGTATTAACAATAAATAAATAAATAAAAAATAAATACAGAAAACCTGTGATCTATTCAAAGTCGGCCTTCATGGCTCAGTGAGTTGGGTATCTGTATCCTGTGCGAAACGTTCCGGGTTCGATTCCCGGTGAAGACAGAGTTTTTAATTGTTTTTTTCAGTCTGGAATGTATCGTTGTGTACATTATCTTGTGTGAATCAGAATTTTTGGTAATTCTTTAATGTAATGAGATGTTAGAAACGGATCCTAACAAATATACTATGTATAATACATGGATGTAATATTGTGTTTAATACATGCATAATTTATTTTGTATATGGTGTCATAATCTTAATGTTTTCTTTTTTTATTTTACATTTTGTGTCGTCTTTTAATAGCACACATCGTCCCTCTACACACGCTAATAAGCTTCAATAGGTAGGTGATATTGTAAACTATATAATGCATAAATTTTGTATGTTCGTATATTTTGTTATGATATGAATAAAGAAATAAAAAAAATATACATTAAAAAAAATAAAGGTAGAACCTGTTAGTTGAATAAAGCGCCCTCAAGGTGAGGCTATCACAAAAACGGTGCTATGAAAGTAATTCCCAGTATTATTATTATTATGTTCATTTGTGCCTTATAATTAAAACGAGTGGGTTGTGGCCAACGCTAAACTCTCCACTACGTAGATAACAAATACCTAATAATTACCCATAAATACATACATACCATCACACCATGTCCCTCACGGGGTAGGCAGAGAGAACCAAACGCCACATTTTCCTATCTTGACACACATTGCCTAGTCAACATTCATGCATCGTCTCATAAATGTTCATCTGTTATTCATGCTTCTAATATTTCCGTC
The DNA here is from genome assembly GCA_963576475.1 of Molanna angustata. Classification (NCBI taxonomy): domain Eukaryota; kingdom Metazoa; phylum Arthropoda; class Insecta; order Trichoptera; family Molannidae; genus Molanna; species Molanna angustata. The sequence goes on from OY754966.1 coordinate 45,549,686, forward strand.
ATTCAGTATCTCGTTCACATGGTCGTGCCATCCCTTTCTTGGGCGTCCCCGACCTCTTAATCCATTCCTGTCCGCATTGTATATTTTCTTCCTCAGGTGTTCCTCATTCATTCTCCCCATGTGGCTCATTCCTTCATGTAATTACCTAAGTACCTATATTAATTAAAAACATAACAGGATTTTGATTTTTTTAAATTTGATTATGTATTATATGCATTATTTGCAAGAAAAAATATTTTTAACTATTTTTGTATGACTAGTTTCATGTAACACATGAGACCCAACTGTCGCAAATTGTTATAATATGTAGGTACCTATAGTGTTGAAGCATATCAACCTATAAGAGAAGGTACTCATACATACAATTTGTATCAAATGCGGTTGCAACTAAATTCAATTTTTACAAAAATGAATAATAAACGTTAGGTATCTAAGGAAAACTTCTATCTTATAAAGCTCTTTACACTGTAATATCAATATGAAATAAAATTACTCAACATTGCCAAACATAAAAAATATATCTCTCGTTATATTTTCCAAAAAATCAATTATTAGGAACACAATTGAAGGGGTCAAGCGAATAATCCAAAAATCAATTATTAGGAACACAATTGTAGGGGTCAAGCGAATAACGTTACAAACGACAAAAAATTCAAAAGTGTTTTTTTATGGAATAATGTTGGTATTACTAATACTTATCCATCCCCTTTTGTTTAAAGCAAAAAAAATGTTTATCTCTGTCAAATTAATGTTGGCAACTGCGAGCGTTGACGAAAACAGAGGAACAACGTCGCTTGTGACGACATGTCGTCTTTTTTGTCATCAGTGCGCGTGAGTTCTAGTGGATGAAATGAAATAAATAGAAGTAAAAGAAGAAAAATAGACATCATGAACAGAAAGGACTATAAATGGAAGATGTTAAAAGGTGCAGGAAAACCATATATAAGTCGAAATGGGAAGGCAGTAAGCGGTAAACTGGAATCAAGTCAGGTTACTGGAATAACGTGGCTTGCGCATGTTTTTAACATATCAATTTTTTGTCTAATCATTTTTGGGCCTTTTATATATCCGAAAAATGTATGAAACAGCGGGGAAAAACGTTTCAAGCGCCAGGAAAAGCAACGTTGTTCCGTATTTTTTTGGTTTGATTTCTGTATATTTTTGTTAATATACGTCATTTCATTTATTTTTTCCTACTGACATGTTACAAATAAGTAATGCCACTTGATTAATGACCTTTGATATAAATAAAAAATTTTAAAAACAAAAATTAAGTTTTCTCAATTTTTACATTTTGTCCTTTGCAACGTTGCTCGCTTGACCCCTTCAATTATTCAAAAGATATTATTTATTTCTTTTAAGGTTGGCAAACTCTAAATACAGTTATGTGAAGATTGCTTATATTGTATAAAGTATTAAAAAAAAATTATAATATCTCAAGCCAAACCAAAAATTCTCCTATATATTTTTCATACAAAATATTGATCAATAGAAACATAATTATTGAAAGGATATTATATTTTTCTTTTAAAGTTGGCAAACTCTGAATGCAGTTTTGTTAAAATTCTTTTTTTTTGCATAAATAATTCAAACAAAATGAAAATATCTCAAATTTCCAGGTCGTGAGAACATTTTTAAAGTTTTAACAGATGAAATCATAGAGAAATAATTAACCGTTGTCTATGGAAAACTAATCAGCTCTAAGTTTATGTACTTCACACATATGGTATCAATATGAAGTTCATCAGTCTTTTGGTTTGGGCTGTACAGAGGACACAAATTTTCAAATTTGTGTACGGCATACACACAAAAACATCACGATGAAACTCAAAGTATACACTCTCTACATGATACCCATTGAGAAATTGATGTAAAAAAAATATGCTTAAAAATTCTGAAATCATGACTCTCCACTATTCCATAGTTGGTAGTGGAGAGTAAAAATGGAAGCATTATTCGATGCCAGTGTCTGACAAAAGCAACATGATGACTTAATATGGCAGCGTATTTAAAATGTAAGGTACATTTCCGATTACTCGAGATTGAACAACATATCCTTATAACTCTAGATAAAACAAAGCAGGATTTGAATATAAACTAACTATGTAACTCGCCAGTTAAGTCTTGTATTAATAATGTGTGCGCAGTCACAGAACATCCAAAACTTTACACCATACAAGTGTGGGTTTTTGATACCCAGGATATGATGGTTTCAAAATTAATTAAATTTAATTAATTTCATATTTACCAATACCACAAAACAAGATCAAAGGCTCAACTCTTCACAACTCTTCAGGAACTATAAAACCCGGCTCGGCAAATAACATTGTGTTTGTAGTTTGTTTCTAAATATCACGTATTAATAGCTAAACTCCCGTGGCGTTGTTTGCTCTGCTTTATTTAAATTTCGTTTATAATTTCTATTGTTATTCAACTCAGCTGAACGTACCACTCATGCCGTCCCCATTTACTATATTAGAGTTATAAAATCATTTTTTAAAGTTTTTTTTTCAGATTGAATTTGAATTTATGATGTACGTCGTCTCAATCTATACCTCAATACATATATTTAAGAAAAAAAAATAAGAAATAATCTCTCACATCCTTAGTTTTTATGCCAAATGGTGGTGAGGTCAGCTCTCCTTACTGCGCTTCTCCACTTTGGTCTATCCTGAGCATCGCCCTCAGAGACATCACATGCCCGCATATCCTCCGCCACCAAGCTCTTCCATCGTCTTTTAGGACGCCCTTTTGGTCTTTTACCGGGAACTCGATGGTCCAGTGAAGTGTTACATACGTTTTCTAGCGGTTTTCCCCGAATATATCCGAACCACCTCAGCCTACTTTCCATCAGCTTATCGGAGACATCGCGTGCGCCCAGTCTACCTCACACATATTAATTACGAATTTCATCTCTCCTTGTGACGCCGCACATCCGCTTAAGCATCTCCATCTCGGCTGTTTGCACTGACTGAACTTGCCGTCGTGTGACGGCCCAGGTCTCGCTACCATATATTATTAGCACCGGTCTGATCATTGTCTTGTAGACATGTCCTTTCATCTGCACTGACATTCGCCTGTCACAAATAACACCAGTCAGTTCTCACCATTTAAGCCAGGCTGCGGCTATACGGTACTGGATGTTGATTTTCAGTCCTTCAGACTCATGTGTCATGTTCCCGAGATACTTATATGTACTTATCACATCTCGTTTCTAGCTACCCATCGATCATAATTGGTTCAGTGAACTATTATAATATTCAATCAACTATTATTATATTGTCTTTTTTTTGCTTTTTATGTTGTTTGTTTTCTTTATTGTATTTTTTTTTAATTTTTGTCATGTAATAACTTTATTACCATAGTACACATTCTACCTACATAACTTTATTACCATTTCATCATCAACTCTAGTAAGTTAGAAGAAATTTCCATTTAGCAATAAACCCGCCATTGTAAAAAATATGTGTATAAGAACGTAAATAAATACATACGGAAAAGAGGCTTATATCCAGCAGCGGAGAAATGGATGGAGGAAAAAAGTTAAAGAAGAGCAAATTAACTTGAGATTTCAGAACTATACTTGTTTAGCCCATCTGTCGTAATGGTAATATATGGTATAATGTTAACATTAAAATACATAAATCAATATTTGGTATTAGTTTGGTTTGGTTTTAACGAAGCAACAAAAGCTATAAGTCCCGCTTTTCTTCCAACGTCTAGCTGATAAATTTCTGCGGAAATTATACCACGAATGCACATTTGTATGAATAATTTTCCCAAGACTGTGTTGCCATGGCTAAGAGCCATATTATATCTAATATCATTTGTGAAACAAACGAAACAAATTTGGGTTTCTATGCTTCAACGCAGAGTGAGATAAATGTCATTGGACAAATTACTATGATATGATAACAAATTACTTTAGAGCTGTGTAACAATTTATTGTGAATTATGACTCAGGCATTCCTTTGGTATCTATTTTGAAATTTCCTCCGAAATATTACTGTGAGGCACCATTTTTTACCGAGTTTAAATCCAATATGAACTTTGTTTATGTCTGTTCAGCTATTTCTTTTTACAACGTTGACCCATTTCGATGATTCTTTTTTAGTTAGAAATTGAGTATCTTCCGATTGGTCTAATTTCAGTTTGGTCAAGATATGATCATGGGCTCCATGAGAAATTCATCAAACTATTCAGTTTGAACTTCAGCGATAAGAATTCTTTGAAACATTGTCCGATTTTACTGATTTTTTTTTATAGGAAGGTAGTACTTCAGAGATGATCATAAATATTTATTTATTTATTTATAAAAGGTTACATCGACATTTGTAACAGAACGATGTATGACAGAGTTCGAAATGAAGATACAAGAAAATAATGTAAGATGAAGAAAGAGTATTTAACAAAATGAAAGTTAACAAATTGAGATGGTTTGGTCACTTGGAGAGAATGGATGAAGAACGCCTGACGAAAAAAATAAACAAAGCTGACAGGAACGGAATAAGAAAAGGAAGGCACGACCATGTAAACAATATTCTGAAAGATGGAAATGTAAGAAGCGAGAAAAACATACAAACATGTATAAGACGATGTATGAATGTTGATAAGGCGATGAATGTGTGTCAAGATTTGGCGTTCGGTTCTCTCTGCCTACCCCGTGATGGACATGGCGTGATGGTATGTATGTATGTACATCGACAGACATCCAGCTTTCAATTTTCATAAAAAAAATACAATATCGGTTATTATCAGTTGATAATTTGAAATATCCTCTCAATCGCCAGACTTATGAATTGAGGTGATATTAGCGATTTTCCAAAGTTCAGGAAATTCTCCAGTTGAGAGAGATTTGCCGTTAATTATATTCATAGGCTAGACTAGATGATCGGCACACTTTTTAATGAATGATGGTGGGATTTTGTCAGGTCCCGGAGCCTTCATGGGATCGAGGCTTAGCATCTTGTCGCGAGTTTCTTTTTCTGACAAGCTGACCGAAGAGATAGAATAACTGGTATTGTATGATTAGTTTGGGAGTACCACATAAACATTCGCTGACGTATTAACACTAAACACATATGAGAAATATCTTGAAAACAATTCTACAATTTTATGACGATAAATAAATGATATGAATTTCATCGAATTGTAAAGATGAAACTCACGAGAAAATATATCAAACTATTCAATTTGCAAAATCGTTTGTAATGAATTCTTAAATAAAAACGTCGTTTGAATACGATGATTCCTTTTTATTTGAAAGGGATTAAAAAACATTTTAAAATAACATTAAAGGATGAGGTACAGATTACTAATAATTTGATGATACAACGTACACTTCATATGAAACTCTTTACATGGAAATTAAATTTAAGAATTACATACCTTCGTACATACATACCACGCCTACTTGGGGTAGGTAGAGATAACCGACTCCTTTATCTTGACATACATGTTTTGCCTCATTTACATCCATGCATCGCGTCATACATGCTCTCCTATTATTCTGACTTCGTATATTACCATCTTTAAAAATCTCATTCATATGATCAAACCAACTATTGACTATTTTCTTGATATCAATAAGCTGCAAAGCACTAGCTTAGAATGGTGAGTCCGCTCTTTCCTACTGTCATTGTTTTCGGGTTGCCGTAGGAATCGATAAAACAATAGGCAAAATAACATCCTAATGTTGATTTTTAGGTTTTACAAGGATGCGGTGTGAAGATACACGCATGTGAAATCTCAATTTTTTATTCTCTACAAAGCGCAAATACGCACAATTATTGAATATTGTAGTCACCTCTGGGGTGGTGCCCCCCAATACCTACTGAATACCCTCGATAATGTACAAAGGCGTGCTGAACGCCCGATTTACCCATCATTGACTGATGGATTGCAATCACTAGACTACAGACGTAAGGTCGGTTCCTATGTTTATTATATAGATACTACCACGGGAGATGCTCAGAGACACTTGCATCCCATGTTCCTATTCCACCCATTCACAATAGAGTCACTCGGTTTATTAAATCTCAACACCCTTTCACAGTAATCCTTCAATTTACACGAACCAGTCGCTCCTCGAACACTTTTATTAACACAGCAGCCCGGCTGTGGAACATTTTAACAAAAATTAACTGATTTTTTAACTTTGTTTACACCACGTGTCGATTGAATTTGCGACCGGTTTCGGAACTAACCGTTCCCTCCTCAGGCAGGATTTCAACTAAACGCAGAATATGACTGTGTGCTTAAAAGAAGGCTACGTATTTTGATATTGGTGGAAGGTCTTGTGTAGAATGGCTTTTCCATCAATCTTACCAATCAAAGCCATTCTACACAAGACCCGCCCTTAATGACCTCCCACCAATATCGAAATACATAGCCTTATTTTATTGAGGGAACGATTAGTTCCGAAACCGGTAGGAAATTCAATTCTCACGTGGTGTATACAAAGTTAAAAATTTTGTTAATTTTTGTTCAAATCCTAATAGCTAGTGTCCCTACGTAGCCATGTCAAAAAAAGTAGTGCTTTCTTTTAACGGGTAATACACACCCGCTTACCTATTGCTGATAACCTTACCATGTGTTATATTATAGTATATGCCATGATGATATGAATGAAAGAACTAGCCGGGCCCTTTGCATCACACTTGGACCTGGACCATTTTCGTAACGAGTTGAATTAATGAATCTAACAAGCGAACCACAAACTTCGAATTCACTTTATTTATTAACAATGGTGTCCGTTCTATTATAATTTTGCGGTCTAATTAACAGCGGGGCGGAAAGCGGAAACGATTTGAGCACCATGATTTCAACCAACAACAACTTTTGAACGTTGTGTTTAATGTTTGCGTCTAGGTAAGCACTTGGCTGGGCGTTGGACAGTTTTGAATTTAAGTACAATTTATCAAAACTATTCAGGACAGTGTTTTAAGAAGTTGGTGTATAGTTTGCTTATATCATTATTATTATACTTGTTTAATACCCCAGGATTGCTCTGCAATATATATATATATATATATATATATATATATATATATATATATATATATATATATATATATATATATATATATATATATATATATATATATATATATATATATATATATATATATATATATATATATATATATATATATATATATATATATATATATATATATATATATATATATATATATATATATATATATATATATATATATATATATATATATATATATATATATATATATATATATATATATATATATATATATATATATATATATATATATATATATATATATATATATATATATATATATATATATATATATATATATATATATATATATATATATATATATATATATATATATATATATATATATATATATATATATATATATATATATATATATATATATATATATATATATATGTTAAATCTAAGGTTTTCGCGAGTACAAAATATGTTATTATTAAGTATTATGGGGATAACCCGCGTCAAATTCTGATTCCCGAGAGAATCAGTCGTCTGCCGACGTTTCGTCTGAATCACATCAGACATTTTCAATAGGCGCCTTGTTAATAAATTTCCGTCGCGAGGGATAGTGCGCGCACGTCCGTTTGCGTCGGAAGCTTACCACCACCACCACTTGGTGGTAAGCTTCCGACGCGAACGGACGTGCGCGCACTATCCCTCGCGACGGAAATTTATTAACAAGGCGCCTATTGAAAATGTCTGATGTGATTCAGACGAAACGTCGGCAGACGACTGATTCTCTCGGGAATCAGAATTTGACGCGGGTTATCCCCAAAATACTTAATAATAACATATATATATATATATATATATATATATATATATATATATATATATATATATATATATATATATATATATATATATATATATATATATATATATATATATATATATATATATATATATATATATATATATATATATATATATATATATATATATATATATATATATATATATATATATATATATATATATATATATATATATATATATATATATATATATATATATATATATATATATATATTTTATATTCGGACACTTAATGGATCACGGTCAGGAACAATGAAAAGTGGAGTTTCGTCTGCCAGTTATTTCGAAAGGTTGAAACTTTTGCCGGTATCTAAATTTCGTACAATAAATTTAATTTGCTATTATATCCCTGCTATAAAGTTTACATTGGATAAATTGAAAGTGGCTCGTGATGGATCCGTTTCAAATGTAATTTTCATATCCCTAATTTTCGCAGTTTCCAATAATTGAAAAGGTTTCAACGTTCAATTACGAATAGTAGGCCTGGTTCGGCGGCGTTAGGTGCCCGACGCACTAATTCCCACTAAATTCTCTCTACAATTTCATTCATTCGTTCGTACCATCACACAATATCGGATAATCAGCGACAAGTGTTCGGATTTGCATTATATTATAAAATCACGGCACATGCTTGTATCCCCACACACCAGTGTCCTCTTGTTAATGTCCTCTCTACAGCCCAAACTATATTATGTTCGATTGACTTCATATTGAAATCATTTAGGTAAAGTGCATAAATTTAGAGCAGGGGGGCAAGTCTGGTCCAACCGGCGAAATCAAAACCCTCACGATTACCCATATTATGGATATAATTATTCCTATATGGAGTTCTATAAAGATGTCATAGAACTTCATATGATAATTATATCCATGATATGGGTAATCACTAGGGTTTTGATTTCGCCGATTGGAGCAGACTCGCCCCCTGATTAGTTTTCTATAGATATCCGTTAATTCCTTCTCTATGATTTCATCTGTTAAAATTTTCTTACAGTCTGAAAATCGAGCTTTTTTATATTATTTGAACTACTCGAAAAAGCATTCAGGCATTGTCGGTCTTATAAAAATATTGGTTACATCAATGCGAAATAAATTGCATATTTGTATGGAAAATGTATTTAACAAAAGGAAAATTGCTTCTGTATGATAAAATTGAGTGATCAACTTCATATTGATTATGTTTGTGTCTCTATAGATAAGTGTATATTTTACCCTCCAAAACTATCAAGTGGTAGGCAGTGAGAACTGATTACCCCATTCTTCTATCTTGACGCATATCGATTGCCTCATGAACAATGATACATTGTTTCATAATACATGCTTATATTGCTAGTAATGCATTTTTTTACATAAATTTATTAACAGATATCACGTACATATAAAGTGCATACTATGAGTTTTGTGACAATGTTTTTGTGTGCTTGGTGTATTGGGAAAACTTATGTCCTCTGGAATTCTAAATTTTTTTTATGAATCTAATAGAAATATACTTAAAATGCATTTAGGGATTGTCAACTTTACAAGAAGAAAAAAATGTACACTACTATGAAGTGGAGGATTTAGTGTACGTAATGTTTGGTCAATATTTTTTGTATGTTTTTATTATTATTTGCACCTTGAAAATTTGCGCGCGGTGATTTTATCATTTATTGATCTTATATAAGATTCGATCCTGAAGCTCTATTTTAATACTAAAATATCAAAAACTGTTCAAATGCAATGACTGCATGATGTGGTGGTACATTGATGAAAATTTTCGTGCAAGTTGAAAATAAAAAACACCATAGTCACAGACCAACAAAACTATATGAAAATACCCACTTCAACAATGTATGTATGTTCCTATTCACCAACACTAACAAACAGACACATAAAAACGAATGATTTGTAATCAACACATAGCCTCAAGGGGTCACCTTAAGCTAAAAAAAATATCAAACTATGACGATTATCTACTGAAATCAAACCTTGAGAATAATCTGATAGGAAAATAATGACATTGAGCATAAATATTTGAACTTATACACGTAGGTCGGGTTGGTTGGAAGGTATTACCTTATATTATCAATAAACCAGTCTTTGTGTACTTGCTGTACACAGTATGTATAATATTAGTTTTTTAGTTATTTATTAATTTATTTCTTTATTTATTTATTTTATAATCTACTTATCTATCTATCATCCATGTTGGGTAGTCCAGACCATGCACGTTTCCTCAGATGGTGCTATCCAGAGTCTGTCGATGAGCAGTTTCTTCCATAGATCTTCTCTGCAATGTATACAATGATATATTAAAATAAAAAATACGTTACTAGTGCTTAAATTTTATGAATAAACTGCGCCTTGCTTTCTTAAATTCTATGAAATAAAGTAAGGCGCATACCTCACTTAATTCTTACCGCACTTAGTAATCAAGTCATATTTCCTTGTAGCTATGCAGAGGGATTCTGTTGTGCAGAGATTCTGTTGTGTTGTGTTTCCTTGTAGCTATGCAGAGGGATAACTCAATTCGATTCATTCACTGTTATTACTTGGTATGAGAGATAATTATTATGTGATTGCACTGGAATAAAAGAGAAAATACGTCTCCAGTGTGTGTCTATTATGTTATGATCTATTTCTCCCTCAATGTATTCTGTTGTAAGTACTCTTTCTGGTGATATTGTAAGAATTCGCTAAAATGTACCATTTTGTAGAGCGTTTAGCTCTCGTATAACGTATCTACAAATAAAATATACTGTAAATAGCCAAATAAAAACTATAGAATTTTTATGTGTTTATTTATAACGAAACCGGCAAAAAATAACCTAGTTAATAGAAACATTCATCCAGATTCGCCCATTCCCTACAATGTGGGGGGAAAATTTAATTTACGTGACGGCATTTAATAATTTGTGGTAGAGAAATTCCTTTTTCTTTTAAAATTCTCCATCTTTTCGGAGAGAAATTACACTTTATCAAGGTATCTCCGGGGATATCAATTTAATTCAGTGATTTCTCGGTTAGCGATGCGTTAAAAACACTTATCCTGACTAAACTTATTCCGGCTGAGGGAGTGTGGAAGAAGACCAGTTATCTCAAAACACTTTTCAACTAATCACAATAAATTAAGTCAGATATATCTACCTCTAGCAACTACACAGGCATGGTGTAATGAAATATAAAAGGTAGGTATCGTGCTCGAAAAGGAGACGATTAATTCTATTTATTATGATAAAAAATAACCATTAAAAAATATTTAAATTTAAAAATACCCTCTCATTTTTCTGGCCTCCCAGTAATTTTTTTTTATCCTTTTTCATCCTTCATTTTTCCAATGTAGCCGAATGTATTGGTAATCATTATTTCATTAAAACTCTTTTTACTCCTCACTAACACAAGGTGATATAGTGGGGAGTTATGATTTCGCAATTTTTAAGGGTATTTTTTTTGCAGATTATCAACTAGTATCATACTGAGATTGTATTCTGAAAGTTTCATCACAATGTATCTGTGTGTGTGTGCTATGTACGGCGTGTTCATTTTTTACTTTATCGATTATAGACTAAAGTACTCATTCTATTCTATTCAAATTTTGCAAATATGTAGGTATACCTAATACTCGATTAGATCCCATTAGATTTTGAACGATATATGAATAGTGCTTCTCATTTTTTTTAACTGTCAAATACTTCAAAGTGACCCCAAGCTCAGGAAACTTAAAATTTGAAATTTTTGTTTTCAAATTCGTAAAAAGGCTTTCATAAAATGGCATTGAAGAGTTATCAAGTTTTCATAATAAAATATTTAAATAAAAAATAATTTAAAAAACTCATTTCATGAAAATTTTGGAAAATTTCCATACAAAATTTGAATACTTTATAAAATGACTTGTTAGTGAGGAGTTTAGCGTTGGCCACAACCCACTCGTTTTTTATTTCGTACCAGCTGAGAACCTTTGTTACAATTATTTAATTTCTATAGTCTAAAATCAGCTTGATTCTGAAAAAAAAAATAAAAAGAGTGAATACTTGTTTTTTTTTATTTCAGTGTCGGCAACCCGATGATTATTATTCAAAAATACATAAATGACAATCAAATTTTTCATTCCTCGTCTCACTAGGAAAACCTGTTCTGAAACGGGTCACTTATAATATTCCTGTTTTAATATATTTGGTATTATCCAGTGCTAGCCATAATAATTATTGTCTTGAAAATTATTAAATACACAAAATATAAAACAATTACCAGAAAAAAGAGATAAAACAAAGTTCATTAACATTAACAGAAAATATAAAAAAAAATAAAACAGCAAAAAATTTTGTTATATGTATTATTTAGCAAAAATTACTTTTTGATTTCATTTTTGACAACATATTTTACATAGAAGAACACCGTAGATATTTAATAAAATATTATACATAAATACATTTACACCAAGAGAGCAAAAATTTGATTTCCTTGTTTATTAAGGACCCAATTGTACATATATTGATCTATTATATAAATACTTCGACATAGTAACATATTTTATATAGAAGAACACCGTTGATATGTATTTAATAAAATATTATATGTAAATACATTTACACCAAGAGAGCAAAAATTTGATTTCGTTGTTTATTAAGGACCCAATTGTACATATATTGATCTATTATATAAATACTTCGACATAGTAACATCCACCTTTGTCTCTTTCTGAAGAAAATATTATATATTCGTGGAGCTGTAAAAACAAAAAAAAAACCGTTATCATTTTAGTTTTTGGTACATATAGGTAGAAATTTTGTTAACCTTGGCTTTTTAATGTTTATTATGGGATATGTAGGTCAATGATTTTTTTAATATTTTTAAGAATTGTATAACAAATAAATGTCAGATTTCAAGCACTTGTAAAGTGCTGAAAAGAAAGTATGATGATTCTTGAAACGGTTTACTAAATACAATTCAGAAAAACGATTTTTGAGCTATGAATAGCGGTTGTAAGATAATATATTATGTAGCAGTTCCTCCCCAAATCGGTATCCCATAAATATTGATTGCGAAAAAAATAATAGCGTATATTTTAAATGTGTGACAGATGATATATTGTTACTTTCATTGGAAAGATTAACTTTTGTACAATGTAAATCGCCAACTCACCATATCTATGATTTTTTGATATCGTGCCGTGCAATGTACAAATACAGCTGTGTACAAATATGTGAAAATCAGAATGACCATCTTACGAGATCTACTTAATTTATGTGCAGATATTAAAGTAATCGATTTTAAAACCAGAATAAACGGATGTTTGTTTTTTTTCTCAGTGGGTAGATACTGATAAAATAAAACCAAACTAAAAATTCTGTTTATAAATCAAGAATCAAGATTTTTTTAACGGAATTCGAATTAAAAATATTTTTCTCAGAGCGCGTCTCGGTTTTCCCATTTCTACAGGAAGAATCCTACAGTGCGCCTTCTTATACTGTTAATATGGGTAAACGGGTTAGCCGAACACCGCTGCTTTGAAATATTTTCTCAACTTCAGCCAACAACTATCATTTAAGTACATCATTTGTAATATATTATAATGTCTTGATTTACCCCCCTTCCCTTAGTCGACATTTCTTATGCTGAAACCCCCGTTGGACTGGCTTGGTTTATGAGGGAAAAAATAAATTACACTTGATCAATGCCCCAGTAAGTATTTTTGATGGTTTCCAATGGGAAAAATATAGAGGAACGCTGTGTTGGGTCCATGAAATGCGACAAATTCACATGCCTTTGAAAGTATCTCGACATGAATTTGAGTTTAATTCACATGTTTTTTTGTCAATTTTATTTATTTCATAAAGTACGAATATATTACACGTAACTTTAGAAACATTTTGTCTATGCGAGCTCTTTCTTATATGTAATATAATCAGTAGCGATACAAAACAACTAGGGACGGTCCGATGCTATTAAAGTACTCGCTGGTGCCGTACGAGTGTAATCGGCACAACCGCTTGATTCTCGAGCAAATTATGCAAAGGACAAGTTAAAACAATACAAAAACCCAATTCAAAGAAAACAATACTAATAATTCAAATTAACTTATATAATAAAACATGATAATATGAAAAAAATACATACATTTGCGACGTAGCTATTCCAAATTCTAGTAATATTAATCATTTGATGAAATATTTAGAAAATACACCGCTTCAGGTAATGAGCATTCTGTGCAACGAAGTATTTATTGTACAGAGAAATATATAACTAAAGAATACAAGCAACTACGCAAAGCTATAAGTAATTCTTATATTTTTATTCTTATAGAACTAAAATGTAGGATTTCTTTCACATAATATTACTTATTTGGTATAGTAAGTACATTTTTCTTTGGCAGTCCATTGGCGTTACATTAGATCCTTTAATGCTGCTATCGAATTTCGTGCATTTTGCCATGTTTTCTCTCTCAATACCCTTGGGACTCCATAAACGTACTGCTGAGTTGTTCACTGAAAGCATTTCGAAGAAACACAGAGCCACGGCCGGATCAGTTGCCAAGGGCAAACGTATAACCAATAAAGTATTCATAAATATATTTCCTTTATCAGAATCAATAATTTTATACCAAAAATATCCGCTTATAAACATTCGTTTTTATGGTGCACCCACTTACTGCAATGCTACATTACATACACATCAATCGATTCCATTTACTAACAAGTAAACTATTTTGATTAGCCAAGAAAAAACTATGCTTATGGTATACTCTAAGCTACTTCGAAGAATCGTCATGGCTCTTATTGGGATTGAGAATGTATTGATTTAAGAGTTTTCATTTTTCAGGGGGATGGATCAAGTCAATAAAACGGATTTCTATTACACTAGAGAAGCCACTACTGGGACGTCTTCCGGGTGAAAAATATGGCCTAAATGATGGAAATACATTTGGGCCATATTTTTCTTTTGATCGTGGTTTTAACTAAAAAAGTTTGTTATTTTTCTTCGTTTTCTCTTTCTAAGCATATTGCTCTGTTGACATCCATGTTGCATCGATTTAGGATGTGGATTGCCAGGTCTCTTTCCAAGTCTTATTGGATGTCTGTTTTCCTGGTGGATGTTTTTCAATTGTTTTTATTGTTACAGATTGATTACAATAATTCAAACGAGATAATTCATGTCTGAATAAATTTTGAATCAGCATCGTAGAATAATGATTTACTAATGAACTACTTCTGTGAAGTTGATCGTTCAAAATCAGAGTTTCCATTCAAGAATTTTATGTTTCCTATATCATGCAACAATAAACTTTTATGAATTTGACATTGTGTAAGCAAAGAAAGTTTCCATTGTTAGCATCGTCGAATATATGTTTAAGAAACGAAAATATTCATACACGTAGGTACAAGTCAAAGGAAAGTTGCAAACATACTTACATACGCTGATGATACAACAGATTTCTAAAGTTTTATCAATCCTCTTATGTATATTAAACATTAAAGAAAAGACTATGTGCATATGATTTTGTGTATCTGTCGGTCTCGTCAATCCCTTTAGTCTCTTCTGTCCCTTTCATACCTGCTATATCTTATGATTTAAAATTCCCTGTGACTTACATTCACAAAAAAAGATAATTATAACAAAAATTAAAACCCTCCTGGGTGTGGGTAAAGGTAAATGGGATTCATACGTCTTGAGTTGGATGATTAACACGCCAGCGCTTCATTGAATCCTTTTCCACTTCGATCTGCTGAACGTATGGCACTATCGATCCCTGTGCATAAAACAGGATTTTTCAACTCGTTGTTCGAAGTACAATCAGCAAAACTATTGAATAGTCTAAGTCCGGATATTGCGTCGCCTGATCCCGATTTCTTCTCCTTGTTCTTTTCCAATCCTTTTTTGCTATGATGTTTTTTTTTGTTTTAAATATTTATCTTAGTGTAATGTTTATTTTGTTTTTTTTTTTAACTTTCATTCTTTTGTTGGTGTACATTATACATATACAAAAATGTCATACTTTGTAAACTGGTTGGTTGAAAAAAAAATTGGAAGAATTTATGGTGCCTTACTATTGGTAGAAAAATTAAAGATGGGAAAAAAACATTGTTGACAATAAGAGATGCTTTGGTTTATGGGGTAATTTTCTAGTAGATTCTTTTATATTACTTACGCTATCAATGCTATATTCTATTTGGATGAACCACCCATTATAGGAGCTGGGTTAACTACGTCACATCACGCGTTAGAATGCTTTAAGCTTTTTCTTGGGAAAATTATAATGGAACAAGTTGAGAAAATTCGATTATATTATGTAGGTTTGTGCGGATACTTTGATCGCTTTTAAAGCTGTGTGTTATTATATTTTTCTCTTTCATTCTATCGATGAATACAGAACAGATGCAGTTTGAATGAGATTGCTTGGAATCATTTGCAGTAGGACGATGTATATGAGAAGACTCGGAAGGAATACAAACAAAGGAATGTTTTTATTTAAAGAATGAAAGTGAACACGCTGTTTTGGCCTGTCCACTTTGGAAGAAAAATAATGAAGAGCACCTGATGAAAAAATATACATTTTTAATAGAAATAGGACAAAAAGGTGAAATCGTCAAAAACAAATGGCACGAAAAAATGAACGACATTCTGGAAGAAAAAAAAGAATAAAAAAAAATAACATACTTTCATGTATAAGACTTCGCATGGATGTTGATGTGGCAATGTAGGTTTCCGGCAAATGACTTGAGAATTTACGTCGTGGAAGGGAGCGGTCTGCAAATATTTGATAATCAGGTACTTTCTTAATTTGAGTTATTTTGCACCAAGCAAAAAACTCAAATTTTCTCTCTGCGCAGTCCACGCGACATTACCAAGATACTTAAATAAAAGTGGCGTTCGCTTCTCTCTGACTACGCCGATGTGACATGGCGGTTTGTATGAATGGTGTTATTTATTTATATTTTATTTTTCGTAGGTATCAAATTCAATTGAAAATTTTGATGTGTTTTACCATATCCATGCCTGAGACATTTATTCTTCATTACGACCGTTAAATTTCTATCATGTTCAATATCTATATCTCACTAGTAAATATAAACATCAAACCTTTATTTTCATTTAAATGAATGAATTGTTATATTGGGTCACATAAAAGGAGTAATCCAACGGATCTTTCGAACTTTCCATGGTCTAAACCGACTGAAAAACTATTTACCAGTTAAGACTAAAATCACTCTAACTTAACAACTCATGCTACCATTACTTGACTTCGCTGACGTTGCCTACCTAGATGCAACTGAAGATCAACTTAACAAACTCGAACGGTTACAAAATATCTGCATTCGATACGTGTTTGTACTCGAGAAGTTCGACCACGTGTCCGAGAGCAAGCAACGACTGAACTGGTTAAAGATCCGCCACCGAAGAGATTCCCATGTTCTTTCTCTGCTCTACCAAATCCTTAATAACCCTCATACACCCTCGTACCTCAAAGAAACATTCGTCCACTTATCCTCACATGGTCTTTACTTACGGTCCCGATAAAATAGCATACTTACAATACCAATTCACCACACATCTACTTATACTTACTCGTTCACAATATATGCAGCTCGGATGTGGAATCTATTGCCGGAGAGTATCAGAGATGCCCCTAGCTTGATAGCATTCAATACATCTCAAGTCTCACTTTTTATCCACATAACCACAAATTCACGTCTTTTTCCCTTTGTCTCTCTTTCCTTTCTCCTGTCCTATCATCCATCCGATAAACATAGTGTCTCCATCTGGTGTATTTTTTAATTTTGTTTTATCTTTATTTTTATATATCTTTTGTATTTCAAATTTATTATTATTATTTAATTTTGTATTCTCTTGTTAATTATTCCTGTAACTGATACTATGGTGGTTGCTTTTAATTGAGGATATTTTATCAAGTTTATCCATACTACATGACAAATGTTAATAAATGACAATTTACATAATGGTTCTGTACATTTTTCCATGGATTTGGGTCCATTATACTCTTCCGAGGAATTGCACTACGTAGCGTTGGGGAGGGTTTGCAATCTGCTCAGGAAAATATAAATTCGGGTTTTAAAAACACCCGGGTTGGAAGATCGTTCCACAGCCGGGCTGCTGTGTTAACAAAAGACTTCTAGAAATGACTGTTACGTGTGTTTACTATGAAGGTTAGTTGATATTGACTAAAAGGAGAGACTCTATTGTTAATGGGTGGAAGGCGGGCCAGGAATGCAAGTTTTTCTGAACTTCTTCCTTGGTAATATCTATATATTATAATAAATACAGATCTTGCGTCTGTGTTCTAGTGATTGTAATCCATCAGTCAAGGATGGGTCATCAATCAGAATTACCTACCTCTCCTGTTGAGACCTCACAGCAACGGAGAGAAAAACTATGGAAACTGGATTTTGGAGCGACGTCACAGACTAACTTACAAGAGGGCACGCGATTGGGCGAACAGCTCCCATACTCTATGTGGACTACCCTCAATAGGCTGAGAGCTGGTGTCATTCGATGCAAGAAGATCCTCAAGAGGTGGGGGTACCTGCCTGCGGATGACGATATTAATTGGGATTGTGGCGAAATCCAGGATGACAGCCACCTAATGATGTGTCCACTGATGAGGGGAGGCTCTACACCTAGGGGCCTGGTTATGGCCAATGACAAAGCGATAAAAGTCGCGGCTTACTGGAGTGGCAGAATTTAACCCGAAGATAAATTATTCCGAAGACGGAAAGTAAGTAAGTAGTAATCAGAATTACAGCACGTATTTGTACAGTAACGAAGGTATTCAGTATGTATTGAAAGGAGCCACTCCAGAGGTGACTACCATATTCAATAATTGGACGTATTTGAGCTTCGTTGACAATATTATTTGTTTTCTTGAAAAATACCTACGCGTTTTGTATAACACTCTCATTTTTTATAGACGAATTTCACCTTTGCTTCAATGGAGCCCCTGTTGTGTAATTTGTTTATTATAGCAGGTTGTTCAAGCAGGTCGATAGAATTGCTATTAGGTAAGGTGCTTCCGTTATATCATACTACACACAGAACCAATTTTATTTAAGGCTTTGCGTTGTTTGATTGGAATATATTGCCTACTAAAAAAAATTATTCCTACGCTTAACTTGTTTGTACACTACCGGACTTACTTATTAGATTTCGTTAAAAGCTAACTATACGCGCAACTAGATACTCACGAATATAATAATCAAGATCGGTATTAAAAAATCTTACTTATAAACATAATATACTAAGATGTGACTAACTAGTTCACCGAATTGTTAATGGACACCCTCATTTTTTTCATATGGCCGCAATGGCTTCAAAGATATCAAAAAAATAGATGTTATTGATAATTGTCGTGTAATATTTGGATAACTGATATCAAAAAATGAAAACAAACACCGCGTTGTGCAATGTTGAGTCAATTTAAACACGAATAATTTATCTAATAACAAGGAAAAACGTTATAAGGATTAAATTTTTCTGTCAATCTCAAATATGCGTCGGATCATATTATGTGAAAGATCCGTGATTTTCAAATATTTGGAATGACGCTTTAGTTAAGCGTTAAACAACCTCTCGATCTGTCCTAACTTGATGTCTATGAAATAATGGTGTAATAAAGATAGTCACGGTTTATAAGTAAACTTTTTAGTAAATCATGCTTTTTTACCAGGTACTATAGATAGTTGACGTTTAAAAGTAAGACAGTCAATATTATAATAAATAAACAGCGAATATTATAATTATGCTAGCAAAAATGTAATCTAATAGGTATAGCAATACCTTCGTGCAATACCAGGTACAATAGATAGTTTACGTTTATAAGTAAGACGATCAATTTTTAGTAAGTTCATTATATTTTTATTTTTTATTATCAATCATTGTGATGAGCGTAATTAATACTATCATCACAATGATTGATCACAGCTAGGTTGAAACTGTTACTGTTTCAACGATTTTTGCATATGCCACTGATATGCTCAAAGAAAAGCGGCACTAAAAATCTTATATACTTCAATCTCAACTATTTTTTTACTTGACCATAGCGACGGTTTCTCGACAATTTTTGCAAGTCTGTGAAAGCAGCACATAAGAATCTTGAATATACATAATACCACAACTGCTAATAACGTAGGCAGATAAAGACTACCGCCATAAATATCAATAGTAACAGATAGTTATATGGACTTAAAATATTTAAGTCCAGTGCAGATGTACCTAGTATAAAGATGAAAAAAATTAACATTAAAAAAATATGAACTATAATTGTATGTATCTAAAACACATTTTAAAATTTTAGTGATAAATACTAAACCGTGGATAAATAATTTTGGAAATAAAGTGTAGGTATATGGAGAGATTTATGTTTGACTTTATATAATTATTTTATTTTCCTAAAATTGTATAATTTTCCAATTTTAATCATACACATTAACATAAATTGAGATATATTATTATTTGAAATAAACAGAAATATATTTTAATGTAAGAGTTGAATAATCTTTTCTCAACGCATTTGTTTTAAATATTTAAAAAATCCTATCGTAATTTATTCCAATACACTGAATAAATTTATTTATTAATAGTAATAAAATTTCATGTTAAAATAAACCGAACTATAGAAACTACAAAACATTTGGTTTTTTGCAACTAAATGTTTTGTGCACACAGCCAAATAATGCAGTCATAAATAAATAAACCTTTATTAGTGATAACAAAGGTTTGGCTAAAAAGCAGGTAGCCATTTCGATTGTCATAATATTTTTTTCATATATTCTACCTATCAGAACAACTACATATTAAGTCGTTCGTGATTTCAACCGAAATCAATCCTGAAATAAACCGTTCAGGATTGATTTAAACCGTTAACAGTTTCTCGTATACATATAGCAACACACTTTAGGGTACAAATGTTAAAACGGTATTATGTGAGTACATTTAATTGGTCTATTTGCGCTTAAACGTTCAATTTACATTTTGCGAGATGTTTGGCTGTGTGCCGGTGTTAAAAATCCTCTCGGGAATGTGTCGGTCGCTGACGGATGCCGCAGTCCGTCGGCAGAATGCAAAGTGCCCCCGACGGCAGAATGCCGACGTCTCCAAGTTAAATTCTGGGCATTTTGCGTCGTGCTCATTTTGTCGCCTCGCAAACGCTCGCCCCCTGCGATGTCTGAGGACGAAAGGGGGTCGGTTACTATGGGGTACATAGGAAATTGGACCTTTCGGCATTATTAATGTCTCGGATCTGACTTCATCACAGCCCTCTCTCTTATGTCCCCCCGCCCCTCCCGAACCCTGCTCTACCGACAACAACGTCCCCCTGCCTCCCGCAAGAGGATCACACAATTCTTTATCAGACCGTGTAACCAGTCACCGACGATACGAAGTTTAATATTACAAATATGCGCCGTTTAAACAAACCTATTTTATCAGAACTCGTAATGACAAAATAACCATTTCAAATCGAGAATCTACGAAGTATCTTCATTATTAAATCATCTATACACCGCTTGGCTGCGGCCAACATGGGTGTTGGACACTTGGGTGTGGCTCTTGGATGCGGGACACTTGGTCACAACCTATTCCATTCAAAAATATGTAAAGTTCATACTAATTTTTGTAATGCTCTTTATAAGTATGAATGTAGTTGATATTCAAGTATTTAAATACATAGACATTGAAAAAGCCTGAAAATTTCTTGCTACGTAGACTTTTCATTTGACATTTTCTCGCTGCGCGAAATTTTTTGATTCAATTTATCGAAAAAATTAAAAGAAGAGTGGAAATTTCGCGTTGCACAGATTTTTTATTACTGGGAATAACCGATGGAAATCGGAAAAAAATTCACCGCGTGACAGTATTCTTTGTTTTCACATACAAAAAATAATAAAATTATATATATATGTTTCTGCGTATTTGTATTTTTTTTCACAATTGAGATTTTTAATGTAGTGTGTTTTAATTCGCATTGTCACGGGAACCATAAGATCTACGACCACGTACTGGCTGCCCATCTTAAGTCACATACTGCCACCTGATCTTTGAAGGCTAAATGCACTAACCATACATACATACATACATACATACCATCACGCCATGTCCCTTACGGGGTAGGCAGGGAGAACCGAACGCCACTTACTTCTATCTTGACATACATTCATCTCCTCGACAACATTCATACATCGTCTTATACATGTTCGTCTGTTGTTCACGCTTCTAACATTTCCGTCAGTCAAAATACCATTCACATGGACGTGCCATCCCTTTCTTGGGCGGCCCCGACCTCTCATTGCATTCCTGTCCGCAATGTATATTTTATTCGTCAGGCGTTCCTCATTCATTCTCCCCATGTGGCCAAACCATCTCAATGTATTCACTATCATTCTACATCTTTCTTTATCCTACGTTCTTTCTTTATGTCCTCATTTCTGACACTGTCATACATCGTTCTCTTACAGATTCTTCTTAGCGATCTCATTTCAACTGCATTTATTCAACTTTCGTGCGACTTCTGCCATGTCCAGGTTTCACTTGCATACGTCAAGGTTGGCACTAAGATAGCATTATGAATGGCAACTTTAGCATCCTTAGATATGTTGCGGTCATTCATAACTGGTTTCAGTGCTCCATTCACTCTGTTTCCTGCCATAACTCTTATTTCGATCTCCTTATCAATCCGTCCATTCCGTTGAAACATGCTTCCCAGATAGACATATTCGTCGACTTGCTCGAGCCATTCGTTCTCTACTTTTATTTGGCACGCTGTTCTACTTTCACTCTTCTCAAACACCATAACCTTTGATTTGCTGGCATTCATCATCAGTCCGTTCTCTACTAACCAGGGAGTACAATGAACTCGTCCAAAACCATGCAATGCCAGCCAACATGGATTTTAATCATCTCTTACAGAGGAACAGACTTAGATCCAGAAATCCACCACTCCGAACAGCTTCTAACTTATCCATGCAAAACAATTTATACAACATTTTAAAAGGATGGATCATCAAGTGGAAAAAAATTGCGGGTGACTCTTTATTGAACTTCCTGCCCTGCATCAAGGACATGCCGCCTGGCTTCGATCAACCGAGGAGGATCTGGTCGGCGCTAAATAGAATCCGAACTGGCAATGGTAGGTGTGCTGATTTCGCTTTTAAAAGTGGATGGCGAGAGTCCCCTAGATGTGACTTCGGAGCTGATAGACTTACCATCAAACATATTATAGTAACGGAGTGTGTGATAAGCCTGTATAGTGGCGACCAAAGAGACTTTTTCACACTCACCGACGAAGCAATCAACTATATTAAAACATCCTGGACATTCATATTTGACAAGCAGGAAATTCAACCCTGCGCAACATTAGTTTACCTTACGAATGGCAAATTTTATTTTTAACTCTGTTTTGTAGTTGTGATATATGCGGCCAAACGTATAAATAATAAAGCGTATTGAGGAAAGTATTTGACTTTTGTCATTCACTTTGACTAACAAAATCTGGCCCGTTACCCCAAAAGTTTACCCATCCCTGTACTAAATAATATAGACAGTTGCGTTCTGGCCAATTTTATTCGAGCAGTATCTTTTAAAGTAACTAAGTACCTACCCAGTTAATTAGGTACTCCATTGGAAAAAAAATCTTTTCATTTTCAAGACGTTCTAATTAAAGCTCAGTTAGAAAAATAAAAAAAAAAAACAAAATTCATCGACAAAGAAAATTGTCACTCCACCGAAACTTTTATTTACTTCTGACTGAACTTTTTGAGCCTTGAAATTAATTAACCAACTTTTTTCTGTTGCTTGAGTTTGATCTATACAGACCTACCTGTAAATCCTATAAACAAGTACCTACAAATCTTTTTAAAATATATTTACCATAACAGAAAATCCTCTCACAGAGAAAAATTGACCTTTTTTTCTCACAAGGTTATATCCCTTATGATTATTAATCAATAAAATAAAAAAATTTAAAAAAATAATTAATTAATTGATTAAATGGAAAATTAGCTGAAATAAACAGGCCTCACAACACTAATATAAACGATCGTGCGTTTGCTGTGGCAAAACCAAATGCATGGAATAAGCTCCCACATACCCTAGTGGCGAGCTATGTGCCAGCACCTTTGTACGAGATCTGCGTCAATACAGTCAATGCCAGGAGATTTGTTTTGATAAAATCAAGCTCATCGAATTTGGCGAATGTCGATATGGGAGTTTGCGGGATATCGGATTGGTTATTGCGTATTTGTGAATAAAGAGGAGTATCAGATGAGATGTCATCAGAAAAAATAAGTATGTCAAGTAGCGTGCTAGTCATCGAGTCAGAGTCTATTGTGATAATTCCAGTTCGTGGATCACGGATACACGAGACTGAAGCATTTAAATATTTTTTCTTCGGTGCATATCTAAACACAGCACCCCAAGGATATGTACCAATTTAACTAAGAGACTTCACGTTGCTCGGGTTGGTTGGAAGAAATTGCCTTATGGCAATAAACCTGCCTTTGTACACATGTACATAAATTATATAAATAAAAAATAAATATGTAGTCCTATATGTCAAGGATATGTAGCTATCTTTACCTATATTCTGAAATTTTGGGCTCTTATTGAGTGGATCAAAAGTTATAAGGGGGTTCGGACACACACACACAATAAATGTTCTACTCTGAATTCTGAGTAAATCCATATTTACTTTAAAGAACATATATGCTGCAAAGCCTCTAAGTTGGTATTTTTTTACTTCAAAGTTGAAAAATATAGACCTGGCATTCAAATCTCGCGTATCTTGGCTTGATATTTTGTCGATATGTTAAAAGAAATAAATTCTCTTGAACAAATCGACAGTTGGATATCCCAATTGTGACGTCTATCAACAAATATAAATCACTAGTGATCTTTGGACAAGTAAAAAGGTGAGATCGTTCAATTTTATCCTAGTCGTATTCAATTAATGAATTAGATGCAAAAGAGAAAGGCAATCGTGGTTTCGCCAGAGTACCAGCCAGAGTAGGCGAGTCATATTGGCTTGCGACCATGTATATATGTATGCGGGATTAAGGGGCCCCTTTATGACTCAAGTCACGCTCACCACTCACCCACCAACCTCCGACTGATACTCCACTCCCCTGCGATATTTCGAATTGATCGACGAAACAATTTTTTTAATTTCTACAAAAATTATTACCGATTTTTTTTTTTTTTTATTTCATACTAAACTTTGATCTTTAAAAAAATATAATTAGATGGGCCGCTATGGTTGCTGTTATGACCACTAAAGAAACATTTAATTTATGAGCGACTGCGTCGCTTTTATTATTACAAACAAACCTATCCTAACCGAAAGATTTTGAGAAATATATGTCATGATGAAAAGTAAATACCTGCAGTAGACGCTAGTAGTTAATATTGTCAAAATATTTATTCCGAATATATTTACACTTTGTTCTATTTCTGTGTCCAAAGAATTTAAGGGTACGTATGTAACATATCGTCGATAGACGATCCTCGATCCTTAGCTCGTCTAGAATTGACACATTGGTTCTTCTGGCTGTCCATGGGATGCGCAGCATACGCCTCCAGCACCACATTTCAAAAGCATCGATCCTCTTTCGCTCTGACTCCCTAAGTGTCCATGTTTCCACACCATGCAGGAACATCGGGAATATCAGAGCCCTGATGAGTCTAGCCTTCGTGTTTTTCGTAATGGTCCTGTCCTTCCATACTCTTGTGAGCTTTCCCAGTGCTCCCTTTGCCATGGCGATGCGTCATTTTACTTCCGCTTCACAATCACCGGTGTTACATATGTTGGAACCCAGATATGTGAATTCATGTTCTATCTCAAGATGGTTTAGAGAGTTTATTGGAGGAAGTTTACATGCTCTATCAAACACCATCAGTTTGGTTTTGCATTGGTTTATGCTCAGACCGAGTGATAAACTTTCCCTCTCAACACGATCCAAAAGTTGTTTCATATCGGTCTCGTTTGTGGCTACTAGAGTTGTGACACATTGCCAGAAGGGAACCAGACTGCCTCGAGAAGCTTGTTGTGATGGGCAGCGTGGAGGGACGGAGATCTCGTGGTCGCTCACCGACCAGATGGAGCGATTTGGTTAAGTCCACAATGGGGTCTTCGGTGACTGGTGCTCTGCGTTCAGCCCAAAACAGATTGGCATGGAGGCGGGCCATACGTGTGGCGACAGACTACAGCCGCTATCCTCAGTCATGAAAAGGACGAATGAATGAATCTATTTCTGTGTAGAGTCACCATCCACCACCTTCTTTTGTACCATTTTTTCTTAATAACTCTGTTACGGTTCACACTTAAGTAGTATTTATAAGTGCCTGCTAAATAAGTAAATAGCAGCGGCCGCTACTGTATCCACATGCATTTGTTCGCGGCACGACATGCGTCTTTCAAGGTTAAACACAGACTGATTAACTCGCGGATGTGTGGACGAATCGTAATTTATCCGCGGATATGTCTACTGATGATGTGTAGATGAGGCATAACAATCAATGGATTGTAAACCAAAAGATCGTGTACCTGTATATTATAGCGCTAAAAATGAATTTCAGTTTGTAGAGATAACATGGCAATAAACGACGTATACCTTTGAAGTATTATAATATCCTCTTTTTAATCCTTATTCTTTGAAGTATTTTATTATCCTCTGCAAAGCCTTAACAATGATTTCAATATGATAATGTTTTTCATATTATATTGTTTGTTTTCCCTAGAAAACGGTAAATCTCTTTGCTATGATTTCATCCTTCATAATGCTCTGCGTTCTGGTAAATTTATTTTTATAATTTATTATTAAAACGTTCATTTAAATCTCTACTGCGAAAATCAAATCGCATCCAGATACATTTTCAAGTAGATAAATGTTTAAAATAAATTATTCAATTATTTTTCAAGACTATGTATTTCAAATGGTTTAAGTTTTTATTTTAATGGTTTTATCAGAAATAGTTCTTTATTGAAATTCATATACGTACATTTCATTCATTGGCGATTATCATATATAATCTAAGTTGGCGATATTTATATTTTTATGAAAGAGATATCTTGTGATTATTTCGGTGTAGTTAAATTCGGTGTTGTCAAATGTATAATAGTTTTTGTTTATTTTTGATTTCGTATAAAATTGCACATATTAATTTAATTCTAGTTTTTTTTTTCAATATTATAGCTTTGTATTAGTTCCTATGTTTACTTCTTTTTAAATTAGTTTTTTTTTCCTTTTCTTTTTACTTTATATATTTTTTTGCTAAGTAGCCTTTTGCTTGTTTTGTTATTTAGGTTTAATTTTTACCATGTGATATATAGGTATATATGTTTTATTTTAATTTTTCCGTGTTTTAAATATGTTTATTTTTATTCAAGCATTATTATGTACTTGTATTTGATCCAGATATGGATATCAGGTGCAGAATTGAGGTAGCAATATTTGTCTTCATTAAAATGAGATCCTTATTCTGCAACGAAAAGCTCAATATGGACCTAAAACAGAGGATGATAAAATGTTATGTGTGGTATGTGTTGTTATATGGCTGTGAGACTTGGATGCTGAAGGCTAATACCTACCATAAAAATTTGATATGTGGTTACATCGCAGAATGCTCAAAATCGCTTGGACAGATCTAGTTACAAATAAAGAAGTCGTAAATCGAGCCAGGACAACCAGGCAACTCCTGTCTACAATAAAGGACCGCAATATCGCATATCTGGGCCACATAATGCGAGAAGATAAATATGACTTGTTCCAATTAATACTAGAGGGCAAGATAAACGGTCGCCAAGGGACTACAAGGAGACAGATGTCCTGGCTGCGTAATACTAGGGAATGGATGGGTTTCAGAGCAGTGAAGCAGATATTCCGGGCAGCACAGGACAGAGGAACTCGCCAAAATGATCGCCAAGGTCGGGGGTTCCTGAAAGGGCACCAGAATAATAAAAGTATCAAAGGCAATTTGTGCCGTTAGTTCAGCAAATAAATAAATAATATAAGTGAAATCAATTTACGTTATTGCGATGAGCAATAATAATCCTTGGTGTAAAACATTGAAAAACTCTGCTTTCCGATGAAAGCATTAAAATTCATTAATGCTTTCATCGGAAATAATTTATTTCTTCATAGAATTAACAGACGGAGGGAAAATATATACCTACAACCTAAAGGTACCTTCTATTGTTGGTACCTAATGACGCAATAATAAAACATGTCATGTCCCTATAATTAGGATCGGTAGAAACAAATGAGCACCGTATTCATCGCCTCACTCACATTGATAAATCTTTTTCATACATGTTCATATATCTGTTCATCTTGCTGGATGTTGACCATAGACTTCCATTCGTCTCTGCTCTGTAAAATTGTCCCGATGGTACAACCCACTAAGGTTCCATTCAAAAGACGATTTAAATTTAAAAAAATAAATGGCCCAACTACAGCAAGGGACAGATAACACCATCGCCGGAGTCGTATGAATTTTTTGGGTTCATAAAGTTTCCAAACAAAATATACTAAGAGGATGCAAGAATACATTATGTCCCTGGTCTCATCGACCATTTCAAAAAATACCAAGGATTGTTCAACAACGATCCCTTCTCGGAGACCAAACTGATGCGGATGGTCTCAAATGCCAGAAGAGAAAATTGAAGCAGCCTGGTTGAAGGCATGGACATGAACAAGAGCAGCAAAAAAGCATGGAAGATCATCAAAAACCATAACAAAGACCCAATAACACAGAACTCCTCTGAATATGATGTCACACCTTACCAGATAGCTCATCATCTCTTGGTGAATAGTAAAACAACCATAAGAATACAAAAGATACCCATAGTCCGGAACACAGTAGAGGAAAATTGGGGATGCCTTTTGCACAGGGCAAATTGAGTGAAGCAATAAATGCTTTGAATAACTAGTATATGTGCTGTGACAAGTAAGTAGAGTCTTCGATCGCTTAATCATGAACCACATTTCCAACCACATTGACTTTCACATAATAACGGAGCAGGCTGTCTTCAGACACTGAAGGTCATGTACAGGACAGGCGCTGAATATAGCGCAGCATGTCGAGAATGGTTTAAAGAGAGGGAATATAACGGGCGTGGCCATCGTAGACCTCACGACTGCAAACGATACGATAAACCATGCTAAACTGATAAATTAAATATTTTATTTTATTCGAAGTATACAAACAATAACTGGACAAAATATGCAGGTGATACAAAATTGAATAAAAAATAATCATGCCCAGCATCACTTACATGTATACATTATTACCATTTCATATATTTATGTAGTGTAGGAGAAAAAAGAAAACAGTAAAAATCAGATATGTGACATGTGAGTGGGGAGTGTGTGTGTGAGTATGTGAGGGTGTGTGTGGGGGTGTGTGAGGGTGTGTGTGTATGTGTGTGAACCTTTATGTGATGAACCTTTATGTCAATATGTGACATCACCAAAGATTTCAGAATATTACCCTTAATTCGCGAATTTTCGAAAAACAGAAAATTTTTCGTGACTCTTCAGGGGAAGTATAGATACTTTACAATATTTATTCAAACGATTTGCCCATGTACTAATAGAGACTAGACAATTTATCTAAGTTGACGATACAACAGTGGCAGCCTACAACACATTTAAGCGAGTAGAGGAAAGATTTACTCACACTCTTTACAAACTTGGGAAATACTTTAGTTAAAACGGCCTAACAGCAAACCCTAAAAACACAAACCTGTGCATTTCTCTTAAAAATTATAAGGTGGGTAGAGAGTTGAATTTTACATGGATGGGAGAAACACCCACTTCCAAGCACTCAAATGCTTTCATATAAACAGCACTGCGTTGACAATAAGAAAAAAGTCTCCGCCAGAAATAAAAACCTGAAAAAGCTCACTGGCACAACTTGGAGAGCCTCCCCAAATGTCCACCTCTGCTCTATATCTGTGCATCTCTGCACAGATATAGAGCAGATGCCTGCTCCGTTTGAAAAATGTCGTGCCAAAGATATAGCAGTATGCCTGCTCCGTTTGAAAAATGTCGTGCCAAAAAGTGGACATTGCAGTAAACGAATTGGCTTGCCTAGTGTCCGGATGCCTCTAACTTTCCCCACTGCATAAAATTTATCAAATTATTGGAATCGCATCACCTGACATCAGAAGAAAGGTGCCGGTTGATGTGGAAAGACACGAATATATTCATAACCCTAGACACCCCCTTTACAATCACCAGATTGCTGCAAAGAGACTGCGGTCGAGAAAAAACTTTTTATGTCTACTACCGATTTGGAAACCTCTAGCAATGATGTAAAATCATACCTGTATAGAAATTCATTTATACCATCACGGCATATCTCCCAGTGTAGGGTGACCAGCGACAAGTGTACGGGCGTGCATTACCTTATAAAAGGAAGTACGACACATATCTGTATGTCCGCTCAAGATTTTATTTTGTTTCTTGTATTTTGAATTTCTTGGCTCTTACGGGACACCCAAAATAAATGATAATAAAAAAAAATAAAAGCGCTATTCGAAGCCGATGCCTCACAAAAATTTACAAATGTTTCGTTAAATCAAGCTTATTTAAGAGGCCGTGAAAACATAAAAACCTCATAATGAAATAAAATTTCTCAAATATGTTAAACAGTATGTTTCTACAAAAAATACCATAAGTTTTTCATCGTTTCTCTAGAGAATGTTTGTCACACAATTTTATAATTCAGCACAAATTCCCCAAAAAGATATCAAAAACAAAATTATAAACAGCATTTTATTTAATTAATCCAGAAATTTTGTGTCTTAGAGACATAAATATTTTATGTGCTAAATGAGTGCATAATTAATTCTAATGAAATAAACCCTTTTTAATGTACGCGATTGTTATCCTTACTAACACGTAACTTCAAATCGCATATAAACACTTTTTAATGTACGGTATAGTTATCCTTACTAACACGTAACTTCAAAATTCATAAGGTGGTTTTAATTATCATGTTTTCAGTCACTAGATTAAGCGTTATATACCCTCTTAAATACAATTTTCCAAGGTTATATACCCTCTTAAATATAATTTTCCAAGGTCACCAAGGTTCCGTAATGCATAACAACAATTGTTGATGCACACGCCGCAAATTTTCTTTTTACTATACAATCTTTCCACCGCTCATTGACAGCGTAGAAATTGATGTTAAAATAATATATGGATGAAATTAGTGAATGGTCATTCCACGATGCATTTAAGTATATTACATAGATTCACGACAAACAACGTACCACTAAGCTGACGAAGCTCCTATGGTTTATATTAAACAGGTAGAAAGTGTTGAGTAAAGAATAAAAAAATGGGAAAAACTTAATTAAAAACATAAAAAATACCGTTAAAATATATCACCGTATGCGAGGTCACGTATAGATTAATACAATACAAAAACACAGAGTTTTATATACAAAAAAAAACGTTTAAATTGCAGATTAATTTATATTACATACGGTAGATTTGTATATACTTTTATACAGGGCCGCGTGTAGAGTCCCACTTTTTTATCATGTAATTTTAAATTAGGAAAGCTTAAATTAGGAAAGGAAATATTAATATGTTGATATATGTAACCAAATATTTGTAATCGTATGTATTGTACAATAAATAAAAAAATTACAGCAACAAGTAGATTACTGCTGCTCAACTAGGAAACCCTGTTCTAGGGCTAGTAGTTAACAATTTGCACAGTTGACTATATAATTATGAACAGGGTGATATATATGTAGTTCCCGCTTTACAATACATTGGTACACAATCACAATATTCATAACCACTACTTCAATAAACAATATAAGCATTGAAACAGGTTTAAAGCTCACACAAATCGATCAACCAAGTCCACAATACCTGTCCAAAGACCTGTTATCAATCCATTCCCCAAAGCGATTTGACATTTTAAAACCATAGAAAAGAAATTTCATCTATTTGATGGTATTGCATACTATTAAAT
This sequence comes from Molanna angustata, assembly GCA_963576475.1. NCBI lineage: Eukaryota > Metazoa > Arthropoda > Insecta > Trichoptera > Molannidae > Molanna > Molanna angustata. The sequence goes on from OY754966.1 coordinate 45,581,526, forward strand.
AGATAAAATAAATTATGTAGGTACTCAATAATTAAAACACTGCATTTAAAATTTGCTTAGTCTATGAATATAATAATATGTAAGTCCTTAAAAAATCCAATCAAAACAAATCTCCAAAGTTTAATCGCAATCGAATTGTGGGTATAGGAGTTCATCGGCCACATACATACACGCATACAGATATACTAACATCCATCCTTATTTATACATATGTATCTACATACATACATACATACTAGCAAAACCCGGCAGGCGCTGTTCTGCCTGTGTATAATTAGTAACCTTTGTATTTACATATAAAAACGGTTAAAATGTATGATTTATTTTATTTTTTAAGATTTTTAATTTAAATCTTTTCGTATAATTCTTTTCAGTCCCTTTCTTCTCTTCAGTCCCTTCCGTCGCTCCCATCCCTTCCGTCTCTTCAGTCCCTTCCAACACTTCAGTCCCTTCTGTTCGTTCCGTTCGTATTTTTTTCCTTATATTTGGCGCCCCATATTTTTTTCTCCCGATGCAACAGTTTTATTTGAACCATTAGTGGTTTCGGTCTTGTTTATATAACACGCTTGGATTGTTTATTTTATATGCTATCATAACATTACACGTAGCATAGTTATTATCATACGTATATTTAGCTTTCTTCTATAACAACAACCGTATTCTGAACCTTTATTCATGGAATTCATTTAATTTCTGTGCAAGAGTAAAACAAGGATATCACAACACAGGGAATTTCTTAGCTTATTCGTAAGCAAATTCATCTACTGACAATATTTTCAGATTGAGTGGATGTGTAAAGTGTACATTGTACATGCTACGCGTTTGTTCTTTACTAGTCTTGGTCCTGCTAGTCTTGAAACTTTCACTAAAATAATATGCATATTTTTCAAATCATTAATTGACAATTACATATGTGAATGTGAATAGAGCATGTAATTTTTACAATAAAAACTGTATGAGTGATTCTAGGCTTGATATTTTTACTTCAAGTCTCTATACATAAGAAAATGCTTTTTGGAGATGGTAAAATTTTAACTGTTTTTTGGGTATGCCTGCGCTGGGACTGACCTTTAGATTGACCCGACAACTTGTTTCTCCAAAAGGGAGCAAATACCTCTCCTCTCCTCCTCCTTTTCCTCTCCCTGACCCTCTCCTATATCCTGAACCCTCCGGCAATTCTATTTATAGGCTCAATAGTTTTTTTTTTGTTTTTAATTAACTCAAACTAAATATTCAGCATACTAATAAAAACTTTGCAATTGGCGCTATGAATCAATGTTAATTTATATAATTATTAATACGATTTTTAAAGTTCATTTAAATAAAATAATAAAAAAACATGTACGTTTGAAAAAATCAATTTATGCATCTTAAATTACTACAATGTTGTCCTGCCCATCTCCACGTTTGCATAGGAATTCTCTAAATCACATCGGAAAATTTGATCTGAATCCAGTCATTCATGGAGACAGAGTTTTAAATTGTGTTTTTGGTCTTGAGCTGTGAGACCATAAATATTTTTAGTCTCCAGAATGTGACAACTTATCGGGTGCGTGTCAAGTTTGTATTTAACTAGGTACTTACCTGTTAGTTGCCCTAGAAGCAATACAAAATATAATGAAATTCCTCTTCTTGTTTTCTAGTTAAATGTCCAACCTTATCTTTTCCGTTTTCTTTGCGCAATTCGAAGTTTGTTGGCAGACAATTTGGGTAATGTGATAGTTTCCGATAATGTCATAGTCATCATCAGCATCAGCAATGGCGCTACAGCCTGGTGTGGGCCGTGGCCTTCTCAAGAAATTGCTCCATTTCGTCCTGTCGACAGCAAGTCTTCTCCAATTTGTCTGTCCGATCGCTTTTATATCTCCCTCGATGACGTCCAGCTATCTCATGCTAAGTTTCCCTCTGCTTCTTTTTCCTTCAAGGCAGGTGTCTAATACTTTCTTTGGGTCCCGGCTATCCTCCATTCTACACACGTGTCCGATCCAACGTAGACGTTGTATTTTGATGTATTGGACAACGTTTGGTTCGCCGTACAATATTTCTAACTCAATGTCATAGTACATAAACAATTGAATAAATACAGATAAAAGTCTCTGGTTATAAAAATCATTATTAATTAAATAAATTAAGATAACAAATGATGGAGTAAAAGGAATTGCCTCTTGTATGTATCGTGGTGATGTTCTCGTAACGCACCAATTTCCCCCACGGACTATTCCATCATTTATATCACTAAAGAGAAGGGGAACGTTGGGTAGGTGGGTAATTTTTATTTATATGGTTCATGACTGGTCGCTTTTCAACCTTTCTTCTGTTATGGATTGAAATATACGTGCCCTGAATGAGGCCACATTTTCCCCGTCAAGAAATTTAATGTCTTATATCGTTTCAAAAATAGCTGACTGACAGTATTCCCCCGGGGGCCATGAAAGTAGCAAAAAAAATATATCTTTGTTCTCTCCCTCTAAAGCAGTTTATTATCAAAAATTGATTTTCAACGTTTATTAATGACTTTATTATAGTTATTATCTGACCATGTGTCCACTTAAATACGGATGTGCTGAAAAATTACATATAATTTTTTTTATAATTACCATTTTTATCTAAAATCAATAAACAAATATACCAAAGTATTTTTTCACAAAACTTGATGACAATGACCGAACATTTTCGCCGAGATTACTCGACAATATCAAGGACTTAAGAGGACATAATATAACGCTATACCTCGCCCAGCGAAATATTGCGGCTGACATAACCTGTGCATAAACCAATTTTAGTGCAGAAAAATACTCTAATTTGTATTAACCAATAAAATTAGTTGGCTTTCGACGTTGTGCAGCGAATTACGTGTCACTTTTTCCCTGACCTTTGCATCCATACATTTTTAACAACGCTTTATAAAACTGTCATCCGCAATCTCTTGTTTGTCGAGTCCTATACCTAGTGACTGAAACATGATATATTTAAACCAACTAATACATTATGAAGTTACGCGTTAGTAAGGGTAACTGTCACGTGCGTTAAAAATGGTTTATATGTGATTCAAAATGCCGGAAACCCCAAATTTGTTGATTTTTTGCATTTTAAGAACAAACCTGAATTGAATCTACAAAAAATATCGGTCATTCACTTCGTTTTCTTGCACTCTTTAAGCATATAAAAGATCTAAGTCTCTACGACACATAGGGCCGGTATTACAGTCAGTTTAACTCAAGTTTTACAAAAATACAGTGTATTACAGTGTCGGTTTAGGCCTTATCTTCCCTCAAATACGTCACTAAAACGACAAATATTTAACTCAACGTTTATGGCGGATTAAGTACCTACTTAACGATGAGTCTTTAGTTTCTATCACTAGAGGCGTTAGGCAACGAGCGTAGTTTCAGTGCACTGAAAAAATCTAAAGTTAGCAAAGTACCTTTTTGGCTCGGTTAAAGTCATATTGGTAGTTATTAACCAATATATGATTAAAAATAACAAAGTTGCACTTGGTTATTATCTAACAATTGAATTCTGTTAAAATGTAGTTGGTTACCAATAGCAATGTAAAAAGTCATATTGGTAGTTATTAACCAATATATGATTAAAAGTAACAAAGTTGCACTTGGTTATTATCTAACAATTGAATACTGTTAAAATGTAGTTGGTTACCAATAGCAATGTAAAAAGTCATATTGGTAGTTATTAACCTATACATGATTAAAAATAGCAAAGTTGCACTTGGTTATTATCTGACAATTTAATACTGTTAAAATGAAGTTGGTTGCCAATAGCAATGTACTTATTTAAATTTAACCGAGTAACAGGTACCTTTACGGACATTTTGTATTCGACATCTGTCAAATTTGACATTTCATACATAAAAATATTAATATTTCTCAAATTGGACACGATATATTTAAAAAAAATATTAAATAAAGTATAATTCTCGCCAAATATGATATGTCACATTAAAAAATGATTAAATAAAGTATAATACTCGTCAAATTAGACATGTTTCACTGAAAAATAATTGAATTAAGATGAGATATTCGTCAAAGATTATCATTGTTATTCACAAATATCGTGTGTTGATTTGCTAATATTTACATTTGAGGTGTAATGTAAAGATATTTATACTATTTTGATGTTAAAGCTTAATTACCAATTAGTATTTTCCGTTTTTAATTTTTAAAAAATATCACAAATATCATTAATTTTAAAACATATTAATTTCGTTGTATTTGGAGCTGGTCACGGGAATGACATGTATTGACAATGATAAAACGATCCTAGAAGAACTTTACAATTTCATATTACAAAATTGTTTTTAAGAAAAAAACCTCGGGAACGTAAAACTGTAATACAAAAATTGGATCTATATCTAAACATCATATCTTAAATTAACACACTGAAAAATAAAGAAATAATATGTTCATTCAATAATAATTATGACGAATATTGTATTTAGTAAATTTTAAGGTTAGGTTCTATTTGTATAAAGTAATATGTCAAATATTTACGTTTCGATGGTTGATATTGGTGGAATGACCATATATAAAAATGGTATTTCGTTTTAATATTTATTTATTTTCGAACTAGTAGGTACAAAAAATAATTTATCAACAGAAATAACTGTTTGTAATAATTGAATTATTACTTAATATTATTTTTGATAGTTAATAACTTAGAAATGTTTTTTTTTATAAAAAATAATATCAATACGTGATTGTCTATATTTACTTATGGCAACATTTTTTTTCGTCCGCTGTCTTCTGTCTTGTTTATCCGTTACTTCTATTTTATCTGTGGTTCATTCAAACAGGAACAGACGCTGACGCTTGTGTTCTGTTCTGACGCTGTCTTTCATTTAAAAACAATCGTTGGAAGTGGTAGGAATCCGTTTTCTTTTCTTTATAAACAGACGCTGTCTTTAATTGTTCTATATAATCTGTGATTTAAAAATAAACGTTGGAAGTGGTCGGAATCCGTTTTTTTATTCGTCAGTATAATTTGAAGTGTTATATCGTCAATTTCAGCAATTTTTAGTAAAGGTAACTATCGCATGTACATGAAAAGAGTTCATATCTGATTTAAATGATCCGAAACCCGAAATTTGTTGTTTTTTTTTACATTTTCAGAACAAACCTAACCTGCATAAAATAAAAATTATGTAGGTACTCTTTGAGAATAAAAAGATGTTTTTTTATGTATTATGTTTAATATGTCTTTATGTATTATGAATATAATATTTTTTGAATACAAATAATCACATTTCCTGTGCAATAAATGAAATTTTGAATGAAACCTGTATTTTATTTCACTCCAAATGTCCTAACTGTGTAAATTAGCAGAATACTGAGTGAGTAGATAAAAATTAGCCAAGTAGCTTTGCTGTGGCTACAGAACAAATATGTTCAGAATACTGAGTAAGTAGATTAAATTTAACCGAGTTGTTTGCTGTAGATACGAAATGAATTGGTTAAAATTACTGAGTAAGTAGATTAAATTTAACCGAGTTGTTTGCTGTAGATACGAAATGAATCGGTTCAAATTACCGAGTAAGTAGATTAAATTTAACCGAGTTGTTTGCTGTAGATACGAAGTGAATCGGTTCAAATTACCGAGTAGTAGATTAAATTTAACCGAGTTGTTTGCTGTAGATACGAAATGAATCGGTTCAAATTACCGAGTAGTAGATTAAATTTAACCGAGTTGTTTGCTGTAGATACGAAGTGAATCGGTTCAAATTACCGAGTAGTAGATTAAATTTAACCGAGTTGTTTGCTGTAGATACGAAATGAATTGGTTCAGATTACCGAGTAAGTAGATTTAATTTAACCGAGTTGTTTGCTGTTGATACGAAATGAATTGGTTGAAATTACCGAGTAAGTAGATTAAAAATAACCAACTAAGTGGGTTGAATTTTACAGTTACTTGGCTAATATTACAAAGCTAGTAAGTTGATTTTTGACAGGTTACTTGGCTAATTATACAAAGTTGTCCGTTATTAACCAAGTAACTAGATTATTTTTTTTACAGATTGTTAACAAAGCTACTCGGTTAAAATTAGCAGATTATTTACTTGGCAATTTTTAGCAATGAACTTTGCAGGTACTATAATAACAAAGTTGCTTGGTTATTATTAGCAGTAAATCATTTATTTTTAACAACTACATTTTTTGAGTGTGTTCTATCACTAGAGGCGTTAGTTGTATCAACGGTTGCGCCCAGTTGCACCCAATGAGATATAGGTATACTGGAGTGCTAAATGTTGTTCAAATGTTGTGCCGAAGTAGTAGAAAGAGACAGATATAGTACAAGTGGCATTCCTATCTCTTTCTAGAACTCTCACTTCATACAATATATGAGTAATTTTGAAGAATAGAATGAGATTATCCGATAATTAATGATGTTATTCAATCAAATGAAAAATATACACAATCGGGTGTACATATATAGTAAAAGTAATATATAGATTACCATATATGAGTACAAATTACTTATTAGAAACATCTCATAACTCAGAATATTAGAAAATTTATGTGAAATCATATCTTTTTAAAACAAATATTACGACTATTTACAAATCCTATACTTTTTCATAAGAGTGTTTGCATCCATTGAGATCATTTCTGTCTTTAATAAGGAATCAACTTGATTTTTCCTTCCCACACTGACAATATTTTGTTATTAACTATTCATTAATTAGGTGTTTTTCTATCATAAAACACAAGATCATCAACGTTGATCCTTACTGACAAACTTTTTAACATCTCAATAGAGACGAAGTTGGGATATTATAGAAGAACCAGGAACTCAAGGCACCTACAGAGAATACGACCTGTCATCAGTTGGTTTACGTGATCACTTTATGTGCTTGCGCAACGTTCACGTAAACCAACCGATTTTTGTTAATTTATTTAATAAATATGAATAACAATTCAAATATGTCACATACTAAAAACACATAAAAGTACACAATAAAAATATATGTAGACAGAAATAAGAATTAAAGAGAATAAATACAATTAGATATTTAAAAAAATATGTAATATGCAAATTCGAGTATAAAATTGATTATGAAAAATAAAAGCATAATTATAAAACACAAAATTATCCACAGTAAAAATAGAAAAGTTAAAAAATCATATTATTAATGATAAGTTATAACAAATAATAGCACAAGTTATAAATCTAAAATAACAATGGACAGTAAAATTGAAACGTAAAAAAGAGCACATTATTAACTATAAGAAATAACAGTAGGACACGTAATAAATACAATAAATAATTAAAAGTAAAAATTGTAATCGTAAAACAGAGCATATTAATATTTTTGACAATTAAACACAAGTTATAAATTCATGTAATAATTATCAGAAAAAAATTGAAATGTAAAAAAGAGTACCTATATATTATGATGGAAAAAAATAGCACAAAAATTATAAATACAAGAAATAATTACGGTTAAAGAGCATATTATGTAATTAATTATAAATGTAGAGGGAATCTGGAAGCAATAATGACAGATTTACCAATTAAAACCCTACACTGAAAGCTACAATAAATCAAAAGGATATATTGGTTTAATCATTTTAATGTTAGGTAGCAGTGTTACTAAATTAAAATAAATTTTAAATTATTGTAGGTAATTTAACAAATATTAAAATGTAGATCATATTTTAATACAAATAGTTGAGGTATTTTTAATATTGAAGTAGCAATCTTTGAGGACGCCATTGAAGTATAAATGTAAAGTTTCTTACTCGTGAAAACTAATTCCGCTGTTGGGATACCAAATGTTTTGACATTCAAAAGAGCTGCAGTATTTAACCATCGTCTTTATTTCTTTTAATTTATAGAAAGAAAAACAAATTATATCAAAAACAGACTTAAAACAACACGTCGAACTCAGGAAAACACACCAACTGACAGCCAAACTCTATATGAATTGACGCTTAGAAAGAGACGCGAGTCCCACTTGCAGCGGCTATATTCGCACACCAGATCGGCACAAAATTATGTGTTTTGTTGTATGGACAATAGCACTACAGTATACCTATATCTCATTGGTTGCGCCACACAACAAAACAAACTGACAGCCATATTGAAACGAACATGGACATTTAAAAGCAATATTTTGGTGAAAAAAAATAAATTTACCGTGTTGGATAATGGATAATAAAACAATAGTATGACAAGTCGTAGCGTCCCGTTTTGTAGTTCGTATTATTTGAGGTTATTTAAAATTTGACAGATAATAACCACAGTAAAACTAAAATATGTCTATAATTGAAGATTTAGTAACTGACATGTCATATTTGCACTGTAATACGGAAATTGATTCAATCTCCCCTTAACATTAATCTTGAGTTTAACAAACTCAATGAGTTGAGGGCCGACTGTAATTCCGGGCCATAGTTATGGAGTAATTAAAATAATGTTGTATATTGTAAATAATAATTTTAGGAGAATTTTAGCTGAATTTTAAAATTGGGTGGCGAGCATTCACTCGAGAAATTTTGAAAATACTTTTGGTAATATTTTCAACATTTAACATTTATAACAATTTAAATACATTTCAACATTTATAACAATTTTTGTTAAAATAAGTTTCATTTTAGACTTTGATTATGCAGAGTCACCCCGGCAAAAACGATCTCTCATTGTTATCGAATATTGTGGAAAAATACTTCGGTGTATTTTTTCATTAATTTTAAAATGGATTCTGTTAACTACACTCCGTCAACACAAAAACTTTAGAACTATCATAAGTTTTATCTAATTTAACGTTATTTATGTATAATTACAAATCTAATCGGGATAAATTCAAAGGAAAAGGACCCTGGATGCCTATTCTACGTGTCAATTAATGTATGGAAAAGGATAAAAAATTTAACTCAATGTATGAAAGTGAAAGTTGCTTGTAAGTTCTTGGCTCCATAAACTAAGGCACTGATTCAGCTAAAGTTCTACATTGCTGTTAACAAGGAGAGAAGTTATCCCTATGGAATATTTTTTTAATTGCAGATACGCAAACATTATTCAAACAAATATAACGATTTACATACACATTTGTACAAGTAGGTAAACAAGCAGAAAATGAAATAATATTTGTGCTGCAGTTCAGGGGTGACATCTGTGCGAGACACCATAATCTCACTTATTAGGACTGTTGCTTTCATTGTTTACAAATAAACTAATTTCTCAATATATGGCGTTAAAAAAAAGGCTCTTCCGTTACTTCATGGATGGCAATGGTATAGTTCCTTATTTTCATGTGAATTGTTACACACTATTCAAATATATAGAACTTTCAAAAATTACATTGATAAGGGAACTCAATAAGAAGGCATGATTGGTGAACGTTGAGTCAGGAAGCTTGGAAACTAAAATTCAGCACCGTATTGCCGCAGCCTGGCTTAAATGAAGAGAAGTGACTGGAGTAATCTGTGACAAGCGAATGCCAGTGAAGATGAAAGGCCATGTATACAAGACAATGATCAGACCAGTGTTGACATATGGTAGTGAGACCTGGACCGTCACTCGAATACAAGTTCAGTCAGTGCAAACAGCCGAGATCAAGATGCTTAGGTGGATGTGCGGCGTCACGAGAAAATATAAAATACGAATTAAATACATAAAAGGTAGCCTGGGTGTACGCGATGTATCCGGTAAGCTGATGTAGAATAGGCTGAGGTGGTTCGGGCATATCCTTAGAAAACCGCCAGAATATATAGGAAACACTGCACTGGACCATCGAGTGTCTAGCAAAAGATCCAGAGGGCGTCCCAAAAAACGATGGAAAGGCCTGGTGGCTGAGGACATGCAGGAATGTGATGTCTCTGAGCAGTGGCGGCTGGTGACCTCAAATCTTAGAAGGGCTCAAAATTATAATTATACCTAGAAGAGAAATATTAACTTAGGTACTACTGAAATCAGATAGAAGATATGTGACACAATATTATTTCGTATAATAAAATTATCAGTGTTTTCCACAGTTCTTTTGTTTATCGGAAATTAATACTTGAACCTTATCATTTATGCTGTATTTGGTTGGGTTTTAAATAACGTTTTAAATAAAATACATAGATAAATTATAAAATGAATTTTGATCATACAAAATTGAAAATAAAACTTCTGGCAACAGCTGCAAGACTGTTTCCTGATTTTACACAGTTTATGTTTAATAACATTTTTGAATGCAATATTATGGTATCAAATATTTTTTTATTATTGCATGTGCGCAAACATTGGATTTTTGTCCCTGTTGGGAGTCAAAGATATTTTTTAACAGATATTTTTTAACAGATTTTTAATTATCTCAATAGAGACGCAGGAGTGATGTCTGCCTGGTTGAATGTGATGTCTCTACAATATCCCAACTTCAACTCTATTGACATGTTAAAAAAGTTTGTCAATAAAAATATCATTATCTCCGATCATCGTCAACATTCAAAGGGGACCGGACCTGAAGAAAGTCAAGATGATTTTTAATTGGAAAGAATGTCAAATTCGTTTAATTTTATTGACTGAATGGTTTATTTTGTCAAATAACGATATAATTCAGCAGTAAATACTTGAATTAATATCATTCTTTTCCTAGAACCAAATTACCGCAAATATTATTATGTTACTTAGCATTTTCATCATTTGACTCTCTGTTGAGATATGTATTAAAAAGATTTAATACGTGTTACAATTTCACGGTGTCTTCTTATACTCCATGACATAATTGTATTATTAAAGAATTGTATATCATATTTATGCGAGATTTATATACTCGGCAAATTTATTCGCGAGATCTCGAGAAGGGAATATTATATATTGAGAGAAATTATTTCATATATTCATATAAAGGTATCTAAACCTTAAAAGGTATGAAGTATTTGGGTTTTCCAGCGAAGCACTACATTATTGAGAAATATGACGGTTTTCGGCAAAGTTGCTGTAAATGCGTACATTCGTATAACTTCTATTATGTAAAATTTACATACACACCATCGCGCCTTGTCCCTCACGGGATACGCTGGAAAAAACCGAACACTTATTTTTGTGAATACATTATATTATTATATAAATTGGATTTCTGTAATGATATATTATTACTAGAGGACCCGACAGACGTTGTCCTGCACGAACGTTGGCTTGCCTGTTTTTAGCTGGTTTAACAAAGATAAACATACCACACGCTATCACGGCATATATCCCACAGCAACAGGTGTGCGGGTGTGGATTACATTTTAAAAGGAAGCACGACACATGCGTGTACACCAACATATCACTCTTACCTCACAAAAGGCAACATTCAGAAATATTAATGAACTACATAACCTCTCTCTCTCTCAAATTTTGAAACACAGAATCCACTACTTTCTTATAACTTATTGCAGTACATTTTTTTTTAGTATAGAAAATTCACTCTTATATAAGTTTTTTGTTTGATCTTGACGTTTTAATCACAAAATATATATTTATAACCATACTTTACATTACGGAGGTTTTTATAAAAAGGTTAAAATGTCATAACGTCAAAATGCCGCTTAAAACAGACTTTACTTGTAAAAAAATTAAATAGCTTCATACAATAAGAATAAAAAAATATAAATACATATAAATTAATAATATCATAAAATATTAAAATAATGAAAACAACACAGACAGCGCGAGCATCTTTCACTCCCAATATCTTTTTTTTGTAACATTAGAAATAATATTCACTTTTTACACCTCAAAGTTTAACAATACGATTTTTTTTTCAAATAAGATACTAAAGATCATCAGCATCAGCAATGGCACTACAGCCCGGTGTGGACCTTGGCCTCCTCAAGAAACTGCCTCCATCCCGCCCTGTCGACAGCAAGTCTCCTCTAATTTGTTTGTCCGATCGCTCTTATACATATCTCCCTCAATGTCGTCCAGCCATCTCAAAGAACTAGATGCGGAACGTAAACTGCTTCTTATAATTATATAATTATCTTCCAAATTGAATTCATCTGCCACCACTGTCCATATAGGTTTTGGGGATTTTACTCTTTTTTCTGGTGAAAAATATCATTGAAACAGTTGCGCCTTTCTCAAATTTATATAATCATAAGATATTTAGGTACAGATTAACTATGTAGGTATACTTGAGCTCATGATATGAAGTATAATTATTTCCTGTAAACAACTGAAGACTTTCTTTATCAGAACCGAAATAGTATTTTTTGGAGTAATCACGTGTCACTAAACGGTGCTTTAATAGTATGTCATTTATTCTAGAACATTCATTTTCTGAATAAATATAAAAAAAATATTTCCTGTACTTAAATAAAAATGATTATTTAAGTCTTTTTTTTCGGTTAAATATATTCAAACGACCCCCTCATGGTAGTGCGAGTACTAAACTTTCCTTATTTCAAAATTTCCTTGACAAATCGGCTATTCCAAAAGAACGAACGAACTTGAGAAAGCATAAAAATAAACAATCGCACTATCAAGAAACGTGCAGAAGTGTATTATTATTATAACTATGAAGAAAAAAATGTTTATTATGAAAACCAGCTTGAAAAATATTATAATAATTTATGATCGATTATTTATTTATCAACGGAGATGAATCAGAATATTATTAACTACGAAGAAACTGAATATTTCAAAGAAAATAAATGGTTATCGACTTGTAAGTGTATGTAAATAGGTACGTGTTTTTTATTTTTGATTTTTACACGAAGTTAGTGAGGAATTCGATGTGAGGCATTATTCTACATAAAGACCATTTAGTCATACCGGTATTTTATTTATTTTTCACACCTTTATAACAAAGACTAGGTACTATGAAGATTACTGATACCCAACTAGGTAACCTTGTACTAGGGCTAGCATTTTACAATTTTACCAAGCCAAATATTTGATATTTTGGTTTAACATAGTTATTTTGTCTTTTCCATAAATATTAGTAGGTACGGACACCAGACATCGCAACACAACAAATTACAATATTTACATATGTAGTATGCCGTATGACTTTTGTGATGGTGTCATGGGTTCGATTCTAGGGATAACGATCCAGCTCCAATTCCAATCCGATTGAATCCGACCGTTTCCCACATTTATTTTCCAAAATATATTGCATAAATATGATCAAGTGATTTTATTAAATATCTTATAAAAATTAAGCAACCTTTTTCCTTCTACAACTATTTTGATCCTATCTAAAACGATTGGTTCACCTGGTCTTTTAACTGGTGAAATGCATGGAATGTTTTTTTCTTTATATACCTTCTATTACGTTGAACACAAATTAGATCAAGTAAAGGTTTGTTTGTTGTTTGTTTCCCGAGATCTTGGTCACTTCTCCGTTGCCCTATATATATATATATATATATATATATATATATATATATATATATATATATATATATATATATATATATATATATATATATATATATATATATATATATATATATATATATATATATATATATATATATATATATATATATATATATATATATATATATATATATATATATATATATATATATATATATATATATATATATATATATATATATATATATATATATATATATATATATATATATATATATATATATATATATATATATATATATATATATATATATATATATATATATATATATATATATATATATATATATATATATATATATATATATATATATATATATATATATATATATATATATATATATATATATATGGATCTGAAATCGTCGACATTCCGCAAGTGTGAATCTCGACTTGCACTTGCTGATTGTTCTTTTTGCATCATGGTGCCGAGATTGCTAATCTAGAGGGCTCCATGAGGGCTTCGAGCCATGCATTATATTTTTTGTTGTTCATTCTAGCGTTCTGCGAAAGGGCCGTTGACAGTCCCAGTAAAATAACAATATAATTTTGGGGTTTTGAAAAATGAATTGTAGGAAACAAATATAATCCGTAGAAATTGACATTTTTTGTGAGAAAAAAGTTATTTTATATATCGGCAAAATACTTGAGAAATTTCGAACTTTACCTACCTACACGACTTATGACCTAAGTAAGTAAGTTTTATAAAATACATTACCAGCCCCCCTAGACAACGTGTCATTTTGTTCAAGAAAAGATAACTCAATGTATGGAAGTGACAGTTGTCACGTGACTGGCAACTGTCACTTCCATAAATTATGTCCTATTCTCATTCGTCTAAATTTATCCGTCTGAATTTTAGTACATGAGAAATGTAAAAAAGTTGCTTGCATTTATACGGGACCCATTACGTCACACCGCGCGTAAAAAATCCTTTTATCCACGGTCGCCCGTTGGTTACAGACGTTTTCGTACTCTGAAACGAATAAGAATAGGACATATTGAGTAATCTTCTCTTGTTTCTTTTCTTGAGCAAAATAGGGTCAGGTCACCTTGAAAATAATACTAATTCGTTTGTAAAATATAATTTAATTGAGATTCGAACTCGTGATAGTAATAATAGACTAAAAAGGAAAAAAAATAATTCGAAAACCTTCCTAGAAGTTTCATGTAATTTTCCAAACGGCGTCGCATTATAAGCATTCAGAGAAATAATGATATAGGGTGGTATGTATGTCTGTATATTATTTTGTTTGGTTCAGCAAAAGGCTGACAGGAGAGGATGGTTAGCGTTTTTATTGTAGGTGGTCTACCTACTGCTAGTGTTTGGCGTTCAAAGCTCTCTCATGTCGGATATTTATGAAGGAAGGTTTATTTTCCTCTTTTGATTGTGCCACTAAACGCTGAATACCCCTTACAGAGTAGACATCAAGCTGCATTTTATTATGTTTCACCTTTTGATAACTCGTTTCCACGTTTTTATGTGAAAAATTGTGAATTGTTTAAATGTAAGGTTTTCGTATTTTGTCAGAGTAAAATTTGCGGCACATTTAAAACAATTATACTGCGCATTTATTTTATTTATTTAAGATTAGATACAAGATTAATATAAAATACAGATATACATAATATCAAAACAAAGAAACCGTACACACAAAAAACCCACAAGGCAAAGCCTGTCTGTGGGTATACCTACCTACCTATTAAATTATAGAAAAAATCATATTGTTAATAACATCAGATAACGATATAAAATGAAAATCTAGCAAAGTTGAAGACATTTACCTACAAAGAATATAAAGAATATAAAGAAAATAACTTATTGTTATAAAAACATGAATATTTAGCGGTATGTGTATTGAGGAGGAAGCTTTATTATTTAATTAGAATATTAATATGAAATCAGAAAGGTTGCGAGTTTAAGTTATGTGTTCAAATCAGCTCCCAATATACACACCACTATTTAAGATATTGCAAATTGATATAATCAGTCATTTAATTAAAATAGAAATAATAGAGAGATGAAGGGCTTCATAATAAAAGCGTACTTACGAAATCTGAATTTATTTTCAGTACAAAAGGTTTATAATTATTACACTCGAAATGCAAATGATCCGCGAGGATGAAGGTTGGGAATGAATGGATATATTTCTAGAACGCGTTGCACACTGTATATGTATGTATGGCCGGTTGACGAGCGAATAAATCTTCGTGCCGAGCGGTCGCTTCAGGAACGGGTGTCCTTCGGTCGTCCTCGGCAATTTCCGTGAGAAGCGGAATTATCCGATGAATGATGGTATAGTTGTTGGCTAGGTACATCCTCGCCACAAATACATATAAATCAATAGGTAGGTAAATACAAAACAGCAGACCGACAGCGAATGGTCCTAATACCAAATATCGCATTGCTTAATTCAATAAAAATAAGAATAGATTAATGAGTCAAGATCGCCAAGGACGGTGATAGTTTAGTTATGTGCTGCTCTAGAAACGAGTGGTTAAACTGCCGACATGTTGATTTAGACAGGCCCTTCTCCAGAGTTACCCCAAGACTGGTAATTTGACTCTTGAACATTTTACTCAACACTTAATATACTGCACACTTAATATTATATAGGTACAATTTCATACATCATTCACCCAATATCTCATCATAATATATGCAACTATTCCAAACTTATCTTCATATACTACAATAACTCCAGTGACAACCTTTAATATTCATAATATTACTCAAATCATCTTTATTTTACATAATTTATTATACGCTGTATGTTGTACTCTAAATAAATAAAAAAATAAATAAAACAAGTGTGATTTTTCTTTACTCTTCACTATTATGAATTAAATAGTACCTACCTATCAATCTACATTACTATCACGCCGTCATCCTTACGGAGGAGGCAAAGAGAACCGAAATTCACAATCTTATGTCTTGACACATATTCATCGCCTCATCGAAATTCATACATTGTGTCATGCATATTCATCTTGTTCGTAAATCAATTTTTTCTCACTTAGAGAGTGCATAATATGAGTTTTGTGACAATTTTTTTGTGTGTATGATGTTAAGATGAAAAGTGTATGTGGGCGTGAATAAAGCTAAAAAATATTTTTTAAAATAATCACCTCCACCATCACCGACCAACGTAAGTGTGGAACAAATGACACTCTAGATAAAATTTATGATGAATAAAATCACAATACCTCAGGGCGTGCAATTGAATAATGAAAGTAGGTAAGCTTCAAGACAAAAATTATGAATGAAGAAAATAAAATTAATTCTTATAGGAGATGAAGAAAATAATATAATATTGTGCTGTTAGTGGGGATGGATAAGTAAAATACTGACATAATAATTTATTTACCATCGTTTCTAATATTATAATAGTTGTACGTTTATGTAGTTTACAAATTATATGAATCGTGATTACATAAAGGAATAAAAAAATTATATTTTTACTAGCCGTCCCGACATACGTTGTCCTGCCCGAACGTCATTTATTTATTTATTTTACATTTACAACCAATTCACAATGATTAAAAATTGAATTTTAAAATAAAAGCAAACATAGTAACATTAATCATAATACGCTATACAATGATTAACTATACAATTTTAAAATAAAAGCAAATTTAAACAAACGACAATATCAATCATAATACACTATACAATGACTAAATGTACACTATGCAATGAATATACAATGATTAAAACTTTAAATTTTAAAATTTGCAGATTTGCAGAAAAAATGCAGATTTAAACAAAACATAAAAGTATCAATAATATCAATATCAATATACTTTACATAATTTAAAATTAAATACAAAAACCCAAACACAAGGATTACTATATTTACAGGTCATGAGTCAAAATGTTTAAAATTTTTGATTTGAAAATAAAGAAATTGTCGGCAAAAATATCAGAGTGTCTCCCCAGAGTATAAAAAAATATCAATGCTTTTTTATTCTCATGAACATATTCATCCGGAAGGAAAATCAATTATTGTATGGAAAACTATTGAAATAGCGACAATCTACATACGAAACGCTTACTTTAAAAATAACTTAAATATTATTATTATATAAAATGAGAGCCATATTTTTCACTAAAACGTTAAATGATACTTCAAAATATATTGTATTCATGTAACACGTATTACTAACTTTTAAGTTAACGGATATTTGAGTACAAAAACACTCCTAATTGACAGTTCTATCGTTGGTTGTTCAGTATGAAAAAAATATTATTAAAATATATTTATCAGCAGTTTTCAATCTGTTGATTGACACGGCTTCCAAACTGTAGAATTCCATAGTAGGTAATAATGATAAATATAAGCTTACAAGGCCACAATCAACCAGTCATATGGTATTGCCTTGTAAGCCGAAATGGTCGTCGGAAGTCAAATAAATTCGTAGTGGAATTATTATTATTATTATTTATTTATAGGCAGGCAGCCAAGGTTGATATGCCTATATTCACTGCCGAATTTTATTATTTGGTTGTAACTATTTTGCTTTGTCCAAAAAAAGTCCAGTCTATTCTTGAAAATATTCACATTTTCAGCATCCAAAATATGCTGGGGCAGTTTATTCCAAGTATTCACCACTCTATTTGAAATAAAATGCCTTCGAGGATTTGTCGAGAACCTACTTTTCACAAGTTTTAAGCTATGGCCAAGCAAATTAGTGTTATGACTATATTGAAAGATATTTTTCACGTTTTCACAGTCTCTCCACGTTCTCTTCGGTTTTCCATTTTTGACAGTTTTAAGAAGTCAAGTCTTTCCTCATATGTTAAGTTGCGAAGTGTCCTGGGAATTTTTGTAAAACGTCTTTGGACTCTCTCAAGTAAGTCAATGTCCTTGGAAAAATAGGGACTCCATATCTGAAA
The DNA here is from genome assembly GCA_963576475.1 of Molanna angustata. NCBI lineage: Eukaryota > Metazoa > Arthropoda > Insecta > Trichoptera > Molannidae > Molanna > Molanna angustata. The sequence continues at coordinate 45,599,791 of OY754966.1, forward strand.
ACCATATTCCAACAATGGTCTAACAAATGCTTTATATATTTTTAACATTTTAAATCTGCGGATACAATGATACCTCGGTCAGTTTGTGATTCAACATCTTTTAGTTGAGTATTTTCAAGGAAGTATTCAAACTTGGGGTTATTTGGGGGCACTTATTGGGATTCAGATTGATGAGCCATTTTTTTGTCATATTTATCATAATTTAAATACATTCAACATTTTTATCACATTTTTAGAGTGACACTGCGTCAGGTATACTGGTACATGCATGCACATAAATAAGATTTAAAGAAGCCATTATTTTTTCAGCAGGCGTGAGACAAACACCAACACCATCATTTTTATTCCTCACTAACCCAAAGGGATATAGTGGGGAGTTATGTTTTCGAAATTTTTAAGGGTATTTTTTTTGCAGATTATCAACTAGTATCATGCTGAGATTGTATTCTGAAAGTTTCTTCACAATGTATCTGTGTGTGTGTGTGCTATGTGCTGTGTGCTATGTACGGCGTGTTTATTTTACTTTATCGATTATACACTAAAGTACTCGTTCGTAAAGTACTCGATTATACTAAAGTACCTACTCATTCGATTCTTTTCAAATTTTGCAAATATATATATCTAATACTCGATTAGATCCCATTAGATTTTGAACGATATATAAATAGTGCTTCTCAATTTTTTTAACTGTCAAATATTTCAAAGTGACCCCAAGCTCTGAAAACTTAAAATTTGAAATTTTTATTTTCAAATTCGTAAAAAGGCACATCATTTTCATAAAATGGCATTGAAGAGTTATCAAGTTTTCGTAATAAAATATTTAAATAAAAAATAATTTAACAAACTCATTTCATGAAAATGTTGGAAATTTTCCATACAAAATTTGAATACTTTATAGAATGACTTGTTAGTGAGGAGTTTAGTGTTGGCCACAACCCACTCGTTTTTTATTACTTTTGTATCAGTAGGTGCTCACAGCTGATGCAAATATTGATGCTGACTTAAAAAAAAGGGGGGTGTCTACATAACTGCTGTAAGACTGCGGCAATGATTATGGGGCCGAGATGCGAGATGCTTGTAATCCCAGTAATAGATAAGATTAAACAATCAAGATTGAGATGGAATGGCCATGTAATGAGGCATGCAGATCATGCAGTGCATACTGCACTAGGAATACTGAAATGCATGAGCGATAGTGACTCACATGGTGGAGTAATATGGAGAAGGAACTAAGTGTCAACAACGGTGTAATAAAGAGATGTCGGCCTCAGTTGGTTAGATATCTGACTGCTGATCCAAAAGTCCCGGGTTCGATTCCCAGTGAAGACACAGTTTTCAATTGTGTTTTCAGTCTGGATATGTGAGACGATTAATATCTTAAGTCTCCAGAATGTGGCAACTTGTTATTGGGTGCATGTTAACCGTTTCAGTGCTAATCTCGAGACGTTATCGTGATGAATCATACGCTACACCAGTGCGGATCTCGATAGGTAATCGTGATGGACAATGCTCCACTTTAACTCGCTGTAGAAATCTTATTTATCGACATATCCAAAAAATAATAATTACATCGTGTAACCGAATCATTTATCTAAGTAAATACGTTTTTAAAAAAATTTAAAAAAAAATCGGTAGATGGCAGTAGAGTGTTTACTTTTTATCTATTTCATCTCGATACGTAATCGAGACCCGCACTGAGATACCGCTTTGTATGGATATTAATGTTGCTTATAACCCATATCCGAGTTCGTAGAGATTGTGCGCCGGTTTAGAAAAATAATTATGTTCGGTTTTTATTTAGTTTATAAAAGCAAAGTATTTTGTTGTAAATTTATGTTTTTATTTGTGTCTTAAACGTTGATTCATATTTCAAAATAACTTTTTTTAAAGTTCATGAGTTTTTTAGAGTAACTTCGATTTTTTGTGTTACCGACTTTGAAAATTTTACTAGGTGATAGACGAAATACATTTAACATTTTTTGCTATTATGAATGAATTTTGCTTTTATAAATGTTCCGAAAAAGTAAGTACTCAGAGCCTGTTGAGTTATTTCAGTATTATATATAACAACCAATGATTTTATGACTATTTTCTACTAGGTATATAAGTTGATAAAGTCGCGGTGCAGCGGCGCATAGGTCATAGCGCTTACAGATAAACTTCATACAAACGTATAAGGTACTAAGCAATTGTTGAAAACTGTGTTTGTTTTCGAAGAAATACTTAAATATTCATAAATTTTAAGCTGATTTTTATTCACTATATACATTCCTATATCTTTTTTTACCTATGTGATATTTTTTTGCTAATAAGTCATGGTTTTGTGAGCTGGAATGTTGAAAAAATCAGTTAAATAGTATGCAGAAAAACAAAATAAACAAAAAAATGTACTCAACATTTAAAACAGCTAAAAACGAATATTCTCGTCGAAGATTTCAAGTATCTCAGGTGAGTAGTTATTGAGATATGACGATTTTAATTTTGTCCGAAAATTGCGCCGCACTGAGGTGTTACATTGTTTCGCATACGCTTAGCACGGAAAAGGTTAAATCAATATTTGACATAGTACCTGTTAGTTGCCCGAGAAGTAAAATAAAGAAATAAAGAGGTATGAATAAGTATTATTAAGTATATATGTTTTTAAACAGTTCACCCTGAGGGTATGTATGTATTTTTTTTAACATGTCTACGTAGGGAACACCAGCTATTAGGAATTGGGTCCATTATACTCTTCCGAAGAAGCGCACTACGTAGCGTTGGGAGGGGTTTGCAATCTAGAAAAGAGTTTGTATGTTTAATCGTCCAAATTCATCAATTTAGTACATCTGTACAATGATTATCATAAAAAAACGAGTGGGTTGTGGCTAACGCTAAACTCCTCACAAACAAGTCATTCTATAAAATATTGAAATTTTGTTAAATGGAAAAAATGGAAAATTTTCAGCATTTTCATGAAATGAGTTTGTTGAATTAATTTATATTTAAATATTTTATTACGTAAACTTGATAACTATCCAAAGGCATTTTATGAAAGAGATGTGCCTTTTTACCAATTTGAAAAATAAAAATTTCAAATTTTAAGTTTGCCACTCTTGGGGTCACTTTGAAATATTTGACAGTTAAAAAAATTGAGAAGCACTATTCATATATCGTCCAAAATCCAATGGGGTCTAAGCGAGTATTAGATATACATATTTGCAAAATTTGAAAATAATCGAATGAGTAGGTACTTTAGTATAATCGATAAAGTAAAATAAACACGCCGTACATAGCACACAGCACATAGCACACACACAGATACATTGTGAAGAAAATTTCAGAATACAATCTCAGCATGATACTAGTTGATAATCTGCAATTAAAAAAATACCCTTAAAAATTGCGAAATCATAACTCCCCACAATATCCCCTTGGGTTAGTGAGGAGTAAAAAGGTGATTTGTATCCAGTTTGAGTGGCTTAATTAAAGGAAGATGTTTCACATACCTAGTGTGTATGTAAAATATGATACTTCCAGCACAGTCAACCTCATTAATAAAAAGCTTAGATGGTCTCAGTAACAAATTTTGCGACATGTCTTACCGAGCGACGGAGATTTTAATGAAAAATGGACCCTAATTTTTTAAAATGCTGTGACGCCAATATTTAAACATCAATTTATGTTTTACAATGTAAAAATAACATTACAGTAGGTATGTATTTAATTTACATTTTAATTTTTGGATTGATTTTCGGACACATAAACAGGTACAAGGTATTCATTGAACACAACTAAAGACAAGTTGTCACATTTTTATATATTTTATTTTTTATGTGTATGGATTTTTTTACAAGAAGAGGTTTAACAACAATAATAAAAAAAATAAAATCAAACATTTAAATCAGAGACCGTCTCATACGTTTTGTTGTCAGTTTATGTTTATGCTGTCCAGTATGTCAGGAAGAGTCCTTGTTATATTGGGAACATGATTCTGGAAAATTATCGCCTCGCTGATTGAGGCTGAAAACAATTGAAATTTTGTGTCTCCACGGGTAATGGGATCAGGAACCTTTGGCTCTGGAATCAGATATCAAACTAACTAAGCCACGAAGGTTGAATATGTTGGAATACAAAACCACTTTCCAACTCCAAACATGTTGAAATTTCTTTCGCATAGTCCAATATTTGTGTAATTTTGAATTGATGCACACTTGCTTTCGATGATGATTTATATAAACGATGATGATTTAATTACCCATAGTCCGATATTTCTGATTTTTTTTATACGCACTCGCTTGCAATGAAAATATATAAAAAAAATACTACACTCTTTACTATGCTAATATTTAATCTAATTTCAAACCACTTCGCATTACATTATTTGAGAACAAAGGGACAGGAAAGACTGAAGGGAATGGAAGAATGGAGTGACTGAAGGGAGGGAGGGGACTGATATTTTTTTATTTATTTTATTGGGTATATTTTACTCATTCTGAATTTATCATAACAAATAAACAGTTCAAAATTACGATAACGATTATCTAGATGAGTTGGCATATTGCTTCACAATTATCTTCTCGAGCAACGCCGGATATAAAAAACTAATATATAATCAAAATAAAATATTTTTTGTCTTCCAAATATCGTCATAATAAGTCATTTCTTTTTCAACATATTTATGTACTTTAGTAGGTACATTAACTGACACGTCCAAGTTTCTATGTATGTTTGAAACTCTAATCTTGGAAATAAATTAAGGTGGGATTATATCACCTTAATGCCGAAGCTGAACTCGCAGGTGTACTTACGTTAATTTTTATTAACTTGACTCAAAACGTTTATGGGGTCCGGATATGAACACGACTTAAAAGCATCTTCATTTCAATAATTTACTGAGAATCAGCGAATTGAAAATAATATCCGATTTCGTCTGGGTAGGTACATACTAGATACTAAAGAATTTATTGCTGAATGCGCATAGAGACTTTTTACTCCACCAAGATAGGTTCTAGAGTAGGTACCTACATACAGCTCATGAAGCTACCGTCGAATGGCACGTAACTGAACCGAGCTGCGCAAAACAGATTAAATTTTAAATTGAACCTTCGACGTACTAAACAAAACGCCTGGTTCAAAACATGCATAGTGCATTTCGTTGGGCGAAAAAACCGCAAGAAACAAAACTCCAACTGGTATGCTTTATTTTTTTGAGTTTGTCAATAATCTATGCATATAATAATGGATGTACGTACATTCGTTTGTATGTATGTGGCCGATGGACTCCTAAACCATCCATCCGATCGCGATGAAACTATTTGAATTTATTCAGCGCATACTGGAGAAGGTAATTGCATTATAATTGATTTATTTATTCATTCGACATATCACACAAATTCCAGATGCTTGGAGATAGAGCTACCTAATCCCATTCTATAAAGGAAAAGACAACTCACAGTAAAAACTACAAAGCAAAAAAGCTTATAACACACGCATTCAGGATATGGGAGAGAAGACTACAGGAACTTACCAGGGTAACAGAAAATCAATGTGGTTTTGTCCAGGTAAAATCTAAAACCGATACCACAATAAGGGTAATCCTAGAAAAGTATATAGAGAAAAATAATGACTTCCAAATGGTGTTTATAGATCTGGAGAAAGCGTTTGATAGGGATCCACGTAAACTAATATGGGATGCACTAAGAAGGCAGAATGTTCCTGAATGCTATATAGAACATCTGCAAGATATGTATTCTAATATTTTTACAAGAGTTAGCAGCCCGGCTGGAATAAGTGACCCGTTTGAGATTAGTATTGATCCATCAAGGATCGGCGTTAAGTCCGTTACTGTTAAATCTAGTGATGGACTACATAACAGCGGATATACAAAAGCTGGCTCCATGGAGCATGCTGTATGCCGATGATGTGGTGCTAATGGATGAGATGCCCCACGGCTCGCAGTGTGCCCTGAATAGGTGGTAATAGGCATTGGAGGCAAATGGGTTACGAATTAGCAGATCAAAGATAGAAGATATGCCATGTTACTTTTCTGGACAGCGACCAACTGAACCACACATTATGCGGTTTCAGAACGAACCATTGCCCACAGTCGAATCCTTCAAGTACCTCGGCACAATACTGTCCGCAATGGGTGGAATTGATGACGACATTGCGCACCGCTCAAAGCTTGACTGGATGAAATGGAAGTCTGTCTCTGGCGTATTGTGGTGACAAGAAAAAGCCAATAAAAATAAAGGGTCAGGTGTATAAAACAGTGGTCAGACCAACAATGACCTAATGCTCAAGAAGGAAGAGATCTCAAGGAGGCAAGGCTTAGTTCGGATGACGCGGAGGACAGAAATACTTGGAGGATGAGGACTAGGGGAGCTGACCCCAAGTCAATGAGACGAAGGCTAGGGCGTAGAAGAAGATTCCACATCTCACACAAGCAAGAATTTACGAAAAAAGATATATTCATGTGGTTTTATTGTAGACGATGCACTGGTGACATGCATCATCTACAATAAAAACCACCAGTGATCTTTTGGACAGTTTAAAAGGCGAGAGTCCTTTTCATCAGATTACATTCCATTATTTTCTCCTAGCCGTAATCAATCAATGAAATATTAATATTTCAAATTGATCGACATAATGTTATATATTCAATTTTACTACAAAACAACCGCCACTGTGCCGCTATACTATACTGCAACAGGATATTTCGAAGTCTGATCCGCGGAAATTGACGTAATTAAGTGGAAGCAACTTAGTTCTGCTCCGTATAATCCACTAGTTTTGTGTATGTTTATATATTTAAATTAAAACTTGTTTTAATTTACATCTCGCCTTTTATCTCGGCCAAGTAGACACGCAAGAAGAAAAAGAACAAGAGCGGGGACAAAGTTAAAAGGTTCTGGAGGAAAGTGACAGACGAGACTACGTTGTGAAGGAGGAGGTAGCTGTAAATAAAATGAGACCACGTTCCGAGACCAATTTAGAAATGGAACGCGAGGGAACTAATTTTTACTCCCGAGAAAAAAGTACCAAAGATGTCGGTAATGACAAACGGAAACTACTGTGCATTTTTTTCAGCCTTCTTCCAACAATTATACAAGCGAGTTAAAGTTTTAATAAAAGCAACCTCACGAACAAACAATACACAGATAAAGCGCTACATGTTCGATATACGAATGAGACAAAAATATATATTTTAAAAGTTGCATATGTATGTATGTAGGTATATTTTATTTAGATGTAATATCGCAATATCGCAGGAGTATATCAGCAAATTGGATAGGCCATGTGTTGCGACACGAGGATCTCCTACATATCATCTTGAAGGAATTTTTGAGGGTACAACTGGCAGAGGGCGTCCCCGCCGAGAGTATTTGGAACAGGTGTGCCGCGACATGCAGTGTACCTCTTACACGGATATGAAAAGAGTCGCTGAAGACCGAGCGGAGTGGAGGAGGAGATGCATCAATTTAATGCTGCCAACCAATCTTCAGGATTGAAACAAAAGTAGAAGATATCAGCAAAAACGCAGTGATACGAGGCATGGAATACCAATCCCCTTCATTCCCTCCCCACTCCCCGCAATTCCTACATACCCCTATTGTCAATATCCCTAATTTTGAATTACATATCTTGTTTATATTCTTTGTTATTTTTTTGAAGCTTTATGCTTTAATTTTAATTTACTTTTTAACTCACTCCACTGTATATGTTTTTTAAGCTAACTTGTCTTTTTTATATTACGCATGTTGCGGGAACTATTTTGGCAAAGTACCTACTGATATTTGTAATTGTTTTTATTTATGGATTATGAATTGTTGTAAAAGCGCTCTTGTGGTGACCACGGTTGTCACTAAACGGCGCTTTATAAATTGTCCTTATTATTATTATTATTATGTTCCCTCTAAATTAAATAAATAAACAAAAAAAATGTAAACCTACACATATTCTTACATATAGTAATTACGTATTTAATATTGCTTCTCGGGAAACTAACAGGTAGGCACAATGTCAAATATTAATTTAAAGCGCACCCAATAACAAGTTGCCACATTCTGGAGACTTACGATATCAATCGTCTCACAGATCCAGACTGAAAACATAATTAAAAACTGTGTCTCCACCGGGAATAGAACCCGGGACCTTTGGATCAGCAGTCAGATACCCTAGCAAATAAGCCATGAAGGCCGATAAACAAAAAGAATATTAACAAGTTTAAAAAATAACAAATTTACACAGTTTGGATTATATAAAAAAACGAAAAACTAGAAAATATTCCAATTTACCCGAAAATACAAAGGAAGCACACAATATCTTAAAATAACTTATCCTTTATATATTCAACACCTAGGCGACGAAAAGCGGCAAGGCCAGATGCTTCCTTCAGGAATACGTATTATATTTGGAATACTTATCGATACTTGTCCATATATTTTGTTGGACTATTAGTGGTAGTGGTATGAAATATGCTTGATGGTAGTTTCTTATCTTGTCCGATGAGCAGCCGCTCCGGGGATGAAAAGAGTTACAAATTCTAAAACGTTCCCTATGAAGTGGGGTAGGAGACTGCGAAAATTCTGTTAATTATTCACATTCGTAGACTGCTAAACATTCAGATATATTTAAATGTATAGCATCTAGGTGTGGCATTGATCTGAAAATAGTAAAATTAATGTGAATCTTCAAATAGGAAGCCATCATAACTAGGACAGAAATTCCTGAAGAGATCATAAAATATGCATGACCTTAGTATTTTACCTTGAAGAGGTCCACGGGCAGAAACGAACAAGGTTCAGCAGCATAACTTCCTTATGATGTTATTTATAAAATAAACTTAATTTTGTAGAGGAACATTTAGTTTTGGCACAATTTACCTACTCATTAAGATTTTTGCTCTTTCAATGGCCATATAACTAAATTTATTGATTCTCAACTTGTCAATACATCGTTATTTTGCACGAGCAAGATCGTAATTGTACTTAAAATTTAATTCAATCGAATAATTATGTCAACGAAAATCAAGTTTCCTTTGGATTGTGTTTTGTGATGATTGATTTCCTATCTTTGGACACTGGCCATCTTTGGACATAAGCCAATAACAATATTATATTTCCTCGAATTTGATTTCCTCAATACTGTATCGTGATTAAAAGACGATACATTTACTGATACTGGAAAATTGTATACATATTTAACAAAAAATAAATAAACAAAACTTTACTAATTCGATAATTATTCTTGAACCATTTCCTTCTGCGTCAGTATGTTTTTGTACTTAAATACTCTCATTATTACATACATACATTGGTACATACTTACTGTCATACTTACATGCTTACAAACTTACCTACTTATGTACATGCTTTGATAATAGCATACTTGCTTACATACTTTTCTATATAAATAAAGATGTATTATTTTTTTCCCTAATTATGGAATTGAAAACTTCAAAAAATTTGTATTTTTCAAAGCACTTACCTACATACCATTACGCCATGTCCCTCGTGGTCTAAGCTGAGAGAATCAAACGCCATAGAAAAAGCTTTACATTTATTGATTATTTTTTCCCTTATGACAACTTTTGACATATCTAGATTTCGCTTTATCCGCCTATCAACGCTTTACCACTATACCACAAGTTCATGAATAAGGTTAACTAAATGCAAGAAAGAGAGATATCCGTCCCCAGTATCTTTTCTATCTCGCGCTCAGAGAATAGAATCATTATACTCGTAAAGAACACAGCAATCTTAGGCGCTCTCTCGGGTGATAGTCAAGGGACGAATTCACCATAGGTTCAAATAAAGTAGTTGCGACAGGGGAGAAAAGTATTGAAACGCCAAATGTAATAAGACAAGATAAATTTAAAAAGATACTCGCGGACTTCAGATCTTTTTAAATAAGAAACATCAGGGGTATGACCTTGTAGAGACCCACGGACAGCAACGAGGAGCTCCGATCTATAAGAAGACACCATTGGGTGGCAACAATCCCACAGGAGTTTTTTTCATTTTTTTTTAGCTTAATGACACGTTGTCTAGGGGGACAGTAGGTACCTACTGGAATAAAAAATTTAAATATATAGCCAAGCAACACAAAAATGAAAATAGGACAACCAAACAAACAGTGACCAACTTTCCAAAAGAAAAAGGAAATAACCAATCAGTTATCAACTTTCCAAAATGATGTCCACTTGGCTGGACTAAGTCCAATATATCAGATACAACTCTATTATATATTTTGTTTGCTAAAATTTGTTGCGTCCCTGGGCAAAAGAAGTTTGTGCATGTATCGGTTGCAGAAAATGTTTGTTTCGTATATTGGCAGTCAGGGTATATTGTTATAGACATTTTACGTGATTTTTATGTTGTTGTATGACTAATACACCAATATAGAGTTGTTTTTTATCAAGGACATTGAATTTTAAATTTCAAGGAGCAGCTGACTTGATGTATAACTGTAACGACAGATGACCCGGAGTTGTAATTTTCCCAGTTCTGCATCAGAATGCGTAAGAGCCCAATTGTGATAAATAAACAATCACACAGTATCATAAGCAAAATAAATTATGGATCCATCAGTATACATTTTATCGCCCTACATCCGTGATTAGTGAGCGGTGGGTTACAGGATACAAAATTGGTTAAAGACGTTAATCCCAAAAATCATTAATGGAAAGCAAGAGCTCGTTGACTAGCCTTGAATCTTGAATCCGAACCCAATTTCAAAGTTACAAAGGTAGGTTCTTAGCGATTCGGATCGTATTGGGATCAGATTTACAGTGGAGAGTAAGGTCACTGTTCAATCGCACAAAGAAAAGTGCATATTGCATGTTTAAAGGAGGTAAGATGAAAGGGCTCAAAATCAAGAGTAATGGGAGAGGGGTAAACAGGATCGAGTAGCAGAAAGAATGGAGTTGCGATAGTCGTTCATAGGAAACATCTTCAAAACGTTATACAACGAAGGTCAAAAAACCACCGCCAGAAAATCTCATAGATGAAATGATGAAAGATAAAAGAACATGGAAACTTACTGCGGAAATAAAAGAGAGGAAGATGACTCAAAAAGGAGACATGGCTATACAACGGGATAAATAATAAGAGACCAAGTGCAGTACTATGCTGCAAGAAGATGAGAAGTTTTAGCCGGTAGGAGTCCGGCACTTCTTCTCATCTCTTCTTTCTCAGCCATCTCTCCACTGCTGGATGTAGGCCTCTTCTAAAAGCTTCCACTCGTATTTTTTTGGGTTTTTGAACCCATCTGCTTCCAGCGACAGGGACAATATCATCGGCCCACCTTTTCTACCTGACTGGGGAGTCCGGCACCACCCAGTCAGAAAGAATTGGTGTCCTTGGAGAATTTTCCCTAAAAAAGTGATCCCGAGGTTGACTCAAGCTAAGGTGGTGTGAATACAGATGCAAAGGATCGAACGAAGTGGGGGCGAAAGATTAAATATACAGAGGGAATAATAATGCCAAGGAGACGAAGAAGAGTTGTAGAGTTGGCAGAGCGAGCATAAAAAAAATAGACCTGGCCATACGAATCTCGCTTATTTTGGCTTAATACTTTGACGATATGTTAAGAGAAATAAATTCTCTTGAACAAATCGACTATTGGTTGAGTATGTAGTAATAAAAAAAATACTTATGGCCGATATATCACAAGGGGCACTGTTTAAATTTAATGTGACAGGCGACGAAAGCCGTAGATGCGGCCCCTGATGGGGCAAAACTTTTCACCGGCGTTTTCCATAAATTATAAACTTTTTTATTATATTATCTTTGGTCCATGGTCTGAGAGAGCGCTCATCAAAGGGCGCGGGAGTGAAAACGAACACACCAATATCTATGAATACTTCAACGTTCCATTCTTGTTATTCACGACAGAAACACACCACTTAAACAGCCAGGTATTTCATAAATCTTCATTTTTTATTCCTCGAATCTCATCGCACAAATTTATTATACCTCCCAACACAATAATGTAATACCAATAAAGGAAATTAATGCCTAACTCCAATGAAAAATATATGTATATTCCTGAATTTTATTACAGAAGTGTAAATAATAGGCGAACGTGTATTTATTTATGTACTTAACATATGTACATAACAAAAATATACACTCAAAAATGACAACAATCAAAAATCAACAACTCTCAAATATATATTTTTTTTATTCCATACAAAACAAAATATACATAAAATACAATTTTTATTCACAATATAGTACACAAACTACCTATATTAATTTAGAAAATAAAAACTTAACAAAACAGAAAAAACATATTTCGGATATAATAATTTTATGAAGGAAGATGAACTAATGCAAAGACAGAAGTGTACGATGGTCGGTTCTACCCTTGTAGGATGTGACGGTATGTATATAATATATTATATATTTAGATATATTTAGAAAAAGTACAATTTCTTACATCTTGTATAAAAAACAAATTAAAAAAAAACACAAAATACAAGAAAAATACCCATCAAAGAACAATAAACAAATGAAACCTACAATATTAAAAATAACTTTTCCTTTATATATTCATCACCTAGGCGAAACAACTATTTGAAAACACTATTTAAAACTTAGTAGATGTCAGTATTCGTACCCTGGACCTTTCGCTAAGGAGTCAGATATCTATTATCTAATCAGCTAATCCCCGAAAGCCGATTGTTTCAAGCATGTATTTAAATGAGACGCACACAGCGTTGAGTCAATTTAAACGCGATTAAGTTGAAGAATAAGAAGGAAAAACGTTATAAGGATTAAATTTTACTGCCAATCTCAAATTTGCGTTGGATCATATGTGGAAGATCTACCATTTTGAAATATTTGGTATGACGTGTTAGTTAAGCGTTAAACAACCTCTCGGTCTGTCCTAAGTTAACGTCTATGAAATAAAGGTGTAATAAAGATAGTCACGGTTATAAGTAAACTTTTTCGTTAATCACGCTCTATTAACAGGTACTATAGAGAGTTTACGTTTATAAGTAAGACGACGCTAAATTTATTATCACTGTGAAACGATAAACTGCTTGTCCGAGAACAGCCCAAGTTGAGTGATAAAAAAATTAAATAAATATAGAAGCTGGTTTAATTATATCTTCACAGAATCTGATTTATTTCTCTAATGAATTTCTTTCAGATTAAGCACAAGACCTCATTGATTATTTTATTTTTATTAGAGTCGTATAATTTTATTTCCCAACTATCAGGGAAAAAAATTCTCGAAGATACCTACGTAATAAATTTTCCCTACACCAGACTTAAAAATATAAAGATACATCCTGTCAAATTATGGTCTAAAAATATTGACGATTGGTCATATTTTATCGTCTAATTGACGATTCTATAGTTTTCTTTTTTTTACACGGGAACACAAATTACAGTTTACAACATGTACAAGTAATATAAAATTTCTTCTTCTTCCTTTTCGTAGATCCAGAGATCTGTTTCTACCGCTATTCTGTCTCCTGCGATGTGGACTGCCAGCTGTCTCGCCATCTCTTTGGAGGTCTTCCTGGTGGGTTCTATTTTCATCCATTCTGTTAACATGTGAGCTCCAATATCGCATCCGCTGTCTTCCCCATCTGACCATGCCTTCCATACTACACTTTTTTTCTTATTCTATTTATTTAGAAAGAAAATAAATAACTTAATAACATATATGTCTAATTACGGGGTGGGACTTGCATTCATCGCCATGTCTGTCTGTTTCTCTCAAAATGATAAAAATTTCTATAATACCCACATCAAAAATCAGAAAATAATATTTTTCCAAAAAAATTCAACCTTGAACATTTTATCCGCACGCATTTGCAATCAAACGAAAACAGAAAACAAGATTGATTTTTTCTCGCTGCGCGCTTTTTTATTTTCTGTATCGAAATAATCAAAAGCAAACTGAAAATTAATCTAAATAAATAACAGAAAACTAATATGTAAGTATTCACTGCGCGCTATTTTTAAATAAATTTATCGAAAAAATCTAAAGAATTCTGATAATTTTTCGCTGCGCGGTTTTGCTTGGTTTAATTTATCGGAGACTACTGTAATTTTCTCACTGCGCTTTTTTTTATTTTATTTATCGAAAAATTAAAAGAAAACTGAAAATTTCTTGATGCACGGATTTCTATATATTATGCACCTTCTTCATTATTCCCATATGTACCTAGCATCGGTTTAATGCAGAGAAACAAATTCCATCTTATTAAAAACAGAGCGTACAATGTCCTAAAATGAAATATTGCTAAATTGAAAAAAAGAAACGGCTAGTTTCCTTCAATCTGTATAGATTTAATAATAATAATAATAATAATAATAAACTTATCAAAACACACCCCAAGTGGTATCAATACACACCCCCAGCTGTAACAGAAAATGATAACTACAAACTATACTGGAATAGAGACATAATCACAGACAGAACAAACCTACATAACCGACCAGACATTACATTAATCAACAAAACACATAAACACACATATCTAATAGAAATATCGATACCAAATACAGCAAATCTACAAAAGAAACATTTAGAAAAAATAGATAAATACATACCTTTAGCAGAACAGATAAAATCACAGTGGAAACAAGAAAAAGTAACAATAGTCCCAATAATATTATCGTCTACAGGCATCATACCAAAAACTCTCCAAAAAAATATAGACATACTAAAGTTACCCCCATACGTAATCACCAACATACAAAAAACTACAATTATCAACACATGCACAATAGTCAGAAAATTTCTACAGGTACCACTTTAAAAAACTACACACAACCACACAGACACACAAACACATAGCCTCACAACTTGAGTACGCTCCGTTGTGAAGGAAATTACCGGATCATAACCGAGATCAATCTACGTATAATAATAATAATAATAATAATAATAATAACACGATAACATCTGCAAACACATATATTTGGAACTAGCCCACAAACATAAACTTATCAAAACACACCCCAAGTGGTATCAATACACACCCCCAGCTGTAACAGAAAATGATAACTACAAACTATACTGGAATAGAGACATAATCACAGACAGAACAAACCTACATAACCGACCAGACATTACATTAATCAACAAAACACATAAACACACATATCTAATAGAAATATCGATACCAAATACAGCAAATCTACAAAAGAAACATTTAGAAAAAATAGATAAATACATACCTTTAGCAGAACAGATAAAATCACAGTGGAAACAAGAAAAAGTAACAATAGTCCCAATAATATTATCGTCTACAGGCATCATACCAAAAACTCTCCAAAAAAATATAGACATACTAAAGTTACCCCCATACGTAATCACCAACATACAAAAAACTACAATTATCAACACATGCACAATAGTCAGAAAATTTCTACAGGTACCACTTTAAACAACTACACACAACCACACAGACACACAAACACATAGCCTCACAACTTGAGTACGCTCCGTTGTGAAGGAAATTACCGGATCATTACCGAGATCAATCTACGTATAATAATAATAATAATAATAATTCTTTATTGGCTAAAATAACATAACAAAATAAGTGCAAACAAGAGCAAGTTAAAACATTAAAAAAGCCAAAAGGCGGACTTGTTAATAAAATTAACATCTTCCAGTCAACCTTAGAAAATAAAAGTAATATAAGAATATATAAGAACATATATATCAGAACATATATATACATATACACACACATACATACATACACACATATGCATTTAGGGGGGATGGGAAGGGGAAAAAAGGAAGGGGCGGAGATAGTGGTAAGGAGGAAAATGAGGCAGGGAGGGAAGAGAGACATCAGAGTTTCACCCGCTGTTTGAAAGAGAAAAATGATGGTAAGGTTCGAGTATCAACGGGAAGTTGATTCCAGAGCCTAGCACTATGAACAGTAAAAGAATTAGTGTAGAAGTCCGATCGGTGGGAGGGAATCACAAGAAGACCGTTATTACCCGATCTCAGAGGAAGACCATGCTCCGATGAAAAATGAAACCTGTCTCTGAGATACTTTGGTCAATCCATTTCCATGATACATTTTCAATCTGTATAGATTTGTAGTCTAGAAAAAAGTATATTGACGGCGATTTTTCGATATAATAGAACGTCATAATTTTTCAGATCTGCAGTGTCATCTGTGGACCAAAACCAAAGCTTCCGATATGACAGTTCTCTGTCAAAGAAAAATGATATTAATTTGTGATCTATCCGATAGATGGCCACACAACCTACCTATATGCTCGATTTCACTTTGATTTAGTACATAAAAGTTTCAACTTAACAGCTCTTTCACTAGAAGACATGTGAATTGGTGAATGTTGCATTTGCGTAAAGTGATCACGAAAGCTATCCACCCTTGCTTCCATCTACAATTTTTCTTTCTTCATCTTTATTGAGATACTTCCAAAAATATCTATTGTACCTACATACTATAAGTATTTTTTACTCCTCACTAACCCAATGGTATATAGTGGGTAGTTATGATTTAGCATTTCAAAGGGTGTTTTTTTATTGCAGATTATCAACAAGTACCATGCTGAAATTGTATTCTGAAAGTTTCATCACGATGTATGTGTGCTATGTGCTGTGTGCCGTATGCTATGTACGGCGTGTTTATTTTACTTTATCGATTATAGACTAAAGTACTCATTCGATTATTTGCAAATTTTTCAAATATGTATCTAATACTCGCTTAGACCTTATTAGATTTTGAAGGATATCTGAATAGTGTTTCTCAATTTTTTAACTGTCAAATATTTCAAAGTGACCTCAAGCGCAGGAAACTTAAAATTTGAAATTTTTATTTTAAAAAGAAAAAGCACACCACTTTCATAAAATGGCATTGAAGAGTTATCAAGTTTCCATAATAAAATATTTTAAAAAAAATTTACACTCATTTCATGAAAATGCCGATTTTTTGCATACAAAATTTGAATACTTTATAGAATGAATTGATGAGTTTAGCGTTAGCCACAACCCACTCGTTTTGTAAATGTTTTTATTTTCACAAAGCTAAATTAGTAAGCACTTATTTATATTAACATAATAACTTTGCTACGTTATTATTCTCGTAACGGAATTGTTTAATGAATTGTAAATGTCGACACAGGGGATCCCCGGAGAATATGTCTCCGAAAATATTCCACTTTATTTTAAATGAAAAATAACTCGAAAGAATATTATTATAAATCATATTTTCATACCGGCATTTCGCATTACACTGACGTTCTCATTTCTATTGAAGTTGTTCAGCACTTGTATAACGTCGCTGTAATACTAGATTTATAGCTTCAAAAAGTGAACATTATATTATTATATATCCCAAGTATGTTAACAATGCTTTATAATAGTATTTCTTTTTTCGTATAAACTCGTATTAAAAATCACGATACATACATACAGAAGATGGAATATTATATGTACTCAACAGCTGCGTTATGTTTAACGACTGCTATAGAAACGTTATGTTATTGTCACGATTATATCGAATTGGAATCTGTATAAAATTTTATTTGTTATGTTTTTAGAACGATAGGAAAGTAAAACATTTTATTGAATATATTTTGTGTTTCTTCTTGAGCAAATAACACGCACTATGACACATATTAATAGTTATTTATTTTCTCCACTTAAAAATACACACAGGAACAGAAATAATTGTTGAACTTATAATTTAGTTGTTGGGAAGTACCTACCATGTTTTGAGTTGTTACAATTAATCTTTGCCTATCTAACT
The DNA here is from genome assembly GCA_963576475.1 of Molanna angustata. Classification (NCBI taxonomy): domain Eukaryota; kingdom Metazoa; phylum Arthropoda; class Insecta; order Trichoptera; family Molannidae; genus Molanna; species Molanna angustata. Next base: position 45,617,534 of record OY754966.1, read on the forward strand.
AGGAATAATTCTTCCTGTTTTAAGACAGATATTTTTATCCCAAATTTAGTAACATGTCCACTTCAAGGTATGTACATGATTGTAATATTGATAATTATAAATGAAAAAAATATTTATATTAATAATAAGACTTAAAGTAAGAAATAAAAAAGAAAGCAATCAAATTAGAAAGCAATGAGCTAATCATTTTTTTTTCTTCTTATTATATACCTAATTAAATAAATAAAATATGAAATAAATTATCAAAGAACAGAAGTAGAATTAATCCATAAATAAATAAAAAGATAAACAATAAAAACAAAAAAAAGACGTAAAAATGTTCTATTAAAATGTTTTATTTACTAAAACAATTTAAAAATACCTAAATATATTTACCAAATATGAACTTATAATTATGGCGCGTTTGATGGGTTACATATATGCGAAAGCATTGTCACTCATGTCTAAGGTCTGTTGTTTTCATTTTATACAATTTGACGTATTCCAGTGTAGTATTACAGGGGCGAGAAATGTTCTTAGTGCTAAGTTCTTTAATGATAAATGATTTGTTTGTGAATATGAACTTTTATAATGTAATCTAATATTTTCAAGTATTATTATGTTTACCTCGGCTGCAGGATGAAACTTCGTCTATTGCAGAAACATATTATATTGTAATGTTGTATTTTCGTCCTGCAACTGATGGTATGGCCTAACAGCGGAGACTTATAATTGGCTGTTTTATTATTATTTTAAATGTTAAACTGAAATTCATAGCTGTTAGTCTCTCAAAAAATTGAAAAGAAAATAAAATAAAAATACAAACCAATTTCTCGCTAGATGGCGTAGCAAAATAGTTTTTACGTCCCTTGATTTTGATGAGTAACATAAATATAACTTTTAAAATTGGGATTCATGGGCAATTCAATACAAAATACGTATTTGATGAACTATGCGCAAGCGCATAAAGTGATCACGTAATCCAGTCGATGACAGGTCATAAGCTCTTTAGGTCGCTTTATTTCCCGTTGTCCTATAATATTCCAGCTTCGTCTCCACAGTATATTTCGAGATATGAGAAATTTATCATATGACAATTTGTTTATATTTAACTTATTTACTAGACGTTGCTCCATATTTATTTTCTCCTACGGGGATATTATTAAACCAATGGTTTTTATGCGTTTGAGTATTTGAGTTTGAATAAATACATAGAATATTGTTTTTTTTCTTTTTTTATCTATCAAATAATAATTACTCAATTATGTAGTTGCCACATCCTGGAGACATCGATACAATTCTCTCACAAGATATGACTGAAAACACTGTGTAAAATCAGTGTCTCCACTGAGAATTGAACCCGGGACCTCCTACTAAACGAAAGACATTATGCAAATCATCACGTCATCTAGCAATTCAGGTAAGGGGTAATTCATTACTTCTACAACTTTCTCCATCCGATTTGATTTACTGTGTTAGATATTTTTCTTGTTTTCTTTTATGACACATATTTTATTTAACACTTTTTTTTATATCTCACAACAATTTCAACAAAGATCAGTATTTTTTTCGTATTTCTGTAAACTAAGATGATCATTGAATAAATGTGTGGTATTTGATTATCTAGTCCAGAATTATTGTGAACATCAGCATCAACATCAACAACAGCATCAACATCAACAACAGCATCAACATCAACAACAGCATCAACATCAACATCATAATCAACATCAACATCAACATTAACATTAACATTAGCTTCAGCATAAGAATCAGTATTGATCGTTGCTGATTATTTATGCTAATATTCGAGTTGCGACACGACCGTAGAGGGGGGCGGGGATTATGGCACGTGTTGTTTTCGCTTGAGAGTTTTTCTAAAAGTAACTTTATTTTTATTTTAGTATTTAATTAATTTATTTCGTTTGTATTATTTATTTGTTTATACATCTTTCTGTACATAAAATAAACAAATATAGTTAATTGGATTGTTTTTTTAATATACATAGGTATATTAAAAAACACAATCCAATAATAAAGAAAAAGACACACAATAAAAAAAACATATTTCCCTTCACCAAAGTGCAAGCACACGTGTGTTAAGGAGACATTTAAAAACAAAAGAAACAAAATATTATATATAATTATTCATTATTATTGCTATACAACATGAAGTGAATTAACAAACCTATCAAATTGAACAAGTTTATTTTTTTTTTATTTTGTAGGTATTTATTAAATTCGTTTATCTGGGTGAAGATGTGGTTAGTAATCAGTGGGCGCGAGTTCGAATCCTGCCACGACCGATTTCGTTCACCTATAGTACAAGCATTTAAGCTTACTTTAGGGAATATATGTACTTATTTCAAGGACATATTCAATCTTTTTTTTTTATAAAAATCTCAACACCAAGGAAAACTGTGCAACTTTTGGAAATTAATATACGTTCTGCCTGATGTTTGATATAATAATAAAAAACTGCATCAGCATCCACTGATGTCAATGATGTCATCAACATAAGTTGATGTGAAATGAATGTGCATCAACAACAACCCTAATATATTCGACCCCAATAGAGATTAGTAAGAAATAGAAAAAGGTTTAAAAAGAATATACAAAATAATATTACAGGCGTGCTCTTGTTCCTTCTTTTAATGTCTTTTTTTAAGTACAGTGACAAGAAACCATAAAAAAGTAACTTTTGACAATTTTATACGGCCATTAAGGACTTTTTATGGTTTCGAATTGACAATGTTAATTTATCCAAGAATAAAAAAAATATTGTCTATAATAATCGATCGCAGTCAGAAGTCGGCTGGCGTCGGTGCCGACGTCCGGGATCAATTCCCGGTGTGAACACAGTTTTTAATTGGGTTTTCAGTCTGGATTTGTGAGACGATAAATATAATTAATTCGTTCTATTACTGCATATCCATAATACGGGGTAATCATCGAAGGGTGTACGGGTGTGTATTAAGAAAGGACACAATACGTGCGTGTATCCAACACAATTCTCGGAAGCGAATGAATATAGGTAAATAGTTTCTAGGATGTGGTAACTTGTTATTGGGTTTGTGCTGATAAATATTTGACAGTTTACTAAAACATGTTGCCCGAAAGGTAATAAAAATATTTTTTTTCCAACTCAAATCGGCCTTCGTTGCTCAGTTGGTTGGATATCTGACTCTTGAACCAAAGATCTCGGGTTCAATTCCTGGTTGAGACGCTGTTTTTAATATTGTGCTTTCGGTTTGAATCAGTGACCCGATTAATATTTAGGTCTCCAGAACGAGGCAAATTACTATTCGGTGCGCGTTAAATAATTTTTTTGCGATAGTTCCTGTTAGTATTTTGATATGACTAAGTTTATATATATATATATATATATATATATATATATATATATATATATATATATATATATATATATATATATATATATATATATATATATATATATATATATATATATATATATATATATATATATATATATATATATATATATATATATATATATATATATATATATATATATATATATATATATATATATATATATATATATATATATATATATATATATATATATATATATATATATATATATATATATATATATATATATATATATATATATATATATATATATATATATATATATATATATATATATATATATATATATAATGCTGGTGACAATGACAAACCCATAGGTGCTCCTTTTATTTGTTTGTATGTCTTATTGTTGTAATAAAAAAATATGTTATTTAAACAGTGATAAAATAAATTTAAAATATCGTCTGTGGTATTGAGTGTTTCTTTGATAAATAATAGCAAGTTTAAACAGTGAACCTCTCAGAATTTACAGGGAAGCTATAGAAATATATAAGAGAAGGGATATAATGAACAATCGGGACGACGGAGTTCGTTTGCCTAGTACCTGGAAGAACATTTTATATGACAAACAATACAATAATAATATTAATAATACCATAGCGAAAATAACCCCAAAACACAACAATAATAATATTAATGTCACAACTAAAATAAACAATAAATCACAACACAAAAATAATGATAAAATATTATTACCAACGAACACGACAGCAGGTGGGCGTGTCACAAGGAGCCAATCACGTCGCGCTAACAATATTTGAATGTTATATTTGATGTTTTCACGGGTGAAATATGTTATAATATTTTTATCTCGGTTTTCCCGTGTCAGTAGGTCTTGACTAAGACCATTTGTCTTCCGACGTTTCGCCTGAATATCACCAGGCATTTTCAAGGACTTAACGAAAAGCACCGCGCGCGACACACGTCTACTCACACTGAAAGCTCACCGTCAAGTGGTCACAAATGGTCTTAGTCAAGACCTACTGACACGGGAAAACCGAGATAAAAATATTATAACATATATATATATATATATATATATATATATATATATATATATATATATATATATATATATATATATATATATATATATATATATATATATATATATATATATATATATATATATATATATATATATATATATATATATATATATATATATATATATATATATATATATATATATATATATATATATATATATATATATATATATATATATATATATATATATATATATATATATATATATATATATATATATATATATATATATATATATATATATATATATATATATATATATATATATATATATATATATATATATATATATATATATATATATATATATATATATATATATATATATATATATATATATATATATATATATATATATATATATATATATATATATATATATATATATATATATATATATAAACTTAGTCATATCAAAATTGTTTTTTTTTATTTCTTCTCGGGCAACTAACAGGAACTATCGCAAAAAAATTATTTAACGCGCACCGAATAGTAATTTGCCTCGTTCTGGAGACCTAAATATTAATCGGGTCACTGATTCAAACCGAAAGCACAATATTAAAAACAGCGTCTCAACCAGGAATTGAACCCGAGATCTTTGGTTCAAGAGTCAGATATCCAACCAACTGAGCAACGAAGGCCGATTTGAGTTGGAAAAAAAATATTTTTATTACCTTTCGGGCAACATGTTTTAGTAAACTGTCAAATATTTATCAGCACAAACCCAATAACAAGTTACCACATCCTAGAAACTATTTACCTATATTCATTCGCTTCCGAGAATTGTGTTGGATACACGCACGTATTGTGTCCTTTCTTAATACACACCCGTACACCCTTCGATGATTACCCCGTATTATGGATATGCAGTAATAGAACGAATTAATTATATTTATCGTCTCACAAATCCAGACTGAAAACCCAATTAAAAACTGTGTTCACACCGGGAATTGATCCCGGACGTCGGCACCGACGCCAGCCGACTTCTGACTGCGATCGATTATTATAGACAATATTTTTTTTATTCTTGGATAAATTAACATTGTCAATTCGAAACCATAAAAAGTCCTTAATGGCCGTATAAAATTGTCAAAAGTTACTTTTTTATGGTTTCTTGTCACTGTACTTAAAAAAAGACATTAAAAGAAGGAACAAGAGCACGCCTGTAATATTATTTTGTATATTCTTTTTAAACCTTTTTCTATTTCTTACTAATCTCTATTGGGGTCGAATATATTAGGGTTGTTGTTGATGCACATTCATTTCACATCAACTTATGTTGATGACATCATTGACATCAGTGGATGCTGATGCAGTTTTTTATTATTATATCAAACATCAGGCAGAACGTATATTAATTTCCAAAAGTTGCACAGTTTTCCTTGGTGTTGAGATTTTTATAAAAAAAAAAGATTGAATATGTCCTTGAAATAAGTACATATATTCCCTAAAGTAAGCATAAATGCTTGTACTATAGGTGAACGAAATCGGTCGTGGCAGGATTCGAACTCGCGCCCACTGATTACTAACCACATCTTCACCCAGATAAACGAATTTAATAAATACCTACAAAATAAAAAAAAAATAAACTTGTTCAATTTGATAGGTTTGTTAATTCACTTCATGTTGTATAGCAATAATAATGAATAATTATATATAATATTTTGTTTCTTTTGTTTTTAAATGTCTCCTTAACACACGTGTGCTTGCACTTTGGTGAAGGGAAATATGTTTTTTTTATTGTGTGTCTTTTTCTTTATTATTGGATTGTGTTTTTTAATATACCTATGTATATTAAAAAAACAATCCAATTAACTATATTTGTTTATTTTATGTACAGAAAGATGTATAAACAAATAAATAATACAAACGAAATAAATTAATTAAATACTAAAATAAAAATAAAGTTACTTTTAGAAAAACTCTCAAGCGAAAACAACACGTGCCATAATCCCCGCCCCCCTCTACGGTCGTGTCGCAACTCGAATATTAGCATAAATAATCAGCAACGATCAATACTGATTCTTATGCTGAAGCTAATGTTAATGTTAATGTTGATGTTGATGTTGATTATGATGTTGATGTTGATGCTGTTGTTGATGTTGATGCTGTTGTTGATGTTGATGCTGTTGTTGATGTTGATGCTGATGTTCACAATAATTCTGGACTAGATAATCAAATACCACACATTTATTCAATGATCATCTTAGTTTACAGAAATACGAAAAAAATACTGATCTTTGTTGAAATTGTTGTGAGATATAAAAAAAAGTGTTAAATAAAATATGTGTCATAAAAGAAAACAAGAAAAATATCTAACACAGTAAATCAAATCGGATGGAGAAAGTTGTAGAAGTAATGAATTACCCCTTACCTGAATTGCTAGATGACGTGATGATTTGCATAATGTCTTTCGTTTAGTAGGAGGTCCCGGGTTCAATTCTCAGTGGAGACACTGATTTTACACAGTGTTTTCAGTCATATCTTGTGAGAGAATTGTATCGATGTCTCCAGGATGTGGCAACTACATAATTGAGTAATTATTATTTGATAGATAAAAAAAGAAAAAAAACAATATTCTATGTATTTATTCAAACTCAAATACTCAAACGCATAAAAACCATTGGTTTAATAATATCCCCGTAGGAGAAAATAAATATGGAGCAACGTCTAGTAAATAAGTTAAATATAAACAAATTGTCATATGATAAATTTCTCATATCTCGAAATATACTGTGGAGACGAAGCTGGAATATTATAGGACAACGGGAAATAAAGCGACCTAAAGAGCTTATGACCTGTCATCGACTGGATTACGTGATCACTTTATGCGCTTGCGCATAGTTCATCAAATACGTATTTTGTATTGAATTGCCCATGAATCCCAATTTTAAAAGTTATATTTATGTTACTCATCAAAATCAAGGGACGTAAAAACTATTTTGCTACGCCATCTAGCGAGAAATTGGTTTGTATTTTTATTTTATTTTCTTTTCAATTTTTTGAGAGACTAACAGCTATGAATTTCAGTTTAACATTTAAAATAATAATAAAACAGCCAATTATAAGTCTCCGCTGTTAGGCCATACCATCAGTTGCAGGACGAAAATACAACATTACAATATAATATGTTTCTGCAATAGACGAAGTTTCATCCTGCAGCCGAGGTAAACATAATAATACTTGAAAATATTAGATTACATTATAAAAGTTCATATTCACAAACAAATCATTTATCATTAAAGAACTTAGCACTAAGAACATTTCTCGCCCCTGTGATACTACACTGGAATACGTCAAATTGTATAAAATGAAAACAACAGACCTTAGACATGAGTGACAATGCTTTCGCATATATGTAACCCATCAAACGCGCCATAATTATAAGTTCATATTTGGTAAATATATTTAGGTATTTTTAAATTGTTTTAGTAAATAAAACATTTTAATAGAACATTTTTACATTTTTTTTTTGTTTTCATTGTTTATCTTTTTATTTATTTATGGATTAATTCTACTTCTGTTCTTTGATAATTTATTTCATAATTTATTTATTTAATTAGGTATATAATAAGAAGAAAAAAAAATGATTAGCTCATTGCTTTCTAATTTGATTGCTTTCTTTTTTATTTCTTACTTTAAGTCTTATTATTAATATAAATATTTTTTTCATATATATATATATATATATGAAATTATTATTATCTTTGGGGTTATCCCGCGTCAAAATCAGATCCTTGGAAGGATCTTTCGTCAACCGACGTTTCGCCTGGATCACACCAGGCATCTTCAGGGCCTTGTTGATAGATTCTCGCTTCGTGTGTCAGTGCAAGCACGTCCGTTCGAGCCGAGAACCTAGCACCAAGTGAAGATTGGAAAGTTAAAGTTTAAACTGTTGGGGTAGATGGGTTTTCCCCGCTTTTGTTCGCCTTAATGGCTTTAGACTGGCTTCTGGTGATTCGCCTCACGCTTAATGATGTATCTATTGTATTAATTTTATTTGTTTGGCGTTTAACATTTAATGGGTTTGCTGTAATGGGATTTTTATTGCTGTCAATTTCTGAGGTATTTATTGAATGTTTTATAATGTTATTTTTATTTTTATTGTCGATTCTATTTTTATGTAAGATATTTTTCCAGGCCAGCGGGAGACGCACACCATCGTCTCGATTATTCACGACATTCTTCCTTTTGTAAATTTCGATTGCCTCTCTATAAATTCTTACTGTTTCTGTGTTAATACTTGCAACTACGCGTGCATTATCGAAATCGATTTGATGTCCTTCGTTCAGAGTATGTTGGACTAGTGAAGACGTTAATTTTCTATTGTTTGAATCCACTCTATGCTCCGCGACCCTGGCTGATATTTTTCTGTTACTTTTTCCCACGTATGTCTTGTCGCATGATTTACATGGTATTTCGTATATGCCATGAGACTCTAGAGGGATTTTGTCTTTTACATTTCGCAGAAGGGTTGATATTTTATTTTCTGTTCTAAAGACTGTTCTAATATTATGTTGATTTAGAAGGCGACTGATTTTATCTGTGGTTCCTTTTATGTATGGTAAAAAAGCTGTAGCTAACGGTTTTTCAGAAATAGTTTTATCAATTTTTATGACGTTTTTATTAGTTTGACGTTTGACTGCTTTATTTATAACAAAATTGGAGAAGCCATTACATTGCAGGGTTTTTTTGAGGTTATTTAATTCATTTTGTTGGTGGTCGGAGTCTGTTATTTTTATAGCTCTGGAGACTAATGTATTAGCTACCGATGCAATTTGTGCCGGGTGATGGTTAGAGGATGCATGTAGATATCTATCTGTATGTGTGGCTTTCCGGTAAACCGTATGACCAAGGCTACCGTCATCCTTCTTAATAACTAGGACGTCTAAAAATGGTATTTGATTATTATTTTCTAATTCCATTGTAAATTTTATATCGCTGTGGAGCCCGTTTAAATAAATTAGAAATTTGTTTAGTTCCTCCAATCCGTGGGGCCATATTATGAACGTATCATCCACGTATCTAATCCAGAGTTTCGGTTTCAAATGTGATTTTTCTAAGGCGTCTATTTCAAATTTTGTCATAAAAAGATTTGCAACCGGTGGTGAAAGAGGCGAACCCATTGGTGCTCCTTTAATCTGTTTGTATATTTTATCGTCATAAATGAAAAATGTATTATTTAAGCAATGTTCTATCAAATCAGTTATGTCTTTTGATGGTTCACAAATTTCTTTTACTGCGGAAAGTGCCTCATCGGTAGGTATGTTGGTAAAAAGTGACACAATATCAAAACTAACAAGAATATCTGTTTTTTCTAACTTTTGGTCTTCTATTATTTTAACGAAGTGTTCCGAGTTTTTTACGTAAGAGTTTGCTAGTTCTACATCCGGTTGTAAATATTTCGATAGGTATTTTGAAAGCGATTGGAGGGGCGATCCTACTGAACTCACTATGGGCCTAAGTGGAACATTGTCTTTATGGATTTTTGGTAAACCATACAATTTGGGGAAGCGGGATGATTTTTCGCGCGGTATCAATGACTTCTTTAAGTCTTCGTTTAGTTTTGATGCTATTATTTTAGATTTTGTTGTTTTTTCTAGGTATGTAATTGGATTTTTGTTATGAAGTTTGTATGCCGGATCATTTAATATATTAGTCATTTTAGAGTGATATTCTTCGCTTTTCATAATCACCGTGGCATTGCCTTTATCCGCTGGAAGTATAATTATATCTGTATTTGAACGTAATTCTTTGAGAGCTCGGGCTTCGTTTCTTGTAATATTACTTTTAGGTGGAAGTGACTTTCTAAGAATGTGGCATGTTTCTTGGCGAATAGTTTCAGCCATATTTTCGTTTAATTTATGTAACGCGGATTCTATTCCTGTAATGATCTCTTCATTAGGTATTTTGGGTGGTACTACGCCGAAATTAAATCCTTTAGACAAAACCGAAGTCATGTCGTCATCTAGTTGAAAATCAGTTAAATTATGAATCAGTTTACTCGAATCTAGTGTCGGTTGGGGTTTCTGTATTTTATTTTGAAAACGATTGAATTTATTAATTTGCCGGTCGGTATTTATTTGCGTATTATTTTGAATTCGGAGCTCAATGACATTATCTAACATGTCCCATAACAATGGGTGTAAAGTATTAGCGAGTTTTAAATGAATTTGAAATATTTCTTTACCTATATAATCTAGTTTAAAACGAATATTTTTAATTTCATCTCTGATTAAAGCAAAACTAGTATTATTAAGGATTTGACTCACCGAATGTCTGCTTACTTGTCGATATTTATTTGTCGCTTATTGTCGTTTATGACGATAAAATATACAAACAGATTAAAGGAGCACCAATGGGTTCGCCTCTTTCACCACCGGTTGCAAATCTTTTTATGACAAAATTTGAAATAGACGCCTTAGAAAAATCACATTTGAAACCGAAACTCTGGATTAGATACGTGGATGATACGTTCATAATATGGCCCCACGGATTGGAGGAACTAAACAAATTTCTAATTTATTTAAACGGGCTCCACAGCGATATAAAATTTACAATGGAATTAGAAAATAATAATCAAATACCATTTTTAGACGTCCTAGTTATTAAGAAGGATGACGGTAGCCTTGGTCATACGGTTTACCGGAAAGCCACACATACAGATAGATATCTACATGCATCCTCTAACCATCACCCGGCACAAATTGCATCGGTAGCTAATACATTAGTCTCCAGAGCTATAAAAATAACAGACTCCGACCACCAACAAAATGAATTAAATAACCTCAAAAAAACCCTGCAATGTAATGGCTTCTCCAATTTTGTTATAAATAAAGCAGTCAAACGTCAAACTAATAAAAACGTCATAAAAATTGATAAAACTATTTCTGAAAAACCGTTAGCTACAGCTTTTTTACCATACATAAAAGGAACCACAGATAAAATCAGTCGCCTTCTAAATCAACATAATATTAGAACAGTCTGTCTTTAGAACAGAAAATAAAATATCAACCCTTCTGCGAAATGTAAAAGACAAAATCCCTCTAGAGTCTCATGGCATATACGAAATACCATGTAAATCATGCGACAAGACATACGTGGGAAAAAGTAACAGAAAAATATCAGCCAGGGTCGCGGAGCATAGAGTGGATTCAAACAATAGAAAATTAACGTCTTCACTAGTCCAACATACTCTGAACGAAGGACATCAAATCGATTTCGATAATGCACGCGTAGTTGCAAGTATTAACACAGAAACAGTAAGAATTTATAGAGAGGCAATCGAAATTTACAAAAGGAAGAATGTCGTGAATAATCGAGACGATGGTGTGCGTCTCCCGCTGGCCTGGAAAAATATCTTACATAAAAATAGAATCGACAATAAAAATAAAAATAACATTATAAAACATTCAATAAATACCTCAGAAATTGACAGCAATAAAAATCCCATTACAGCAAACCCATTAAATGTTAAACGCCAAACAAATAAAATTAATACAATAGATACATCATTAAGCGTGAGGCGAATCACCAGAAGCCAGTCTAAAGCCATTAAGGCGAACAAAAGCGGGGAAAACCCATCTACCCCAACAGTTTAAACTTTAACTTTCCAATCTTCACTTGGTGCTAGGTTCTCGGCTCGAACGGACGTGCTTGCACTGACACACGAAGCGAGAATCTATCAACAAGGCCCTGAAGATGCCTGGTGTGATCCAGGCGAAACGTCGGTTGACGAAAGATCCTTCCAAGGATCTGATTTTGACGCGGGATAACCCCAAAGATAATAATAATTTCATATTTTCAAATACCCGTGAAAACCTTTCTAGTAACATATATATATATATATATATATATATATATATATATATATATATATATATATATATATATATATATATATATATATATATATATATATATATATATATATATATATATATATATATATATATATATATATATATATATATATATATATATATATATATATATATATATATATATATATATATATATATATATATATATATATATATATATATATATATATATATATATATATATATATATATATATATATATATATATATATATATATATATATATTTTTTTATTTTATTTATTTATTTTTCACACCTTTATCACAAAGACTATTATGAAGATTACTGCTGCCCAACTAGGTAACCCTGTTCTAGGGCTAGCAGTTTACAATTTTACCAAGCCAAATATTTGACATTTTGGTTATACATAGTTACATAGAGCGGACACCAGACATCACAACACAGTAAATTACAATATTACATAGTTATCAATATCTTAAACACAAAAGTATAAACTGATACAGTAAATTTTGATATGTTATTATTCTAATATTATTTCTACCATAATATGCACACCCGTTGTTGTCATTTATGTTATGTAGCAGTTTGACATTAAAATTTGCTCTGTGGTCTTCTCAACGTACCTATATACTCAGTAACAATATTATTTGACTTGAGTCACAAATCAAATAAAATACAAAATCAAGATTTCTTCTTTGAAATAAATCTAATAAAAAAAGAGAAATGTTTTAGAGTTTATTTGTCTTAAAATAAGATGCAATGTAAAGACAATCCTCTCCTCGAACCAGCTTGTGTAGCGTGTAGTTATATTATTTAATATTATTTCTCAGAATTATTGTTGGATGTTTAATATTTGGGCAATTTCTGTCCTTCCGTAATTCCCTATATATTTTTTTATTCTTGTTTTAAATAATGTATGTGAAGTTATTACCTTGAGAGACATAGGTAAAGTATTATAAATTCGTGGAGCGATAAATGATGCATTTCTTTGTCCGAAAGTTGTTTTCATATGAGGGATTATGTAATTTAAAGTAATGCTTGTTCTTGTGGTTCTGGATTGTTGTGTTTTCTGGTGATGTATTATATTTTTATGAAAATAAGTTAGTATATGCTGGATATATATTTGTCTCGGGTCAAATACTTTAAAATCGTTATAGAGGTTTTCCGTAGGGTAATCAAACGGTTTTTGGATAATTATCTTCACAATGCATCTTTGAGCTAGACAAAGTTTTTCCAAGATAGTTTTGGCACATCCACCCCAACCAACAATTCCATATGAGATCAATGAATGAGTCAATGCGAAATAGACAGTTTTTAATGTTTTTTGTTTTAGAATTTTTCGAAGGTTTCTATAAATATAACCAAGTTTTAGAATTCTATTTGTTAGTGTCTCTATGTGATCTTGCCATCTTAGATTATTATCTATGGTCAGACCTAAATAATTTATAGCAGTGACTCTCTCCAAAGGGATACAGTCACAAGAGTCTCTAGGTACACAACAATGTATTTTTATAGAAAACATCGAATTTAGTAAAGGTTGCCCTGCTTGTGTGGCGCTAAATGTAAGGTATTTAGTTTTACTATTGTTTAATGTAAGAAGGCTGTTATCCAGACAGTTTTTTATTTTGTTAATTGCCATACCAGCTATTTTGTAGCTTTGTTTCCAAGTTTTTTCACTGACTATTAGTACAATGTCATCAGCAAAACTTATTATTTTTCCATCTACAGGAAGACGGCACAAATTATCAATATATATGAGAAACAAAACTGGTCCAAGTACACTACCCTGCGGGACTCCATAGGAAATATATTGCTCTTCACTACGATAATTTCCAATAGTGACAATTTGCTTACGGTTGCTAAGATATGTTTTGAACCAGTTTAGTACTGTGGCATTGATACCAATATTGTGAAGTTTAGATATAAGCAGAGGATGTGAGACTGTATCAAACGCCTTTGCAAGGTCCAAGAAAATGGCAAGACATTTTTGACCTTTGTCTACTTTATCAGCGATTATTGTTGTTAATTCTGAAATTGCGTCATTCGTTGACAGGCCTTGTCTAAAGCCATATTGATTATTTGAAAGAATAGAACTTTTTTCCAGGAATTTATTGAGTCTTAATTTCACTATTTTTTCTAGTATTTTTGAGAATATGGAAAGAAGTGAGATTGGTCTATAGTTAGAAATTTCGACTCTTGAATCTTTCTTATGAATAGGACTTATTACTGATTTTTTTAGAAAATCTGGAAATATGCCATTTTGTAAACTAAGGTTTATAACGTGTTTAAGAGGTTTAGCTATTTGAAATTTTATACTTTTTAGTAGCTTTGAGTCTATGCCGTCTATTCCTGTAGATGTGGACTGTTTTATGGAATTGATAGTTGATATTATTTCCACGTCAGATGTCAGGTCAAATGTAATCATTTTATGTGGGAATTTATTTGAATTCTGTTGTTTTTCATTTAAGATATATATATATATATATATCTATATATATATATATATATATATATATATATATATATATATATATATATATATATATATATATATATATATATATATATATATATATATATATATATATATATATATATATATATATATATATATATATATATATATATATATATATATATATATATATATATATATATATATATATATATATATATATATATATATATATATATATATATATATATATATATATATATATATATATATATATATATATATATATATATATATATATATATATATATATATATATATATATATATATATATATATATATATATATATATATATATATATATATATATTTTGTCATAACACGATGTGTATTGCGTTCAGTTTTCTCTTCCTACCTTAATAACAAGGAAATTGCGTGATGGTGTGTGTGAGATAGGTAAATAAACAAACAAAAAATAACTAGGTATGTACCATAAAGAAAAAGCAAATTCGTTTAAAGATGAAAAAACAGGTACATCAGTTGAAGAAAGTCAGGTCACCAGGGGGGGCAACTACTCACGACACATGCTTAATACGTTCTTATCTTGCCTTTATCATAAAAATGTATAAATCAGTACTCTAACATAATCAAATATTTATCTTACTCTTCATTGTAACATTAAAATTATCATTAATTTTTCAACATCTCAATAGAGATGAATTTGGAATATTATAGAAGAACCAGGAACTCAAAGCACCTACAGGGCTTACAATCAGTCATCGGCTGGCTTACGTGCTCAATATGCGCTTGCGCAACGTTAACCAACTATGCCTTCTTATTGAATTGCCTTATCAGTGCAATTTTTGAAAGTCTATATATATTATTTAAATAATGAATAAAACAGATCACCTGAAAATAGGACATTTTTACTATTGCCATCTATGAAATAACGAAGAAAACTTTTTGTAACACCATCTATTAAGATGTTGATGTAATGGTAAACAAGGAAAGCAACAGTCTTTATAAATGAGGTGACAGTGTACCCCCGAAAGAGAAATAATCCAATGTTTGCGTATATAAAAAAAAATAATCGATTATTTTTTTTTTAAATTAATATGTTTTTTCGATTTATTTTAACCTCAAACATTTTTGTACGTCTAAAATTGATCTCAATCTTATTTTAATCAACTTCACGAGTAAAAATAATATTAAATGAATTCTTTATTTCTCTCAAACACGATAAAAACATCGTGGTTAGAAGATTATTAAAATAATATCAAAATATTAAATAACATCACAAAAACGAAAAAAAAATATGAACATCATATTAAAAAAAATAAATAAAAATACTTATAATTGTATGCTTTGAACATAAATAAGTAGGTGATTCAATGTAAATGATGTAAATAAACAAGATAAATCCTACCGGGCCCTGAGTAGCTCTGCAGTTGCTCAAGACGCAAAACGATCGTGCTGTAAAACGAATAAAATTATGTATAACGTACAAACTTGTTTGATGTACACCAGTGTACCTAATCAGTTTGTAGTCACTTGTGTAAACGGTCGTTTTTCATCTTCAAACAATTTAATTACAGTCCCAAAATATAATTACGTTGCCAAACTTTTCTGAATTCTATTAAATGTAAAATTCTTAACACAATCTCCTCTGGGTGGGTAGGTACCTACTATCCCAACCCCACATATTCATTTACATTCAGTTTTGGGAACATAATTATTTGTTTGACAGAATCCGACGAAAATTAAAATTTAACACAACCATTCATTGTGTGTGTGTATGTGTGTGTGTGTGTGTGTGTGTGTGTGTGTGTGTGTGATGTGAACCTTTGTCCGGGGGTAAATTTTCTAAATAACCAGAAAATGAATACCTATTCGCAGTTCCTAAATAGACCCACAAATTAGTGTTTCGAAAGGACGCTAATATTCTGATTTAAATTGTAGAACGACATTGTTGTGGGCTGCGTTATTATAAAAGTATCGCTGCATCAAACTGACGCTTAAAATGGAAACCGGAAAATAAGCGTTTTTTGGTCGGAACGAAAACTGAATTTCGGTTGAAGTTCGGTTCAAATCTGAATCAGATCAAAAATCTGAATTGACTGAAAAAAAACCGCTTAATTTATCATTGAACAAAATATTTATCTCAATTTAATTTAAGAAACTCTGGAACTTTGAATAAAAACCAATTTGAGATTTTGTATTTGTCTATATTTATACCAATTTAAGCTTCAATACAGCGTTTAAGCTTCAATACTTTTTGAGATATACATATGGAAAAATAAAACGTTGATAACCCCTGACTGAAACAAAAATTAAAAATTCTGAGTATAAAAGTTTTGTAGGCCTACAACTTTCTGTGCATAAAGCGGTTCAAAGTTATAAGACACAAACACATACACACACAGAACCGATTTCAGCAAACAGACAATATGATTTATACTCAATGTTAAAAAATGTTTTAGAGTACTTCTAAAACTACTATTAAACATACTATTCTTGAATTTAATGATATATTTTTTTATCTTTCGTCTAAAATCCTTATGTTTTTATAAATGTTTTTAAAATCCTGTTTTATAAAGATAGAGCATGAATGTGACCACATCCATGCTTAGTCAATATGTTTTCCCGAGAGTTACATTTTCAGATTTGTGCAATTAACAAAAAAAAAATTACATACACAATATCTTTATGTATATCTTAATGACTCCAATTCACTTTTCTAATCTGTGTAAAATAGTTTATTTTAGTGTTTATAGTTTAGGTACTTTTTATAAATTTAAATACAAAGTATGTATAATATGTCTCTCCTGTGAAATATTATTTTAATTAGTAAATTGCTAGCCTTCGAACAAATATACCTAGTTTGGCATCAGTTATATAAAAAA
Source organism: Molanna angustata (assembly GCA_963576475.1). NCBI lineage: Eukaryota > Metazoa > Arthropoda > Insecta > Trichoptera > Molannidae > Molanna > Molanna angustata. The sequence goes on from OY754966.1 coordinate 45,635,165, forward strand.
ATGCTTCCAAGATATATTATAAAATGCTTTCCAAGTATATATATTCGTCGACTTGCGTCGAATGGACGACTCGATAAAGAGATCGAAAAAAAGAAGAGTTATGGCAGGAAACAGAGTGAATGGAGCACTAAGACCAATTATTAATGATCGCAACATATCAAAGGTTGCCAAAGTTGCCATTCATAACGCTATCATAGTGCCAACCTTGACGTATGCAAGTGAAACCTGGACATGGCAAAAAATGCATGAAAGCAGAATAAATGCAGTTGAAATGAGATCGTTAAGAAGAATTTGTAACAGAACGATGTATGACCGGGTAAGACATGAGGACATAAGAAAAAAAATGTAAGATGAAGAAAGATGTCATAACTAGAATGAAAGTGAAAACATTCAGATGGTTTAGTCACATAGGGAGAATAAATGAGGAGCGCCTGACGAAGAAAATATACAGAGCGGAAAGGAATGGTGTACGAAATATTGAAAGACGGAAATATTAGAAGTGCGAGCAATAGACGAACATGTATGAGACGATGCATGAATGTGGACGAGGCGAGGGATGCGTGCCAGGATAGAAAAATGTGGCGTTCGGTTCTCTCTGCCAACCCCACAAGGGACATGGTGTGATGGTATGTAAAGATGTATGTAATATATAAAAATGATGTGATTATAAATAAAAATTAAAAATTCAATATCCATACTCTGAATAGATGGCGTCATAATCAAATACACAATATCTCATATTGACTGAAATGGAATCAAATGATGCTTTTTCGCCCAAGCAAATATCCATAAACCGTTGACGTTGTTGCAGATTTCTTCCTAGATCCAGTCATATTTTTCGTTTAAGCGTTACCATTATTCACGTATCACAGTTAATGCTACCATTTTCCTTAACCCTCACTAAACCCGTTTTTGGATGGCGTTCACACAATAGGCGTGATGACAGTAAGAAAAAATCATTGAAATTATGATTTTATAAAATAAAATATGTTATAAAGATTTGAAAAAATATATTTATTTTCATTTTAAAAGAGCAAATAATATTAATATTATTAAAATAAAAATACAAAATATGTTAGTCCGCCATTTTATGTGAAACACCAATCAGAGCGCATGACGTCACCATATTGTTACTGTCAATTGTGTTTGTTACTGTCAACTGTAGTGTTGTTCGAAATGGCTATTTTTTTCCATAACAAGCTATATGGAATATGCTGCTTATTTTTAACATGCTATTTGTATTTATTGATTTATTTGTTTTATTTGGGACAATAAACCAAATAATATCGCTATCCGCTCTATTGAATCGTTGACGCATCTGTTATAACACGCACCGAGTATTGTAACGTGGTGGAGAATATTTAACGTTTCAGAAATAAATAACTTGGTGGCTTTCATTGCTTGATTATAAAATAAAATGATGTTATTATATTGTTTGTGGGAGTTGTACAGTGTTATATGAGGTTGAAATGGAAATACACAATGTATTATGATGAATCTAGTAGATCAGAATATAATTATGTAGATATACATATGGGATAATTGTTATGATTCATATACATATGTATAATGATTAATATATTAAAAAAAATATAATGTGATGTAATAGGTGTGATGACTGTAAGAAAAAAATCATTGATATTATGATTTTAAAAAATAAAATAGGTTATAAAGATTTAAAAAATGTACTTATTTTCATTTTAAAGGAGTGAATAATAATAATATTATAAATATAAAACTACAAAATGTGTAAGTCCGCCATTTTATGAGAAAAAACAATCAGAGCGCACGACGTCATAGTATGGTCGCGTCAATTCTTCTGATAGTCTTCAAAACAATATACGCATTAATTGTCGGTCTGGACTATGTTTATTTTTGTGTTATCGATATATTAATATTTTAATTAGATACTTAAAACTAAAACAAATAAAATATAAATGGAACAAGGATTCATCAAAGCAAATAGTTTCAATTTACCTAGATACTCGCCTACCTATCGGGGGACTAAGGGCCGGTATTACAGTGTCAGTTTAAGAGCTAAACTCAAGTTTTACAAAAATATAGCGTATTACAGTGTCCGTTTAGACCTAATCTTCCCTCAAATACGTCACTAAAACGACAAATATTTAACTCAACGTTTCTGGCAGATTAAGTACTTAACTGTGAGTCAACTGTCATTTGCTAGGCAACTCGTGTAGTTTCAGTTTCTATCACTAGAGGCGTTAGGCAACGTGTGTAGATTCAGTGTTGTATCACTAAAGCACTGCCTTGCTTCAAACAAAGCCGTGCTGTAGAAAACGCGTTGACAGTTAAAGAGACCTAACTTCGACTCGTATCTATGAATTTTAGTATGAATTTTCGAACAGTCGGTGTGGTTTGAACTGTTGTCAGTTGTTTACAATTGCTAAAAAAACGCATTTTTATACAGTATTTTGTCATTTTCGAATACCTATATATTCCAAATTTAATATTGTGAACTCAAGACATTAAGGCAAAATAATTAAATCAAGATATTTACTTATTTATCATTTCTACTCTTCTCAATCTCTCGGTCCTGTTATTTGTAGAAGGCAGTGACTAAAGGCGTTAGTTATATCGACGGTGGCGCCACAAAACAAAACAAACTGACAGCCGTATTGAAACGAACACGGGCATTTAAAAGCATTATTTTGGTGAAAAAAATTAAATTTACCATGTTGGAAAATAAAACAATGGTATTTAAAGTCGTAGCGTCCCGTTTTGTATTTCGTATTATTTGAGGTTATTTAAATTTGACAGATAATAACCACAGAAAAAGTGAAATATGTCTATAATTGAAGATTTAGTAACTGACATGTCATATTGCACTGTAATACGGAAATGGATTCAATCTCCCCATAACATTAATCTTGAGTTTGACAAACTCAATGAGTTGAGGGCCGACTGTAATATCGGGACTATGTTAATTGTATTTTGTATGTAACTTAGTTTTTATTGAATAAATAAATAAATAATGAACGATCGCAACGTATGGTAAACTAATTTAGTTTTAGTATTCTACAATTTTGTCACGCGATGGTGAGCTGACGAACGTTCGACACGTTATGATGCTGGTCACTGCCAAACTAAACTAGCAAGCAATATTTTTTTCATGCAATAAAGCGATTTGCGAAACGACGGCGATTACTCGAAGCATGCGTTTTAAAACATCGTTACAATTTTAGCAGCATACGAATTATTACATAGTGCTCGTTATTTGTATTGTGTTCATAACAAGCTATATTTATCTGCTATCGTTATTTTTAGCAATAGCAGCCATAGTAGTCATTTTTCTGCCTGTCTTAACTACTCTTAACTAGAATGGAACTTTTGATGGTCGGATATTTCTTTGCGTCGAACAAAGACTTTTGCTCATCAGAATTTCGAAACGTAAAAACTTAATAATAAGTACATATAAGTACTTTATTTATCTGTAATTTAAATAAAACTTACATCTCGAAAATCGATAAAATATGCTCCTTCTTCTCTCTACATTATGTGTTCATAAGCTAAAAACATACGCGGGAAACGTATGATGGCCTATTTTGACGTTTGGACATTAATGAAGTTCTTTATATGCTTATTGCCTAAATAATGGTTATTATATTATTGAGAGCTAAAAGTGGGGGAACAAATTCTGTACTTCATTGTAAACGCGTACTTAATAAAATACACTTGTGTCTCGCCGTGCGAAATTTAATCACTTATTTCTCTTTTTTTTCGCGTGGGACGAAAACATATACCTCAGTAGGTGTTTTTTTCGTCGTGTTTGTACATTTAGGGACCGCGCAACACTTAAAATGCACTTTTGAATTGATTATAAATACACAAATCGTCCTAGAATACATATATTACATATAGTAGTGATATGCAGTTTACGATATCGTGACGTCACCGTCAGGGTCGGCAGCCGCCATGATACTACAAGCGTTTTTTGGCGTAAATGTCAAATTTGATTTTAAAATGGCAATTTTTGCTACTAAACCTTTATTTTATGTAGAAATGTATATATATTTGAAAACAGTGAATGCGTAAAAACATCGTGAGATAGTTTTTCAAAATTAGTCATCATGCCCATTGTACTCTTTGTAAATGAAACTACCAAGAAGATGATCTGTTAAATAAAAATTAGTAAAATTAAGGACGGTTGCAGAGCGGTTAGCGCGCTGGGCTAGTAAACCAGTGGTCTCGAGTTCGAATTCTGCCTCGACCGATTTCGTTCACCTAAAGCACAAGCATTTTTGCTTATTTTAGGGAACGTAGAAAGATGTATATGTACTTGTTTAACAAGGACATATTCATTTTTAATAATAATAAAATAAATAAATAAATACGATAGTAAATGCCTCGAGAAGAATGAGTGATATTTTTTTTTACTTTTTTTAATATATAATGCAACTGGCTTACGCCAATCGCAATTATAACTACAAACAAACCTAACCAACCTATTTTTACCAAACTTTTGTAGGTTAGGTGTAAAAAATCGGTGTACATCCTAGGATATCCTGGATGGTCAGGGAGGCAGTACCAAAATTATATACGGCTTACAAGAGAGGACCCAGGCCCATAATACATATCTCCGGTAAGAGGTCCAGAGCAGATTCAAGAACTGGTGACACGATATAATCAGACAAGACATATTAATCAGGCGAAGAACCAAGAAGGTAGACCGCTCCTTCATTTATTTATTTATTTATTTATTTATTTATTTATTTATTTATTTATTTGTTTATTTATTTATTTATTTATTTATTTATTTATTTATTTATTTATTTATTTATTTATTTATTTATTTATTTATTTATTTATTTATTTATTTATTTATTTATTTATTTATTTATTTATTTATTTATTTATTTATTTATTTATTTATTTATTTATTTATTTATTTATTTATTTATTTATTTGTTTGTTTATTTTTATTTATTTATTTATTTATTCAGAGGAAAAACAACTACACATTGCACATATTAATTTTTTTTATATATTTTTTTTAAGTTGATTTATATGTGCAATCACAATATTTCCCATAGATAAGTTTCAATGTATACATATTCATACGTTCTTAGAGAATAAGGTAGACATAATAGTAATAAAATATAAAAAATCAATACCTTTTGAAAAAACATATTATGAAGTATACATAGTTAGGAATACACAAGAATGACATCACTCATATAACTTCACTTCCTCGACAGTGCATTCCAGCCATACTCAGGTCCTAAGAGGTTGTATCAGTGATTTTTTTTACAATTTCCCTGTTGAATATACATTCAGATACAATAAAAATATGGTCATTAAATTGGTCATTAAAGTTTTTACATATTCTATGAAGCGGTATCCTGAATCCTGCATCAGTACTCGGAGTATTTGTGAAAAAGGTTGGCGCTGTCTCGTTATTCTAGATGGAATTTGTATTTGAAGCATACTATTTAATTGCATGCAATCGATTTTATTGTGGAATATTTTATATAGTGTTAATGCATCAAATAATTTTCTTCTATTGGCAAGACTTATCAATCGAATAAAAGTCATTGCCAGGGAAAAGAAGAAGAAGATTTCAGCTTTTTTGAGTTTAATGGATAAAGTTTTATTTTTAGCAAAATTTGCAGTTATAAAGTTACGTTCGGTAAGGAAAGGGTTGATATTGTTATAGTTACATGCGGAACTCTGTTGGTATGTTTATGTATATTCCTTTATGCAACGAATATTCGTGTTTTTCAAAAAGGATCGCATAGAATATAATATATTTCGCTACATTATTATTTAAATATCAACACATGAACTTATGTTGGTACATTATACTCGGTTGTGATTCAGAAAACTTTATATCTCGTGAAATTTATCGATACATGTATTGAATATTCAATGAAGTACAGATAAAGGATTGTCTATCGTCATTCTTTCAATATTTTGGACATATTTCTAGAAAGGTTTTGATAACCTTGAAAAACTCGTTGTATTGGAAGTGTGGGGGGCTTATGATCCAGACAGGATCTTCATTCACTGAAGCCCGATGTTGCTGCCGTCCTTAGTCAACGAGGAATGAGGTAATGGATATTTCATTATTCTGTGAATATCTTGAGGTATATTTAATAAAGACAATTGTAACCTATCACTTATTTAATAACTGTACCATTTTTAAGATACAGTCAATAATGTTCAATTTAAATATTATTAAATACTATCACCTTAAATGACAGCACAGTACAATTGCCAAAATAAAGTTTGATTGAACTGGTAATATAATCTGAGGAGAATACTATCAACATGTAACATATACGAGTGTTATATTATTGTTAGGTTCACTAGATTTTTGAATACCATATACAGAGATTCAATTAGGTCGAGACCAATTGAATATTCATATATTGACATTCACAAATGTAATACTACTTAAAAATGCGTTGATTAAAATTATTCAATTATTGAAATGATCAAACTACTTTCAGTTAATTTTAATGAAAGGTACCAAGTTCGTAAAATGATTGAGTATAGAGAAATAAAAAATATTAAATACTATATTTTAGTTTCAACTTACTGACATGCAATATAATTTCACTAAATAAAAAAACATACAAAATCAACATAAAAGAGGAGAGATTGGTACTGAAGCGCGTTGCTTACGCGTTCATTTAAATACCCCCCTAACGCCAAATTCCATAAAGATCGATGATCGCTGATTGGACGCTAGGAGGCGTAAGCATCTATTTGACGCTGTGCTGCCACAAACTCATACATATATATATATATATATATATATAACATGGTGAACTTAGCCACAGTGATAGCTGATAGCCAACCTGACACGGCACGATGAAAAGAACAAGGTTTTTAAATTATCCTGTTTCATCAAAAAGCGCTTTAAAACTTATTATTATATATGGGGTTGTTAATTTCCAGTACCGTGATTCATGTTCTATGAAAAAGCATTTCCGGATTTTGAGCGAAAGTCGGTATAAATTACGTGCAAAATTTGTAGTGTAAAGTATTATGCGCTCAAAAGAATTTCCGCACAAAGTTTCTACCTTCAATAGGAATCATGAATAATTAATGCACGATGGAAAATCGGTTTTGATATTTTGCGAAATCCTCAATAATACAGGTGATGGAAATATGTTAAGCCATAATTATTCTCATTGAACGGTGTCAGCTTTTCACCGTCTATTACATATACAGTAATAATTCTCAAAATAAATTTACATTTCATTCAAACCATTATCCTTTGTTGTGAAACATGTACACGCAATATTATTTGCTTCAAAGAAATTCAGCAAATACGGTACTCCATTATATTATTTATTGTTTCATAGTGTATATATTATATATAATGTTGCATGTAGTTCGTTTTTGTATAGTTTTCACGTGTTATTTTATGTAAAACTCCTCACTAGCCCAAGGGGATAAAGTGGGGAGTATGAATTCGCAATTTCTAAGGTTATTTAGAGGTTTGTTTATTTCTAACTTTTGAAGTATACTTGATTATTGAAGGTTTTAAAAGGCGTGATCAATAATTGATTTATGAATCTTAACAAACAACTCCCTCTAAATATTAATTCATCTCAAATGCAAAGAAATGTTTTGGGTCAATTGAATGAAAGAGATTACTGACTGAACTTCACAATTTATTCACTATACCAACTTTTCTTTATAACAATATAATATAACTTAAATAAAATTCAATTGAAATTATCGGCTGATTAATATTGACTGACGCGTACGAACTGACAACTAAGGGAACAATGGCGGCCGGATAAAAATACGAGTTTATACCTATAATTATTACATACTTGTCGCTGTGTGTGTGTGTGCTGTGTGCTGCGTGCTGTGTGCTATTTACGGCGTGTTTATTTTACTTTATCGATTAAAGACTAAAGTACTCATTTGATTCTTTTCAAATATTGCGAATTTGTATATCTTATACTCGCTTAAGGTACCAGTTCGCTGCGCGACCGAGACCGGAGACCGAGACAGGAGACAGAGACCGGAGACCGAGACCGTTACATGACTTCTACTATGAAAGTTACCGGTTTGCGCCACGACCGAGACCGGAGACCGAGACCGACGACAGATACGCGAGACCGATTCCGTGAATTGACTGTATGCAATTGTATGAACACCAGTTCGCGAGCGAGACCGAGACCGGAGACCGAGACGCGAGACAGGAGACCGAATGAGGGTCACGAGCGAGACCGAGACACCAATTGTCCTGGACAATTGTTTCGAGCGAGACCGAGACACGAATTTTCCTGGACAATTGGTGTCTCGGTCTCGTTCGAGACACCACTTGCGAAATTGTAGAAGAAACGTCGTTTTCTGACGAAGTCATTGATTAATTTATATTTACTATTATTTCCTATTATACACCTATTATTTTTTTTATGATTTTTATATACCTACCTAATTTGATATTTTTACTAGTCTGTTTTATATAAAAAGAAACATTTCCTTTTGTAATTTCTATATTTCTTTTTAAGAAAAATATTTTATGTTTTCTGATTATAATAATATATTTAGTAAAAATATTTCAGGATGATGTATGATATGATACGTAAATTGTTTAGTAATAAATAAATAAATATAATATTTTTTACACATTTATTTGAAATAGGTAGGTACTTACATTTTTATGAAATAGGTAGGTACATTTCTAATGTACTCTTGTATTGATAAAGATTTAAAAACTAATTTTTTTAGTACATGAGAGAATTCAGTACCTATACGAGTAACAATAATGATCTCTGTTCGATCAATATTATCGAGGTAGTCGTTGGAGTCACGCGTGTCGTGTTCTGGAAAGTTATTGATCCTCAGTGTTATGAATAGCCATGCAATATTGAAGTTACTATTGGAAGAAGAAAAAGACGATGATTTACTGTTGTATTATTATTACTAGTTGCATGTAACACATGAGATCCAACTGTCGATTGCGATAGTATGTATAGTTGAAGAATAAGTACCAAACTATAAACACAAATCCAAATTATTGAATATTATAAGAACTCACACACACACACACACCCTCACACACACACACACACCCTCACACACACACACCCTCACTCACTTACACAAATCGGTATATAGAACATACATATATGCTGCGAAGCCTCTAAGTAGGTTTTTTAATACTTCAAAGTTGGAAAAGCCATGAAAAATATAGGCCCTACATATAAATCTCGCGTATCCTGGCTTGAAACTTTGTCGATATGTTAAGAGAACAAAGTTCTCTTGAACAAATCGACATTTGAACAATACAAAACGAAGAATGGCTGTATACAAATTATACACAACTAGAGGGAAAGAAGGATCGTTTTCATTTTGTTACAGAAATTTATTGTTTGATGAATATATGTTCAGAATGTACTCTCAGTTAAGTAAAATACTATTGTTTTAAATTTACTGCAAAATACAATCCGAAAAAATTAAACCATAACCTGAAATATTGATGATAAATGTCACTCTGACATTGTTCGGTCACGTGATTCTCAGAGAAACCACGTGATACTCAGAGAGACACCACGAGACAGCACTTTTGTATGGAGAAGACCGCTTTGCTGTCTCAGTCTCCGGCCTCGGTCTCGGGTCTCGGTCTCGCTCGCGAACTGGTGTTCATACAATTTCATACAATCAATTAACGGTCTCGGTCTCCTGTCTCTGTCTCCTGTCTCGGTCGCGCAGCGAACTGGTACCTTTAGACTCCAGATGATTTTGAAAGATATTGGATCAGTGCTTCTCATTTTTTAAACTGTCAAATATTTCAAAGTGACCCCAAACTAATGCTCTTGTATTTATATTTTGTTAAGGCTTTTATGCTTTATTTTACATTTTGTTAATGCAAAAATGTTTTTTTCTTGTTTCGATTGAAATTTCTATCCCATGATGTAAAAGCGTAGTGAAAATACATTGAAATTTTCTGTCTTAAAACAGGAATAATTCCTAGTTAGATAGACATTAGGTAAAGTGATGGAATGATGCCAATCAGGGAGCACCCATGGTTTTTTATTATTATTACTATTATTATTTTGTTTATCATGTTTTTTGTTTTGTATGTTTTTTGTTTGTTTTTATATATGTAAATACTGAGTGGTCTCTGTGGTGTATTATTGTTTCTTTAAGTTTTCTTTTCTTATGTTAAATATATTATTATTTTTATTATTATTATTAAACTCGGTAAACTAAAAATTCTATTTTATTTTTCAAATTACTAAAAAGGCTTATAATTTACTCAAAAGGGCATTGATGAATAAAAAATTTTCATAATAAAATATTTAAATCATTTAACAAATTCTATTCATGAAAATGCTGTTTATTTTCCATACAAAATCTGACTACTTTGTGGAGTGACTTGGCAAGTGAGAGTATATCTTGGCCACAACCCACTCGTGTCGTAATGTATCTTTTGATTGAATGAAACTGAAATGCTTAGTTAATGGAGGGATACAAAAAAATGATAGATAAAGAACTGGAAGAATATGAGGCTACTTAAATGACATAGGATTTCACTTTCCAATTACAACGAGCATCACCTGTCATACTAATTATACTCAAGGGGGCAAGTCTGGTTCAATCGGCAAAATCAAAACCCTCGTGATTACCCATATCATGGATATAATTATTATATGGAGCTCTACAATATCTTTAGATGTCATAGAACTCCCTACGATAATTATATCCATGATATGGGTAATTACTAATGTTTTGATTTCGCCGGTCGAACCTGATGTTTCTCCTGGATGTTTTTGATTGCGCAGTGTGCAATTCAATTTACAATGATATCAATATTTATGTGTTTTAAACTAATTCATCACATTATTTCAAAGTAATGAGGAGAGACTAATTGATGGTCGCAGAACGAATTCTGTTCAATATCAAAACATATTTTTTTCATCTGTCGATTTGTTAATGAGAATTTGTTTCTCATAAAAAAATTTCACCCTTCCAAGACAAGAAAGAAGGCAAACACTATCATAATGTGATATGTTCAGTGTTGACATAATCCCCTCGTTTTGTATGTAAATAAATAAATAAAATATCGACCTAGTTTCAAGCAAGGACACGCGAGTTTTGTATGGCCAGGGGAGCAAGTCTTGTCAACAGGCGGAATCAAAACCATCCATGATATGGGTAAATATGGATTGTTTTCAATGTTATAAAATTTCTTTAAAATAAGTATGATATCTTGTGCTTGGTATCTCAGTTAAACTCGTATTTGACTTATACAGTTTATTAACAAGATAATACAACATACAATGATAGATATAATATTATAATACTACGCGACTGTAGGTAGGTACTAATCGTGATGACTGTGAAATGCGGAACAGCCGACTGCCGCCGTCGGTCGGTCGCTTATATAGGTATGCCGTCTCTCTCACACACATTATCCAGATACCTCACAATAAGTAAAATCACATTTTTTTTTACTTTTTTCCACTAATATAAAAATATTGACCACTGACGCGATCATTGCTATTGATCAGTGGTACATACATACATACATATTGATCAGTGCCGCAAGGAACTGTTTTAGGTCCGATACTATTTCTGTTGTACATTAACCAACTATGTGACATACAAATCCCCGGCCTTATCGTGTCATTCGCCGATGACACATCGATATCAGTAAAAGGTCGGACATGGGACGAAGCATTTCGAAATGCAACGCTCTTTCTAAAGGTTGTCAGGACTTGGTTAGATGATAATCTATTATCCCTCAATTATTCAAAAACCTTTTTTGTTCCGTTTTACATTTCTAAAAGAAAAAACCCTGAAAATGATTTCCTTCTCAAATTCCACAACACCAATTGCTCTAATGAATGTAACGAGTGTGATTTAGTATCTAGAGCTGACAACATAAAATATTTAGGAATTCACATTGACACTCAATTAAAATGGGTTAAACAAATAGATAATTTGACGAAAAGACTTACATAGAAACCAAATGTTTATATACAGAAGATTGGTGGATTTTGTTGATCTGAACACTGTTCGTATGGTCTATTATAGTTTAACTCAGTCTCTACTCACATATGGAATGATTGCCTGGGGAGGAGCCTATGAGAGTCATATACTTTCATTGGGGAGGCTCCAGAAGAAAATTATTAAATTAATATATAAAAAACCTCTAAGGTTCCCTAGTGATGAATTGTTCCAGCTGAGTGGATTGAGTGACTTACGTAGGCTATATATATTGCAGTGTACTAAATTTATCAAACAGAAACCACAAGCTTTTGTGCAGGCGTCATATAATGATTGCAGAGTTAGCGCGAGGCTGGGAAACCAATTTAGACCTCCCACCTGCAAAACTAGATTTTTTCAACGATTTCCGCCTTTTGTTGCTCCGAAAGTTTATAACAACCTGCCATCTTTAGTGAAGCAACATAAAAGTTACCTGACCTTCCTGAAACATTTTAAACTGTGGCTTAAAACAGCTAACCCAAATGATTATCTATTGTAATTTTTTATTCTCTGTTTTATGCAGTAGGTACTTGTGGTGTTGCAACCTTTTTGCATCTTTTAGTATTTTTTATTTTTTGTGTTACATTTTTTATTCCGTTGCATTTTTTTTGTAATGTGTAAATATCTACATAGTGATTAGGTATATAAAAATGTATAAGGGCATTAAAGAAACGAACCACAGTTATGGAATTGGTGTCGGCTAGCATTTAAGTTAAACTGCGCGACTTGTTGTGTGTTTTATGTGGATATTATGTACCTACTCAAACATACAACATTTTAAAGGGTATATTTTTTATTTTTATTTTTAATATTTATGTTTAGTTTTTGGTATTGTTTATTTTATGTTTTATTAAAAATTAATCAAATATGCACTGTAGATTGTAGATATATTTCATTTTTTTATCATTTCGTAATACCCACAAACAGGCGTTGCCTGGTGGGATTTCTCTTGTTTATATTATATTGTCTAATTATCATGTCATATTATGTAAGTTTTTATAAGTTATATATTTCTGTAAACTCCTTTATGTTATTATTTTTATCATTTTGTAATACCCACAAACAGGCGTTGCCTGGTGGGATTTCTCTTGTTTATATTATATTGTCTAATTATCATGTCATATTATGTAAGTTTTTATAAGTTATATATTTCTGTAAACTCCTTTATGTTATTATTTTTATCATTTTGTAATACCCACAAACAGGCGTTGCCTGGTGGGATTTCTCTTGTTTATATTATATTGTCTAATTATCATGTCATATTATGTAAGTTTTTATAAGTTATATATTTCTGTAAACTCCTTTATGTTATTATTTTTATCATTTTGTAATACCCACAAACAGGCGTTGCCTGGTGGGATTTCTCTTGTTTATATTATATTGTCTAATTATCATGTCATATTATGTAAGTTTTTTAAGTTATATATTTCTGTAAACTCCTTTATGTTATTATTTTTATCATTTTGTAATACCCACAAACAGGCGTTGCCTGGTGGGATTTCTCTTGTTTATATTATATTGTCTAATTATCATGTCATATTATGTAAGTTTTTATAAGTTATATATTTCTGTAAACTCCTTTATGTTATTATTTTTATCATTTTGTAATACCCACAAACAGGCGTTGCCTGGTGGGATTTCTCTTGTTTATATTATATTGTCTAATTATCATGTCATATTATGTAAGTTTTTATAAGTTATATATTTCTGTAAACTCCTTTATGTTATTATTTTTATCATTTTGTAATACCCACAAACAGGCGTTGCCTGGTGGGATTTCTCTTGTTTATATTATATTGTCTAATTATCATGTCATATTATGTAAGTTTTTATAAGTTATATATTTCTGTAAACTCCTTTATGTTATTATTTTTATCATTTTGTAATACCCACAAACAGGCGTTGCCTGGTGGGATTTCTCTTGTTTATATTATATTGTCTAATTATCATGTCATATTATGTAAGTTTTTATAAGTTATATATTTCTGTAAACTCCTTTATGTTATTATTTTTATCATTTTGTAATACCCACAAACAGGCGTTGCCTGGTGGGATTTCTCTTGTTTATATTATATTGTCTAATTATCATGTCATATTATGTAAGTTTTTATAAGTTATATATTTCTGTAAACTCCTTTATGTTATTATTTTTATCATTTTGTAATACCCACAAACAGGCGTTGCCTGGTGGGATTTCTCTTGTTTATATTATATTGTCTAATTATCATGTCATATTATGTAAGTTTTTTAAGTTATATATTTCTGTAAACTCCTTTATGTTATTATTTTTATCATTTTGTAATACCCACAAACAGGCGTTGCCTGGTGGGATTTCTCTTGTTTATATTATATTGTCTAATTATCATGTCATATTATGTAAGTTTTTATAAGTTATATATTTCTGTAAACTCCTTTATGTTATTATTTTTATCATTTTGTAATACCCACAAACAGGCGTTGCCTGGTGGGATTTCTCTTGTTTATATTATATTGTCTAATTATCATGTCATATTATGTAAGTTTTTATAAGTTATATATTTCTGTAAACTCCTTTATGTTATTATTTTTATCATTTTGTAATACCCACAAACAGGCGTTGCCTGGTGGGATTTCTCTTGTTTATATTATATTGTCTAATTATCATGTCATATTATGTAAGTTTTTATAAGTTATATATTTCTGTAAACTCCTTTATGTTATTATTTTTATCATTTTGTAATACCCACAAACAGGCGTTGCCTGGTGGGATTTCTCTTGTTTATATTATATTGTCTAATTATAATGTCATATTATGTAAGTTTTTATAAGTTATATATTTCTGTAAACTCCTTTATGTTATTATTTTTATCATTTTGTAATACCCACAAACAGGCGTTGCCTGGTGGGATTTCTCTTGTTTATATTATATTGTCTAATTATCATGTCATATTATGTAAGTTTTAATAAGTTATATATTTCTGTAAACTCCTTTATGTTATTATTTTTATCATTTTGTAATACCCACAAACAGGCGTTGCCTGGTGGGATTTCTCTTGTTTATATTATATTGTCTAATTATCATGTCATATTATGTAAGTTTTTATAAGTTATATATTTCTGTAAACTCCTTTATGTTATTATTTTTATCATTTTGTAATACCCACAAACAGGCGTTGCCTGGTGGGATTTCTCTTGTTTATATTATATTGTCTAATTATCATGTCATATTATGTAAGTTTTTATAAGTTATATATTTCTGTAAACTCCTTTATGTTATTTTTTTGTCTTTTTATGCATATATTGTTTTGTTATAAGAGAAATAAAGAAACCTTTATTATTACTATTATTATTATTATAAGTGGTCAATATTTTTAATTGTGTTTGAAGTAATTAATTTGTTAATTTAATTATTAATTTATTTATTTATTAATTAATTTATTTATTATATTATTTTATTTATTTATTTATTTATTCATATATTTATTTTTTTATTTATTTATAAATTTATTTATTTATTTATTTATTTATTTATTTATTTATTTATTTATTTATTTATTTATTTATTTATTTATTTATTTATTTATTTATTTATTTATTTATTTATTTATTTATTTATTTATTTATTTATTTATTTATTTATTTATTTATTTATTTATTTATTTATTTATTTATTTATTTATTTATTTATTTATTTATTTATTTATTTATTTATTTATTTATTTATTTATTTATTTATTTATTTATTTATTTATTTATTTATTTATTTATTTATTTATTTGAAAATGGACAGATTGAAAAGCCATGGTGATAAGATGCAACCCTATCGTATTTCTGTAACTAATATCAATAATTTGACTATGTATATGAAACCCAGCTACCCAACAATTTCTTAATTATTTATACAGATTGAAACAATATGTATATTTATATGACATTCAGTTGACTATTATCCTCGAAGCTGTTCTCCGGCGCAGCGCAATGTCCTCAATGAAGTTCTGGCCGTGTAATAAATCTCTCCGTAGCGGGTTTCGTTACAATTTGAACCATCACTGTTTGTGTGGAGACAAAAAACTAGATTAACCACATTTTGCAAGAATATGGCTCCCTTTTTGTTTCTTTGTTGGCGTTATGGCATCATGGAAGTGTCGTCAACTTTATTTAACGTAACGTAGGGGAAGAGTGCACAAAATGATCCCACGGAGGTTAAATTGTATTTTATTTTCTGTCTTCTTACATAGTTTCGCGGAGCCAACAAATTAGAAAAAGCGGCATTGGAATAGTATTTTACCAAAAAACGGGGCTATAAAAATTTGATTGCATATATGCAGATATTTTTTTCCCTGTCGAGATTTGTATTATCTTTGACTCCCGATAAGGAATTCAAGTGATTTTAGCCAATAATAAACTCTCCACTACATAGCAAGTGTATATTCTTCCTACTTGAAAGGTTGACGATCTCTAAATGAATTTTAATGAAGTAAATTTCAATTCGATACTTCAATATAAGATTCTCAGAGGACAAAAGTTTTCACAATACACCATACACACAAAAACATTGTCACAAAACTCATAATATGCACTTTCTACATGAAACCTGTTGAGAAATTTATGTAAAAAAATGCATAACTAGCAAGATGAGCATGTATGAGACAGTGTATCAATGTTGATGAGGCGATGGATATGTGGTGTCAAGATAGAATAATGGGGTGTTCGATTCTCACTGCCTACCCCTTGAGGAAGATAGAAGTGGAGAGTAAAAAAATACTCTCGTCTATAGATACCAATACAATATTAATATGAAGTTGATCACGAAATTTTTCCATACAGAAGCTATTTTTCTTATGCAGTTTACATATATAATACATTTTTCATACAAATGAAATTTATATCACATTGATATAGTAGACCATAGATTTTTTCTTTATAATTTGACAATCCTTGAATGTATTTTTGAAGTGTGTATTTTTACTGTATCAAAAGTTCAAAAAATATAAAAATTCCTCGATTTGCCAGACCGTGAGAGCATTTTCAAAATTCGGACAGGTGAAATCATAAAGAAGGAATTAACGGATATCAATGTAAAACTAATCAGCTCTAAGTTTATAAACTTTACATATACTAGTTGCATGTAACACATGAGATCCAACTGTCGATGTCTAGTATGTGTAATTGAAGAATAAGTACCAAACTATAAACACTTAAAAACAAATTTATAAACATTTTAAGATATTATGTTTTCTATATAAAACATGTATGTCAGGATAGGATAGTATGGGAGTCGGTCATTTTTCCTACCCAGAATATGTAAACAGGATGATAGTATGTATGTTTGTTTCCATTTTTTATTATTATAAATTAAAAAAAATGTATACATTTATACTACTGTTATTTTAATAATTCCACTGTAGTTAAATAACTCAAGATTAATTAAAAAGGTTTTTTTAATTTTGATATTTTTATTCGATTTTTAATGATATACTTTTAGCTATAAATGTTGGTCTGCATCACTTTATACCGATTTCCCCTGTTTATATGGGTACCTACCTACTTTTTTGCAACAAAAAAAATCCAGATTAAGGCCGCCATTGTTCCCGTAGGAAAATAACATCACAAAAGCATTCCCCGGAACTCCCACCAAGTAAATGCGAATCATTTGGATTATCAAGGATTTATATTAATTACGGTGGTCATTATTTATAATTTGACTAAGGGTTTGTTCTCTTCTGTCTCAATGAAAACTTTCAAGTTCGACAATGCCCGCTAATAAATAATGCTGTGTGAAGCTTTCACAAGTTGCAGCGAATACCGATAGGTGTCTATTTTTATGTATTGACCATACAAATGAGAGAGGTATATCTAAGGTAATGAGCATTTACTTAATTGATTTTTACCAATTTTGAGGGCGAAATCCCAATTTCTGAAATAATCAGTACTTATTCTTTGCTGGCCCATAATACGCAATATACACATTCTGTCCCTATTGTACAATATTCTCTCCAATCCAAACCTGTCGCAGTACTTTAAAAATAAATTCACAATCATGAACTTCCACTGCGATCTGATGAACGTACGACACTACCCATCACTGTGCAAACACATAATTTTTCAGCTCGTCGTTCGAAGTACAATCAGCACGACTATAGAATTGTCTAAGTCCGGATATTGCGTCGTCTAAATCACTTTGTATTTTCAAGAAAAAACTAAAGAAAGAATATTTATCCCTTTAAGGGGGCATATAAACCTAAACACCCCAATTTCAAATCAAATTCCTCAAATATGTTAAACAGTTTGTTTCTATAAAAAATAGTATAGGTGTATTCAACATTTCTCTAGTGAATGTTCGTCACGCAATCTTAAAATTCAGACAAAATTCTCCAATAAAAAATATTTAAAATATCCTCTTTAACAGCATTTTTTTTAAATTACTCCAAAACTATGTATCGTAGAAAAATAAATCTTGTAGGTATATGGTAAAAGAGTGCATAAAATCAAAGTGAATGAGCGATAAAGTTTTTTCATTTCCAGTAAGGTTTGTTCATAAATTGCAAAAAATCGACAAATTTTGGCTTTCCGATAATTTAAATCACGTATAAACCTTTATAAACGCACGCAATAGTTACCCTTACTAACGCGTAACTTCATAGTGAATTAGGCGGTTGTAACATATCATGTTTTTAGTGGCTAGATTTAGCGTTATATGTCCTCTTAACATATGATCCAGATTTCCACTCTTTATTCTTTCGTTATCCTTTTTTAGCTATGATGTTTTTATTTTATTTTAATATTTTTCTTAGTATAATGTATATTTTCTTTGTATTAATTTTCTCGCTTTCATTGTTTTGTTGATATACATATACAATTTTGTAATACTTAGTAATCTTGTTGGTTGAAAGAAATTGCCTAACGTCAATAAGCCCGCCACTGTGCATTACATTTTTTATTATTATTTTTTATTTTTTATTATTAGGATGATTTTGCAAGTTTATATATTTATTAACAAATTAATAAATATAAAAACTTGCAAAATCATCATACCCATTCTAGGATTGAGTAAAAAAGCTTACCTTTTTTCTCTTAACTATTCACATTTCCCGTGGCATTTAAAAGTACGTTTCCAGAGTGTGTACTTAGGTCTGAAGGTGCGGTTGAACACTGCATTTCCAAGTAATGAAACTTGGCTGTACAACAATCGAAGACAGCGTCGGTACCTACCTTGATCAATTGCTTTCTCAAGTGACTTTTAAGATTGCTGGAGGGTAGCGGTAGATCTGCAATCAACAGGATGTTTAATCCACTACACTTGTTAATTAAATAGTCGGTTCCTTGCACTTATTTGCCGTCTTGGTACCCATTTGTGTAGTAATTGTATTTAAACGACAATCTTACTACGCCATTCCCATATTCAAAGCAGACAAAGAGAACAGAGTACAATTTTTGTACCTAGTACATATAATACCTATGTATATCAATGTTTTCGGTTTTCACCTCATTTTAATAAAACAGTAAAATTTAAAATGTGTATTTTTTTTTAATGATTCAGCGGATATTTTGTGTTAGTTAATATTAACCATATTTGAATTTTATTTCGTCTTCGGACATGGACATGGTAGAAGACGCATGAAAGTAAAATTAACGTTGTGGAAATGAGGTCCCTAAGACGAATTTGTGGTAGAACGATCTATGATAGGATAAGGAATGTGGACATCAGACAAGAATGCAAGATTGAAAGAGATATTGTGAGTAGAATGAAAGTAAATACACTACGATGGTTCGGACATGTGGAGAGAATAAACGACGAGCACCTGACAAAGAAAGTATACAAGGCTGTAAAGAGTGGAATGAGAGGTCGTGGCCGCCCGAGAAAGAACTGACATGATCATATTAATGAGATTTTGAAAGATGGTAATATACGAAGTCAGAATGATAGAAGAGTATGTATGGATGTAAATGAGGCAAAACATGTATGTCAAGATAGAGGTGTCTGACGTTCGGTCCTCTCTGCCTACCCCAAGTAAGGATACGACGTGATGGTATGTATGTATGTATGAATTATATTACCCATTGATTACGAGCCAACCTCTGGTACCTTTTGATGTTGGAAATTATAGTTTCGAAGCGGTGGACAGGTTTACCTATCTTGGCTCACTCATAACCAACAACAATGAAGTAGGGGATGAAATAAAAAGAAGAATAACAGAATCAAACAAATGTTTTTTTGGGCTGCAAAACCAAGTCTGGTATAGTATCAAAGAGAATAAAAGTCCAACTGTAGGTACAAGACTCTCATACGACCAGTTTTAACATATGCGGCTGAAACATAGACCCTAACAAAGGCCGATGAAATGAGGTTAAACACCTTTGAAAGGAAAATATTAAGACGCATTTATGGCCCCGTATGCGAAAATGGAGTCTTGCGTATCAGGTACCACCACGAACTGTACCAGTTGTATTCAGATGTACACATTAAAATATGTCGGCTCCGATGGCTGGGTCATGTAGCGAGAATGGAAGAAACCTGTCCATTAAAAAGGATATTCGCTACAAGACCAATGGGCAGAAGAAACGTCGGTAGGCCAAAGCTGAGATGGTTATATGGAGCAGAGAGAGACTTGCGGACGATGGGCGTTGTAAAATGGCGGCAGGATGCGATGGTCAGGGAGGGTTGGAGGTAGATTCTGGAGGAGGCCAGGACCCACGATGGGTTGTAGCGCCACTGATTGATTGATTGGTTGATTAATAATAATAATGAACACTTCCTTGCACCCTGCGCAAGTGGCGAGTTTATTGCCGTATGGAAATTTCTTCCATTTAAATATCAATCAATTACCGTTTAAATACTTTTAGGAAATTGAAGATTTTTTAAACAGGAATATTTTGAGATCTATAGAATATAAATAATGGAAACCCTCTCAAAGTCTAAGTTAGACCGATAGGTACAGGGCTCAAACAGAAACTAAGTAAGAAGCTTGTTACATTCATTCATTGATTACGTCACGGCATATCCCACAATGTGAGGTAATCAGCGACAGTTGCGCGTGTGTGCATTATCATATTATAGGAAGCAGGACACATCATGGGTGTTCCCCACACACCAGTCTCGTCCCACCAAATTAGGCACTACATTCGGAATGGGTGGTAAACCTCATCGCTGTTTGTTATAAAATGATATTTAATCTACACATAGACTTGGTAACTCTTTTGAATTCACATGTCGGGAATCGCCACGTAAAAAATCCCCACTATTATATTTGTCCACTGGGCAAAAAAAATATGTACACAACATATCACTTTTCACTAATGGAGAGTAAAAAAAATCCCTTTCTTTTGGTGACATGCGAGCAAAGAAAGACTCTTATATTGGTACTAAGAATTATTTTCTTTCATTTTTTCCTTAACATACTTAACCAAGTAGTCAGAAATATAATAATTTTCACTCTACACTACTGTTTCACAATGGGGAGTCATTATATCACATTTTTTTAACGTATTCTTTGTACATACATCAATATCTCATCATGTATCATGTATGAGTTTCGTAATATGTTTTTAAATGTATGGCTATTCTGGTCGGCTCTTATCGTCCTCAGGCTGTATGTATAATCTGCGGTTCTGGGTATCACTTTCATGCAAGCCGTTCCTTTGTAGGATCTTAGTGATTGTTTATCCAGGTGTTCATTGGTCTTCCTGAAGGTAAGGAAAAGAAGAGCATGAAATATTAAGCCGTTTCGCTTCTGTGCGAGCGTCCTGGGTATGGCAATAAACTCGCCAATTGCGCAGAGTCCAAGAAAGTGTTCATTATTATATATTGATATTAATAACAATTAAGTTCTAAACATAATAATACTCAATTATTATTATTAGCATTATACAATTCCTCATAAGAATTCGCAGACCAATGCGTAAAATGTATTATTTAATGGATCAAAATAATTTATTACTTACTCAATCCACGTTCGCTCCCAGTGTGGAGCATGTGCCACTCTATCTTGCACCAGATGGACAGCTCCATCCCAGCTTAAGCCAGCATCATGCAGGTCCGCAGAGAATGCTCGCTTGATGGTGAGTTTTGGCCTGCCTCGTCTTCTTGTCCCGTCCGTAGTGTAAAAAAGGCTTGCATAATCAACACTCTCGGAGACATACGAAGCACATGGCCAAGCCAGCTTAATCTGCGGTTCTGGACGACTGAGATGATTGGTTCTTACAACTTGGTTCTTATCTTATTAATGACTGTTCCACGTATGTCCCTATATGTATGTATTTTTTTTTATTTCAATTTGTGTTTATTTATGTGCTATAATGTAATTATGTATCATATAAATTTTATAAATAGCCATTAAATTATATCTCTAACAACAACCCCAGAACAGGTAATGCCTAGTGGGGCGTAGTTGATCACCTAACATGAATATGCTGTATTGTGATATAATAAATAAATAAATAAATAAATAAAAACTTCGTTGGATACGAAATGGTATCACCTAATCCCCAACAACTGTTCAAATATGATTTATAATTAATATTATTTTTGAATTCTCCTTCATTGCCATATCCCAACTCTTTAAACCGACCGTTAGGGTCAGCTCTCCTCGTCCTTAAATTATAGATCCTTCTATCCTGTATTATGTCGCCTAGGCCAAGTTTCTGCGATTGGTTGTGTATTTGCACCGCACGATCCAGAGATTATTTGGTCTTTCTCTGGATGTAAGACGAGGAAGATCCATGGAGATTGCTTGGTTTACCAAGTGATCTGACGATCTGCGTTCAACGTGCCCGTACCATCTCAACTATCTTTCTTATTATAATTCTTTCAACATCCCTACCCGTAGAACTAGACACATTCCTCTTTTCACGTTTAAAAAATATATCAGACTTAAAATTTCATCCTCATAATCAAATTCAATACTTAATATACTGCACACATTTAAATGTACAATTTCACACATCATTCACACAACATCTCACCATAATATGAAACTATTCCTAACTTATCTTAATATACCACAATAACTCCAGTGACAACATTTAATTGGCTTCAATATTACTCAAATCATCTTTATTTTATATATGTAATTTATTATACGCTGTATGTTGTCCTTTAATAAATAAATATATAAATATTATATTATTTTAAAATTTTACGAATTATATTTTGTGTCCTTTATACAGCCCAAGCTATAAGTTCGATCGACTTCATATTAATGTTATATGTATATAGTTGTATAGTACATTCACTTTAAACCAAAGACCTTCTTTAAACTGATTAGTTGTTCATTAGACATCCGTTCGTTTGTTCTTTGTGATTTTATCAAACAAAATATTCGAGTTTTCATGTTCTGAAAAAATGTGTTTTTTTACATTTGTTTAAGAACGTGCCAATTTTAATAACATGTACTATTTACCGTTTTCAATGTTTCTTGTTATATTAATGTTTGTTTGTTTTTATTTTTTTCATTTTTATTGTTGTTCCTGCAGAAAATAATTTCTTAAATATGTAATCTTTGTTGTCGAATGCTGAATGTATGACTGGATGAAAATAATGTATGTGCATTCATGTATGGGGTATGGATGATAATTTATAAGTCCAATCATTCCATACAATATATATGTTCATAAATGCATGAAACCAGTGGGCTTCTAGCCTGTTTTCATGTTTAAATAAATAAATAAAACACATACAAAAAAAATGTACCTTGTAAATATGCATTCAGGGATCACGAAAATTTCAAAAAGAAACGACTATGTGCACTTATTTCGTAGTGGATAGATAAATTTAAATCTTGTTTTTTCTGTCAACTTCCAAAATGTTCATACTTTTTTCAACTCTAGTATAACATGTAATCCAAGCGTGACTTTTCTCCATTTAGACCATAAATCGCCCCAATAAACTAACATTTTTACAGTTTTATCGGATATAGACTATCGTCGTCCATACGACCTCATGTTGTAAATCTCTTATGCACTCTTTTAGACGGTCAATGGAATAGATCAGAGGCAATGCAGTCAGTTCGTAATTTGAGGTTTCAAGTCCACCACCTTCCAAGGCTATAACTAAATGTAAATCTGATGAAATTGCTAGTATCTATTTATGAACACTGGCTCATTATTGTAAAACTCATACGTGAATTAAAACTATTATTTGATTTTTAATTTTATTTTAATCTCAACAGCTTCATCATCAATTTCTTAAAATCATTACACATATCAAAGCCAGTTACAGAGATGTTAAATTATTTTGAAAATATCGCTGAAAAAGTAAATTTGGTAGGTAGCTTAAAGTAAAGTACGTAGATTATATTTTTAAAACTTTTCGTCGTGAAATTTCATTGTCTGTGAACGAAACAACATTGTACTCAAGGGATGTTGTCATTATAATATAAACATATTTGTACATGCTCAAAATTTCTCCAAACTATGTACATAAATGCATTTAATTGAAAATAAAAATACATACGAGTAGGTATATTGGAATCTCCAAGTACGAAGTCTATGGGTAGGTAGGTAGGTAGTTATCGTGCAAAGAAAGCGAATGAGAGAATCCAGTATTATTGTATAAGACTTCTTGCAGCAATAGATGGATGAACATTATTTGTTCTTGTCTCCAGTGCCATCAAGGATTTATCGTCATCTGGGAAGACAGCAAACAATAACTCTTTTATATCTTGGGACTTTGGGATCCGATAGTCCATTTAAGTTTTAAATCTCTATATATCTGTTTTGTCTTGAGCGCTCACCAAGAGATATTTCAACAATAAGGAAACACACAAATAGACCAATGTTTATATTGGATTATTTCCTGGTTTCAGTTAAAACATATGAATGTGCTTTGTTGGTTTGTGCGATTATTTAGATACGATCCCTGTGCGATTTAAGTTGAAGACAGTTTTACAATTGATTTCGGACCTGTTACCATTCGTGAAGTTTATTTATTGCATTAAATTATGATAAACCGTGCGTATAAAGGAGGCTCTATTGTCATAAGGAACACGAAGTACATACATACATACCATCACGCCATGTCCTTTACGGGGTAGGCAGAGAGAACCGAACGCCACTTACTTCTATCTTGACATACATTAATCGCCTCGACAACATTCATACATCGTCTTATACATGTCATGTTCGTCTGTTGTTCACGCTTCTTACATTTCCGTCTTTCAAAATACCGTTCACATGGACGTGCCATCCTTTCCTTGGGCGGCCCCGACCTCTCATTCCATTCCTCATTCATTCTCCCCATGTGGCCAAACCATCTCAATGTGTTCACTTTCATTCTATTTATAACATCTTTCTTTATCCTACATTCTTTCCTTATGTCCTCATTTCTGACCCTGTCATACATCGTTCTATTACAGATTCTTCTTCAGAAGCCTCAAGCGATTCTATAAAAATAGTATTCGGTATCTAAGAAGAAAAATAAAATACTGCAATAACCAGACTGGTCGGGGGGACCAGTGACCTAACTCTCTACTACAAATCCGATTCCAATCTCTATCTTTTCGCTAAGAACCTACCTTTATAACGGAGAATAAGCGGTGGGGTTGTGGCCCTGGCTAAATTAAAATTGTCGTGCGAAATTAAAAAAAAATGAATGTCCTTTTTACTCCTCACTAACACAAGGTGATATAGTGGGGAGTTATGATTTCGCAATTTTTAAGGGTATTTTTTTTTGCAGATTATCTACTAGTATCATGCTGAGATTGTATTCTGAAAGTTTCATCACAATGTATCTGTGTGTGTGTGTGTTATGTACGGCGTGTTCATTTTTTACTTTATCGATTATAGACTAAAGTACTCATTCGATTCTATTCAAATTTTGCAAATATGTATATCTAGTACTCGATTAGATCCCATTACATTTTGAACGATATATGAATAGTGCTTCTCAATTTTTTTAACTGTCAAATATTTCAAAGTGACCCCAAGCTCAGGAAACTTAAAAATTGAAATTTTTGTTTTCAAATTCGTAAAAAAGCACATCACTTTCATAAAATGGAATTAAAGAGTTATCAAGTTTTCATAATAAAATATTTAAATAAAAAATAATTTAACAAACTCATTTCATGAAAATGTTGGAAATTTTCCATACAAAATTTGAATACTTTATAGAATGACTTGTTAGTGAGGAGTTTAGCGTTGGCCACAACCTGCTCGTTTAATATGTTCCGAATTCTTTGAATTATTTAAATGTAGATTCCGAATGGTAGGTAGGTACTTTCTTCTCTGGACGGTGTCTGATATCAGCGTAGTGATTATAATGCAAGGATGGAATATGGATAGGCTGAATCTTAAAGTGCATTCTTAATTTTATAATAATAGTCGACAATTTGAATGTACGCAGGCGACAGGAAGATCATTTAAACGAAATTCGTAATTAGAATCAGATTCAACTGTACAGAGCAAGCCTTCTATTATAGAACGAAGAAGAAGAAGAAGTACTAGGAAATAAGAACTTCAAACTTCATTAGAGTAAATGAGAACGGCAAGTCTCGGACGTTCAGCAGATCTACATAAGAGACGGGCCGTGATTTTACAGATTTTTTTTTTTGAATTCTATGAAATTATTTTTTTTTTGCAGAAACTTGTGGATGGGGCAAGAATAACAATTAAAATTTTTATCAAATATGCAATAGGAAAAAATAATTCTAATAAAAGGACTTTAAACTTGTTTTATTATACATTTTTATAAAGTTTTACAGTAAATCTATAGTAATAAAGCAATCAATATGTTAGTGTGTGTGTGTGTGTGTGTGTGTGTGTGTGTGTGTGTGTTTGTCTCACGCCTTTTGAGAAACCAAGAGCATCTAAAAATCTAATTTATGTGCGAACGTGTACCAGTATACCTGATGCAGTGTCACGCTAAAAATAATGCGATTAAAATGCTGAATTTTAAAGATATTTCAATAATTATTTTTTTCATACAAAATTTTCCAAGTCATATCTGTCAAAAAAGTGTACATTTTGCACGCAAATATCTGTTAGTTTAAAAGTTAGAAGTACGTATTTACACAAAAAAAATATATATTTTCAAATATAACTTAGCTTTTAAGTGAAAAACATGGTGAATATTTTGTCTAATTATAATGTTTAACTTATTTTTAAAGTAAGCGTTTTGTACAAATGTACATATAACCTCGCCATTTTAATATCTTTTCATACGATATTTAATTTTCCTACCGAATGAATATGTTCTTTAAAATAATATACCTTTGAAATAAATGTGATTACGAAATAATAAAATGAAACACAAGACATTACAGCAAATTTTAAGACATATATTGTAAAAGTCTGTTAATTATTAGTAAAGATATAGGCGTAATAAAATTGCATAATTTGTTAAAAATATTTGATTTTTCTGACAATTTTCATTTTTATGGCATCGAACAAACCAATGTAGGTACCTACATATTATTCAAAAAATGTCTACAAACCATTTGATATTTTTTACATGTTCTATGGTTACTATGGTTACGGACACATTCTGATATGCAAATAAAATCGAATTCGAATTAATTTAGAACATCATTGTAGGTAGGTACCTACATACCTAATACTACTTAAAAACCAACAATATACTAATTTCGTATAGGAAAATTATTAAACTATTTTAGGTCAACTACAATACACATTCAATATACCTACAAACTATTTTCTATAGTGAAATTCTTCTTTTTTCTATGTAGACCTTTGGGTGATTTTTTCTACAAACTATTTCTTGGGGTTTAAATCTTCTTCCTCTTCTTTTGTGAAGTCATTTGGGACAGTTCATAAATAAACTATTTCCTATAGTCTAATTTTTCTTTTTCTTAATTTATGTAGACCTTGGGTGAGTTTTTATACAAACTATTTCCTATAGTCTAATTCGTCTTCTTCTTCCTTTATGTAGACTTTTGGTTAGTTTTAAAACAAACTATTTTTAAACAAACTTTCCTTTAGTCTAATTCTTCGTTTTCTTATTTTATGTAGATGTTGGGTGAATTTTATATAAAATATTTCCTATAGTTCAATTCATCTTCTTCTTCTTTTATGTAGACATTTTGGTCAGTTTTTTATATAATACATTTCCTAATGTGTAATTCTTCTATTTCATCTTCTATGTAGACCATTGGGTCAGTTTTTATTACAAACTATTTGTTATAGTTTTATACTTCTACTTCTTTTTTTATTTAGTCTTTTGGATTAGTTTTATGTCTAATAGTCTATTGTAACGAAATATTATAAACAACATGCATACTTGATGAAAATACATAAAAACGAATGGGATGTGACCAACACTAGAATCTTCTCATTACTTTTGTTCAATCAAATTTACACCATTTATTATATCATCATATATTGCTTAATTTTCAATAACTACACATTTCATTTTGATGACAATATATAAAAAATCGGGGTTGTGGCCATTGCTGGATCTTCACAACGTTTATATTCATATTAAAAACTATTTAACATAGCTTAAGTCTTCTTCTTCTGTAATGTAGACTTATGTGTCAGTTTTAAGTCTATCAGTTTTCTAGATACTCTGATTACATTCTGATATACAGCGGAAAAGATAAGAGCGAGAGGGCGCACTCTGGAGTGGGATTGGTTTTAAACAATAAATACGAACAAAATATAGAAGACATTTCCTACGTAAATGACAGACTTCTCAAGGTTACATTAAAATTCCAAAAAAGCACCCTTAACATCATTTCGACATATGCACCTGATATAACAAAACCAAAGGAACAGACAGAAGACTTCTACTATAAACTACAGCAGATCATGGATGAAATACCAAATGGAGAACAAACGATCATACTTGGAGATTTGAATGCAAGAATTGGCAGTCAGCCATTAAACGGTGTCAAACAGAAATTTAATGAAGATACAATTAATGAAAACGGACAAGAGCTGACTGCTTTTTGCGCTCAAAATGAACTTCGAATTAACAACACGTTTTTCCCACATAAAATACAACATACATATACATTCAATAACACAAGAGGAGATAAATCTGTGATCGATTATATCATTACAAATAGAAAAATCCTACCAACACAAATATTTGATGTTCGAGTACTCAGCTCAGCTAATATCGGGTCGGACCATAACCTTGTACTGTGCAAAATGAATATTGAAAGACCCTGTAAAAAAACATTAAACCTAAGATAGTCAAGAAAACAAATATAGAATCACTGCAAAATGAAAGTACTATAATACTATACAAAAACAGAATATCAGAACAAATAGATAACAATCCAATCGAAGAAAACGACGAAGTGGATGAAATGTGGCTAAAGATTAAACAACAAATTGGAAATGCAGCGGCAGAGGCACTAGGACACAGAAGCGTAAACTTAAACAAGACAACTAATACAAAACCATGGTTTACAAATGATATTAAAATACTGGCTGATACAAAGCGGAAAATTTACCTACAATATAAAAGTAAT
This sequence comes from Molanna angustata, assembly GCA_963576475.1. Lineage (NCBI taxonomy): Eukaryota > Metazoa > Arthropoda > Insecta > Trichoptera > Molannidae > Molanna > Molanna angustata. Next base: position 45,664,555 of record OY754966.1, read on the forward strand.
CCAACCAATGAAGAACGAACTAAATATATGGAAACTAGAAACAGGGTTAACAGTGAAATCAGAAAAATAAAAAGAGATTACTGGACAAAGTTTACGAAGGATATGGAGTTTGATCTTTATGGATTACAGAAGAAGGTCTGGAAAATGCTGAGGAAAGAAAGAAAGCCAATAATGATGAATTCATACAAACAAAAAAGATACCAACGTAGCAATGGCAAAAGTATTTTGAACAATTATATAAAGATGATAAACAAGAAACTGTCCCATATGTTGAAGGCCCGTATCAAAATGAAATCAGTATACATGAAATACGTATTGCGATTGCCAAATTAAAAAATAGGAAAACGCCGGGTATAGACGACATAAGCAATGAACTAATTAAATATGCTGGTGACAGCCTAACACAACAACTGCATCAATTATTCAATAGAATCATACACTCGACAAAAATCCCAGAGGAGTGGAGGACTAGCATTACAGTACCAATATTTAAAAAAGGCCAAAAGACAAAACCAGAGAACTATAGAGGTATATCCCTATTGTGCTCAACACTAAAACTGTTCACACAAATCATTAAGACAAGACTAGAAACACATATTACCCTAAGAGAAGAACAACAAGGTTTTAGAAGGAACCGATCCACTACAGATGCCATATTTATCGTAAGACAGATAAAAGAGAAGGCAATTGAATACCAAACTCCTGCCTTTGTCTGCTTTGTGGATTTAATGAAGGCCTTCGATAGAGAACAACTCAAGGATATTATTAATACGTTGGTGGCTAAGGATGTACCTCCAGAATTAATAAACATCATAAGAGATATAAATTTGGGAAGCAGTACAAAGATAAGAAACGACAATGAATTAAGCAATTCAATCCCTATAATGACAGGTGTCCGACAAGGAGATAGTCTAAGCCCATTCCTGTTTAATCTAATAATGGATGAACTAATCAAGGAAATTAAATCGCCCCAGCTTGGGTACAGAATTGGGAAGGAAATTGTTAATGTAATTTGCTATGCCGACGACGCTATTATAGTAGCCGAAACTAACAATGACCTACAGACAATGCTGAACAGGTTACATAGCACCTGCAAACAATACAACATGGCAATTTCAATTAATAAGACTAAATGTATGACATTCTCAAAAACACACAAAGCATGCAATCTGACTATAGACAACAACCCAATTGAACAGGTTAATACCTTTAGATACCTAGGAATTGACATAACAGAAGATGCTGACCTCTGCGAAGAAATTCAGAGCCAAGTCAATAAGGCAGCTGCAGTCTCGGGCGCCCTAAAATCCATTATTTGGAAAAATGAGGATATGGCCATTAAAAGCAAAGTGAGAATCTACAAAGCATGCGTAAGACCAGTGATGACATACGGTATAGAGGCACGAGCAGACACAGTCAGAAGCAAACAAATGTTGAGGACATCAGAAATGAGGACATTGAGAGCAATTGCAGGCAAAACCCTGAGAGACCGAGTGAGGAACTCCAGAATAAGGGAACTATGTGAGGTTGACGATATCATCAGATGGAGCAGGCAGCGGAGGAGGGACTGGTATGGTCATGTCCAAAGGATGGACAGCACCAGACTTCCTCATATCGTGCTTCACAATCAGCCTCACGGAACCCACCCTCGCGGTAGACCGCCAAAAAGATGGAGGGATAGCTGGGGGTCCACTTCGCAGGAAGAGCAGGCCTCTTAAAAAACAGACCTGAAGGTCTATTCAAAAGAAGAAGAAGAAGTTTTATTGTGCAAAACTATAATAAACCATATGCACACTTGACGAAAAATTTAAAAAACGAATGGGATGGGACCAACACTAGAATATTTTCAGTACTTTTGTTTAATCAATTTTAAATCATTTCCCATCATCCAAAATTACTAAATATTTAAAAAACATTATTTGCGTTCGATGACAATATATAAAAACTCTTTACGACGTTGTCTTTTTATAATAAGTCATATTTAAAATCATTTCCCATAGTCCATGCGTGCAGAAATTGTATGTGCTTATATATAAAAGCAAATGGATTGTGGCCATCACTTTGAGATTTTACACCGCTTAAACTCAATTAAATATCAAACTACTTTTCATACTACGGTTAAAAAAAATTATGTGTGACAATATTATGTAGGTATATAAACGATTGCTTATTCCTTCACTAATTTACATTCTTGGCCAACGGCGGGACATAAAAGCTAGTTTACACTAAATAGATGTACACACACTAACAAATTTAATTTTATATTTGAATAACTTTTAGTTTTTCAATAACTTTATATTGCTTGGGAGAGTATTGAAGTATTTAGTGCAATTGTTTTAGTACAGAGTGGTACTATTATATTTATCCAACTACAGTTGATCTTTGACTACGAACTATTGATATTTCATCAATGATTTCTTTGAATATCTGTAGCAAAGCTATATTGGGATTTAAAATATTAAAATAATTTGCTCTGCTGCCAAGTTTCTTTTTGAGTATTTTTTCAATAATTCATTGTTGTGCTATATTTATTGATGGCTAATTAGTTGTAAACGTTTCTTTTCGAGCGATAATACTATAATTAACACTGATGGCACAAATTTATATAATTTTCGTTAATTAACATGGGTTATAAATAATGTCAAGAAGTAGTAAAGGATCGGGTATCTTTGGCTAACGAAATCAATTCCCATTAATTTTTCAACTTACCACTGCGAATGTGAGAAGGATGAAATTTGATCTGTGCACCCGATCTTCTTTCTTTGTGAAACAAGCGTGTATATAAAGTAAATACGTATTACATTTCTACCTTAATATGATAAATAAATGTTTGTGAAAGGTGAACGAAATCGGTCAAGATAGGACTAGGAGTGGCGTCTACTGGATATCAAAGCACTAACCGCTATACCACCAACCCGAGTCACATAAAATTGTCTTAAACATATCCTATAAATGAATGGTAGTTACTAAAATTTTGAACTATCGGCTGACATTTCACGGAGTGGTGTAGGAGCATTGGCAGACCAAAATAGAGAAGGCTCCATTGTAACTAAGGTAAGAACATTGCTTGAGGATATTAAGACTAATGCTGGGTGTAATTATAGCTCCACAGAATAATATGTTTGAGGATCTCCTTTCTTCAGCCATCTCTCCACTGCTGGATGTAGGTACTATCATTCGTCTTTTTTTGGCTTTTTGGACCCATCTCTTTCCAGCGACAGGGACAATATCATCGGCACCTTTGCTCAGGTTTGAGATTTGTGCATCTGGAAGGTTTTATATGCGCATCAATCGGTTTCCTGTGACTCCCTTTTCAGGGACACCGCGTTATGGTGTGTTTATTCTTAATATACAACATTATTATATTTAAGAAGTTGAGTGGCTATAGATATATACATCCTTCAACAATAATTACATAATATTTGCTTTCAAATATTGAATTTGTCAATTTCATTTTGACAGTATTTACTTTCTCAGATTTCCCCTTCCGTTTTATGTTTACCTTGGTCTATAGCACTTCTGCGCATACATATACGTACACACAACAATATAACATACATAATATACCAACATATAAAATATCATATAATTCCTATGTTTACCTACTAACTCGTATGATCATAATGATTTAACACAAAAAAAATATTTTTATTGACAATAACATTTCAATAGAGACGAAGTTGGGATATTATAGAAGAACCAGGAACTCAGACACCTACAGGGTTTACGACCTGACATCGGCTGGTTAAAGTGATCATTTTATGCGCTTGCGCAACGTTCACCAATTATACCTTTATTAAGTTCCCTTATCAATGTAATTTTTGAAAGTTCTATATATTTGAATAAGTGTAAATATTTCACATGAATAATATGAAATTATACTATTGCCATCTATGAGGTAACGAAGAAACCTTTTTGTAACGCCATCTATTGAGAAGTTGATTTATTTGTAAACAATGAAAGCAGCAGTCCTTGTAAATGAGATAGTGTACAGATGTCACCTCTGAACTGCGACAGAAATATAATTTCATTTTTGGCTTGTTTACCTACATGTACCAATGTGTATGTAACTCGAATATATTTTTTAATTGCATATACGCAAATATTGGATTTTTTTCCCTGTCGGGAGTCAAATGATATTTTCTCTATTTTTCTCTATTTATTTCTTCTATAATATCCCAACTACTTCTCTATTGAGATGTTATTGTCAATAAAAATATCATTTGACTCCCGACAGGGAACAAAATCCAACGTTTGCGTATATGCAATTGAAAATATATATTCGATTTACAAAAAATTACATGTAGATACTAGCAATATTTTTTTATGTATCTCTTGATGGTCTAATATCAATAATATGATTCAAATCCATTTTTTTGGATTTTTATTATAAGTTAATTTATCATTAATTATAACTTTTGAATTAATACTTTATTGGAACGCTTAAAATCTGTACAAATATATTTATTTATTATTAATACACAAAACAAATATGACATATAAATATATAAACTGACTAATAACGCCCCACTAGGCAAAAGCCTGTTGATTGATCCAAATACACAAAAATAATCAATTGTCCAAAATATTGAAAAAAGTAAATATAAATAGTATTGACAGAAACAAAAAAATGTGAAAATATGACATGTGCCGGGTCAGACAGAAGTCACGGGCGGATAACCACCTCCGCATAGTGACTACCTGATATCTTTATCCAGTTTATTAGTGCAGCCTTGAAGGATCTACATTAATAATACTATCCAACTGGTTAAAGATATGTGGAGCTGTGAAGTGTGTTTGTGTCTTTGCCCAAACGAGGTTTTCGTGATCGGAACAAAGTAATTCACGCGATTTGATTGTATTGTAGTTCTCGTTTGTTGCGTTCTACTAAAGTTGTGATACGATGAAATTTATAGCTGGGTGCGATTTTTACACTAAGAATCATTGGTGAAATCGACAGTATGTAATAAATGAGTTTTAATGGAGACATATTTTTTTCGAGAATTACATGTTTCCATTTGTGAGTCGTATAAATTTGGAGACTAACAGCAATATTATTCCGGTCTTGACCTTAAATTTGCTCATCACTATTTCCATAATAAATTTAAGTTCAGCGTCTCGGAGCATCGTGGAATATATTGTATTGTCTTTGAAACAGTATCATGTTATCATATGTATTATGGTACTAAGTTGGTATATGACAGGCTTCTTGTATTTCATACCCCTAACACCTGTATATCATTTCTCCTTGAAAGTTGCCAACGTATAAAATGTATGAAAGTTGCCAGTATTTCAAAGTTCAACGAATTTATTTCATTTATGTAAAACTAAATGCGCATAGGCAGTAGGCAGGTTTATTACTATTAGGAAATCCTATCGAAGTAGCGGTCACAGTGGCAAGTCGTTTGATTACCATCACAAGAGAAATTTATTTAAAACTAGTTGATGTGACACATGAGATGCAACTGTCGATAGCGATAATATGTATAGTAGAAGAATACGTACCAAACTATATACCCATAAATCCAAATTATTGAGTATTTTATGATATTTTGTTTTCTATAGGAAACATGTAGGTATGCATGTCAAAATAGGATAGTATGGAGGTCAGTCCTTTTTTCCTACCCAGAATTTGAAAACAGCAAGATGGTATGTATTTATGTTTGGAGAAACTATTGACATATTTATATTTGATGGTATGTATTTATATTATTTGGAGAAACTATTGACGACCGCCGTGGCACAGTTGGTAAACCGTTTAGTTTCTGTGCGGGTGTCCTGGGTTCGATTCCCAGCAGAGGAGAAATTTATTTCTCACACTTATTGCTTATCTGGGTTGAAATCACTGGTTAGTTGGAAGAAATGGCCAAACGGCTATAAACTCGCCACTTGTGCAGGGTGGGCCTTATGTCACCTTAGATATTGTGTATAGGCCACTGTCATACAAACTGTATAAAACGATGTCGTCACTGAATTCTCTTTTTATAATAATTAACAACGATCCCTTTAAGAGATAATTTTCAATATTTTATCATATTGTGTATATTATATTACATATATCATATTAGATTGCATAACGTTTTATCATATTGCAATATATCATACCATATATCATCATATTTCATAACATTATATTATTTTATCATACTGCATTATATCACAATATCATATTCCACTATATTACGATCCATCATAGGTACTACATTACATACATAAGATAAAATATACTATATATTTGAAAAATATGTATTTTATTTTACAATTTTGTTACACTGTGGTGATTGATAGATGCATCTTTGTGAATCCATCTAAAACAATTTCGTTCTTTCGTATTTGATAATATAATATTTCGAAAAAAATGTTAAGCATTGAAGAAATGGGATCAATTTTCTCATCCTTTCTAATTCAATTCTGTTTAACTTCATCCATCAACGATTTTCATTTCTTTGTGATGTAAATGCTTTATTTGTTTGAAAAACATATTTTTTTAATATTCTATTTTTATATTGCTTCTCAGGCATCTAACATATATTATTATGTCTAATATTATTTTTTCCAGCACCCAAAAACAAGTCTCCAGACGACCGATATTAATTGTCTCATAGATCCAGACTGAAAATAAAACACGATTTCACTACTGTGTCTTCACCGGTAATCGAACCCGGGACCTATCAACAGTCAGATCTAGCCGACTGACCCAAGATGGATAAAGCCGCCAAAACCTTAACTAACTTAAAGGTAATTGTGATGACAGCATTGTGATACGGCAACTTGATCGTATGAAATGCATCATCAGTGTAGAGTGAGTTTGTTTTCGGACCTCCAGATCCTCGTGTTGGACCTTTCAATCCTTCGTATGTGCCCTTTTAATCCTTCGACTGAACTACATAGGCCGACAATTTTTTTTCCGATGTATGTTACTGATATACAAATGAAACTACCTACGCAAAAATTGGATTTCTGCTCTCCACTTAAATTGTAGAAAACTGGCGGTCGATAGGAAGGGATGGAGACAATTTCTGGAGGATGCCAGGGTCCATATCGGACTATAGTGCCAATGATGACGACTCTCCACACTATGGAACAGTGGAGAGTCATGATTTCACAATGTTTAAGCGTATTTCTCAACGGTTATCATGTAGAGAGTGCACACTATGAGTTTCGTCGTGATGTGTTTGTATGTATGGCGTATTTTGTCCTCCGACTTTATCAGTCCGATCGACTTCATCCAATTGTCGATTAGTTCAAGAGAATTTATTGTCTTAACATATCGACAAAGTATTAAGCCAAGACCCGCGTATAAGGAAAACTAGGAACATTTTATATGGCGTAGTGGACTTTTTTCATGCTAAAAACACCAACTTTGAGGCTTATCAGCATATAAATGTTCCCATACGCGAATTTACTCAGAATTCGGAGTATAACATTTTTTGTGAGTTTTGTGTGTCTGTGTATCTGTCGCCCCCTTATAACTTTTGATTCGCTCAATTTATAGAGCCCAAAATTTCAGAATATATAAATAGTTATAAGCCTACAAAACTTTTATACTCAAAATTTTGAATTTTTGTTTCAGTCAGGGGTTATCAACTTTTGAATTTTTGGTTTATTTTTCCATATATCTCAGAAACCATAAAAGCTAAAACGCTGAAAATTGGTATAAATATGGACAAATCCAAAAACTCAAATATATTTTTTCAAAAAAATTCCAGGGTTTTCAAACATTTTTTATTTTGAAAAATATTTTTTTATGATAAATTTATTAGTTTAACTGCCTATATTTCCAAATTTTTTAAAAATATCGTAAAAAAACGAAACACTCCAACTAGATAATTTAATTTTCCTTAAAAAATATCAGCATTGTAGTAGTACATCTCAATTTTTTTTTAACAATTTTTATAAAAATTGAATTAAGTGACGACATTGCTTCATACAATTTGTATGGCAGTCGCCTATACACAATAATATATGTATGTAAGAGGACTTAATAGTTTGATACTTAAATCTCCAAACATACATACATACCACCATCATGGTGTTTTCAAATTTCGGGTAGGAGAAAAGGACTGATCCCCTTCTGTCCTATCTTGACATACATACCTACATACATATGTTGTATAGAAAACAAAATATCTTAAAATATTCAATAATTTGGATTTAAGTGTTTATAGTTTGGTACTTATTCTTCAACTATACATACTATCGCTATCGACAGTTGGATCTCATGTGTTACATGCAACTAGTATATGTAAAGTTCATAAACTTAGAGCTGATTAGTTTTACATTGATATCCGTTAATTCCTTCTTTATTATTTCACCTATCCAAATTTTGAAAATGCTCTCACGGTCTGGCAAATCGAGGTATTTTTATATTTTTTGAACTTTTGATACAATAAAAATACACGCTTTAAAAATACATTCAAGGATTGTCAAATTATAAAGAAAAAATGTATGGTCTACTTTATCAATGTGATATAAATTTCATTTGTATGAAAAATGTATATAAACTGTATAAGAAAAATAGCTTCTGTATGGAAAAATTTCGTGATCAACTTCATATTAATATTGTATTGGTCTCTATAGACGAGAGTATTTTTTTACTCTCCACTTCTATCTTCCTCAAGGGGTAGGCAGTGAGAATCGATCACCCCATTATTCTATCTTGACACATATCCATCGCCTCATCAACATTGATTCACTGTCTCATACATGCTCATCTTGCTAGTTATGCATTTTTTTACATAAATTTCTCAACAGGTTTCATGTAGAAAGTGCATACGTTGAGTTTCGTGACAATGTTTTTGTGTGTATCGTGTATTGTGAAAACTTTTGTCCTCTGGGAATCTTATATTTAAGTATCGAATAGAAATGTACTTCATAAAAACGCATTTAGAGATTGTCAACCTTTCAAGTAGAAAAAATGTACACTTGCTATATAGTGGAGAGTTTAATATTGGCTAAAATCACTCGTTTTCCTTATCGGGAGTCAAAGATACTACAAATCTCGATAGGGAAAAAAATATCTGCGTATATGCAACTACAAAAATATTCGATTTACTTATTAGGTACTGTGTAACAAATAGGTTTGTGAACAAGTCAAATAATGTACTGATAATTATGGTGCCGCTCAGGGGTGGCATCTACGCGAAAGCATTGTCACTTCATGTGTACTGTTTTATCATTGTTCAAATACCAAAATTTTAATAGATGGCGTTAGTGTTTCAGCTTATTCTAAAGTGAAATGATTTTGATGAATAACGTAATATATTATCGAACTTTTCAAAATTGGATTGATAGGGATTAATTGATTGATACTCAATAAAAAGGCATATTTGGTGAACATTGCGCAAACGCATGAAGTGATCATGTTGACCAGCCGATGACAGGCCTTGTGGGTGCCTTGATTTCCCAGTTCTCTTATAATATTCCAACTTCGTCTCTATTGAGATGTTAATAATGTGATATGTAGTTAGTTAATTTATTGAACCTTTATTACATTTGTCTGTTGACAAATGTAATAAAGGTTCTTTTTGTGTTTATTTCATAATGTATTTTTTCGTATATTTCATAAGACTGTATTTGTCCCTTGAACAAATAAATAAGCATTGAATTTGCCTTCGACAACGTTTTTATTTTCATATATATATTTTATGTTCTTTTTAATACTTTAATACGCAGTATAATAAAAACAAATTTCCCATTATTCAATTATGTTGGTCTACGTCAAAAGTTGAGCGTATTATATAGAGAGAGTAGGTTTTTTAATAAAAACTCTAATTTTTGTTTCCTGCAAAACGCAAATACGCCCAATGATTGAATATGGTAGTCATTTCTGGGGGGCATGTCTGGTCATGGATATACTTATGCAACTATGATATTAATAATAATAATAATGACAATTTTTAAAGCGCTGTTTAGTGACAACCATGGTCAACTCAAGGGCGCTTTCAGTTTGCAAAAAAATAAGTTAAAATTAGTCCTATAGCTAACACATTGAAAATGGTGAAACATATAACTTAAAAAAAAATACGTAGAAATCACAAATTAATCTAGTTATATACATATTACATAATCCAGATGAAATTTTATGTTCAGCAAACATAATATTATTGAACGGATGAAGGACAATCTGGATACGATTTGCGGAAAAGATGAGTTTTTAATTAATTAATTTATTTATTTATTTAAAGGACAACATACAGCATATAATAAATTATAAAACATAAAGATAATTTGATTAACAATAAAACCAATTACAGGTTGTCGCTAATTGATGTTATGTATAGAACTCCATATAATCAGCATATCCATGATATGGATATAAGGTTAGGAATAAGTTTATTATGTATTCGTATTTGTCAAGCCGTTTGGTCACATTTTTCAATTAAATTATTTATTATGTCAACATATTTAAATATACTTTTATGATTTTGAACACTACCTGTTTGTTATTTTTTTATGTTTAAATTATCGCGATAAATTTTAAGTAATTGTGGATATTTTACGTAGTAGAATTCCATTTTAAATTAAATTAAAAAATAAAACAGAATGTTTTAGATTCTACGTATATTTTTTTTATAACTGGTCGATAACTATTTCGCCGTGTAAGGGCATCTTTAAGACTATGCCCTAACAAGGCCAAATAGCTAGCGACCAGTTTTAAAAAATATACGTAGAATCTAAAACACACTGTTTTATTTTTTAATTTAATCGCGATTAATGTCAACTTTGACAGCTCATCCGACATTAGTAAAATTATAAGTGTGTTTTCCAAGCTATAGTTTGATATAATTATATTATATTTCACAGTGTAACTAGTACACTGTTTCCAAAAATAATGACAGACCCAAGATGGATCAAGCCGCCAAAACCTTAACTAACTTAAAGGTAATTGTGATGACAGCATTGTGATACGGCAACTTGATCGTATGAAATGCATCGCTTCATTACTAATATTTATGTTATGCAAAAAAGCCTTTCATATGTGAGTTATGATTGACACTGACGCCATCTCTTTATCTTCATTATAGGTTTATTGTTCATTATTATTTATACCACTAGTAAAATATCACTCATCGAAACACTGTGAATATTGCTGTCATAGGCTATTTAACGTCATGCGAATACAATTCACATTGCTACTTATTGCAAAGATAAGAACTATCAAAGACGCATTTATTTTTCATATAAAATATTAAACAATATGATAGATTGTTATTATTTACTAAGTATAAAATATAAATATTCATCCCCCACAAAAAACTAGAACAAATTATACCTTTTAAGTCAGCAGATATAACACGAATCAATTTCAAAAAACAATTTCATTGACAGATCATGCTGTGATTTTTACACTTAATTTAATGACATTGATATATTTAATAAATCTCACTGAAAATGTTTACCGACACCCAACGTAAAAAAAATAATGTTTTATATATTCATACATATATTATATGTGTGTATGTGTAGGTGTGAGTATATGTGTATGTATATTTTATTTTATTTTATTTTACAAAGGACAGTACACAGTACCTACATGCATACAATTATTAAAAGTAAATAAGTAAAAATACAAAAATCACATCTAGGTACCTACCTCTTACGTACTATTAAAATAAGAGAGTAAAAAGTGTGAATTTGTGTGGGTGCGCGCATGAGAGAAGAGTAACAATATGTATGTATGTGTGTGTGAAAGAGATATCTAGAAAGAGTGTGAGTATGTGGGTGTGTATGTGTGTGTGTGTGTGTGTGTGAGAGAGTAGGTGTGCAAGTGTGTGTATACATGATAGACGATCATATATTGACAGATTCATAAGTTGAGAAGAAAAAGAAAATATATTGCTGAGTGTGGTTGGGAAAAATAAAATATATTGCTGAGTGTGGTTGGGAAAAATAAAATATATTGCTGAGTGTGGTTGGGAAAAATAAAATTAATCAGTTCCGATATGCATTTTTATGTATGTATATTAAGCTGGGCTGTCCATGTATGGAAGATTTTAAATTTCAATTTAAAATAATTTTAATATTTTATCTTGGCGAAAAGGGCCTCAAAATTTGTGCATAAATATTTAAACAGTTAATGCATTTTTAAATTTCAGATTTATTAGTAATTTTGGCCCTCTAATGATACTTGAAACTGGGACTTGTACTATGTTTTTAGAAAACATATATTATTTTGGATGTTTGAAATTTCGTAAGTAAGATGAAAATAAATGCCCTAAGGTGGTTCGGCCACATAGAAAGAATGAGTGATGACCGTCTGACAAAAAAAGTATACAAGGCTGATAAAAGAGGAATGAAAAGTAGAGGTCGGCCAAGAAAGAGTTGGCACGATCACATAAATGGGATTTTGAAAGATGGAGATGTTAGAAGTAAGAATAATAGAAGAGCGTGTATGAGACGATGTATGGACGTGAATGAAGCGAGGAATGTATGTCAAGAGAGAGGAGTCTGGCGTTCGGTTCTCTCTGCCTACCCCAAATAGGGAAATGGCGTGATGGTATGGTATGGTATGGATGTTGGAAATTTCTTGATTTTTCCAAAACTAATCCAACTGTCGATTCGTTCAAGAGAATAAAATTCTATTGAAGGAAAAGGCAGTTAAAATCCAAGATGCGTGTACGAAAGAACATTCGATATGGCGTAGTGGACTATTTGCATGCTAAAAACACCAACTTAGAGACTTCGCAGCATATATGTTCCTTTACATGGATTTACTCAGAATTCGGAGTTGCACATTTTATGTGAGTTGTGTGTGTGTGTGTGTGTGTGTGTGTGTGTGTGTGTGTGTGTGTGTGTGTGTGTGTGTGTGTGTGTGTGTGTGTGTGTGTGTGTGTGTGTGTGTGTGTATGTGTGTGTGTGTGTGTGTGTGTGTTTCTGTGTGTGTCTGTATGTGTGTGTGTCTGTGTCTCCCCCCTTATAATTTTTGATCCGCTCAATTAACAGAGCCCAAAATTTCAGAATATATAAACAGTTATAGGCCTACAAAACTTTTATACTCAGAATTTTGAATTTTTGTTTCAGTCAGGGGTTATCAACTTTTGAATTTTTACTTTATTTTTCCATATATCTCAGAAACCATAAAAGCTAGAACGCTGAAAATAGGTACAAAATATAGACAAATACAAAATTTAAAAATATCGAAAAAAGCCGAAATACCCCAACTAGATAATTTAATTTTCTATAAAAAATATAAACATTGCATTAGCACATCTCAATTTTTTTTAAAAAATTTTATAAAAATTGAATTTAGCGACGACATTGCTTCATACAATTTCTATGGCAGTCGCCTACACACAATATCGAAGAAGACTTAATTGTTTGATACTAATCTCCAAACGTACATGCATACCATCATGCTGTTTTCATTTTCTGGGTAGGATCAAAGGACTGACCTCCATACTGTCCTATCTTAACAAACATACCAACATGTGTTTAAATTTTCAAAAATTTTCAAACTGAATGTAGTGAAGATACCTACTCTTACTTATTTAATTCCCACATAGGCTTGATCTGTGCAAACGGAATGTAGTGAAGATACCTACTCTTACTTATTTAATATCCACATAGGCTTGAACTGTGCAAACTGAATGTAGTGAAGATACCTACTCTTACTTATTTAACACCCACATAAGTTTGATCTGTGCAAACTGAATGTAGTGAAGATACCTACTCTTACTAATTTAATATCCACATAGGCTTGAACTGTGCAAACTGAATGTAGTGAAGATACCTACTCTTACTTATTTAATACCCACATAGGCTTGAGCTGTGCAAACTGAATGTAGTGAAGATACCTACTCTTACTTATTTAACACCCACATAGGCTTGATCTGTGCAAACGGAATGTATTGAAGATACCTACTCTTACTTATTTAATATCCACATAGGCTTGAACTGTGCAAACTGAATGTAGTGAAGATACCTACTCTTACTTATTTAACACCCACATAAGTTTGATCTGTGCAAACTGAATGTAGTGAAGATACCTACTCTTACTTATTTAATACCCACATAGGCTTGATCTGTGCAAACGGAATGTAGTGAAGATACCTACTCATACTTATTTAACACCCACATAAGTTTGATCTGTGCAAACTGAATGTAGTGAAGATACCTACTCTTACTTATTTAATACCCACATAGGCTTGATCTGTGCAAACGGAATGTAGTGAAGAAACCTACTCATACTTATTTAACACCCACATAAGTTTGATCTGTGCAAACTGAATGTAGTGAAGATACCTACTCTTACTTATTTAATACCCACATAGGCTTGATCTGTGCAAACGGAATGTAGTGAAGATACCTACTCATACTTATTTAACACCCACATAAGTTTGATCTGTGAAAACTGAATGTAGTGAAGATACCTACTCTTACTTATTTAATACCCACATAGGCTTGATCTGTGCAAACGGAATGTAGTGAAGATACCTACTCATACTTATTTAACACCCACATAAGTTTGATCTGTGCAAACTGAATGTAGTGAAGATACCTACTCTTACTTATTTAATACCCACATAGGCTTGATCTGTGCAAACGGAATGTAGTGAAGATACCTACTCATACTTATTTAACACCCACATAAGTTTGATCTGTGCAAACTGAATGTAGTAAAGATACCTACTCTTACTTATTTAATACCCACATAGGCTTGATCTGTGCAAACGGAATGTAGTGAAGATACCTACTCATACTTATTTAACACCCACATAAGTTTGATCTGTGCAAACTGAATGTAGTGAAGATACCTACTCTTACTTATTTAATACCCACATAGGCTTGATCTGTGCAAACGGAATGTAGTGAAGATACCTACTCATACTTATTTAACACCCACATAAGTTTGATCTGTGCAAACTGAATGTAGTGAAGATACCTACTCTTACTTATTTAATACCCACATAGGCTTGATCTGTGCAAACGGAATGTAGTGAAGATACCTACTCTTACTTATTTAACACCCACATAAGTTTGATCTGTGCAAACTGAATGTAGTGAAGATACCTACTCTTACTTATTTAATATCCACATAGGCTTGAACTGTGCAAACTGAATGTAGTGAAGATACCTACTCTTACTTATTTAATACCCACATAGGCTTGATCTGTGCAAACGGAATGTAGTGAAGATACCTACTCATACTTATTTAACACCCACATAAGTTTGATCTGTGCAAACTGAATGTAGTGAAGATACCTACTCTTACTTATTTAATACCCACATAGGCTTGATCTGTGCAAACGAAATGTAGTGAAGATACCTACTCATACTTATTTAACACCCACATAAGTTTGATCTGTGCAAACTGAATGTAGTGAAGATACCTACTCTTACTTATTTAATACCCACATAGGCTTGATCTGTGCAAACTGAATGTAGTGAAGATACCTACTCTTACTTATTTAATACCCACATAGGCTTGATCTGTGCAAACGGAATGTAGTGAAGATACCTACTCATACTTATTTAACACCCACATAAGTTTGATCTGTGCAAACTGAATGTAGTGAAGATACCTACTCTTACTTATTTAATACCCACATAGGCTTGATCTGTGCAAACGGAATGTAGTGAAGATACCTACTCATACTTATTTAACACCCACATAAGTTTGATCTGTGCAAACTGAATGTAGTGAAGATACCTACTCTTACTTATTTAATACCCACATAGGCTTGAGCTGTGCAAACTGAATGTAGTGAAGATACCTACTCTTACTTATTTAATTTCCACATATGCTTGAACTGTGCAAACTGAATGTAGTGAAGATACCTTCTCTTACTTATTTAATTCCCACATATGCTTGAACTGTGCAAACTGAATGTAGTGAAGATACCTACTCTTACTTATTTAATACCCACATAGGCTTGAGCTGTGCAAACTGAATGTAGTGAAGATACCTACTCTTACTTATTTAATACCCACATAGGCTTGAGCTGTGCAAACTGAATGTAGTGAAGATACCTACTCTTA
Organism: Molanna angustata; assembly: GCA_963576475.1. Taxonomy (NCBI): domain Eukaryota; kingdom Metazoa; phylum Arthropoda; class Insecta; order Trichoptera; family Molannidae; genus Molanna; species Molanna angustata. The sequence continues at coordinate 45,680,536 of OY754966.1, forward strand.
CTTATTTAATACCCACATAGGCTTGAGCTGTGCAAACTGAATGTAGTGAAGATACCTACTCTTACTTATTTAATTTCCACATATGCTTGAACTGTGCAAACTGAATGTAGTGAAGATACCTTCTCTTACTTATTTAATTCCCACATATGCTTGATCTGTGCAAACTGAATGTTGTGAAGATACCTAGATACTCATATTTAGCGTTTCAAAATTACTGAAACCATTTTATGAATTTAATTCAAATGCGACGGAAGCATATAGGTGATGTTTGGAATTATCGTGGTAGTCGTACTGATACAAATTACTTGATAATGTTTGTGTTATTTTTTCTCTTTTCCTTTTTACCAATTATTTTTTTTCCCTCCAGCTATTGTTTACCAAACAAATTGTACGTACTAAAAATAGTCTTAAAAAGGTGTATAATATAATTTGTAATTCAATATACCTTTGTTAATACTGTTGGTTCTGTGTATTAATAAAATGAAAAAATGCATCTTTACATCCGTACAACAATTATCATCATTGGCGCTACAGTCCTTAGTGGGCCCTGGCCTCCTCCAGAATCCTTCTCCAGCCGTCCCTGTCCTCTGCCGCTCTCCTACAGTTTGCAATTCTGATCGCCCCTATGTCCTCTTGCCCTTAAGAGGCTATAGTAGGCTAAATAATGTATTTTGAAAATAATTTCCCCAGTACCCTCAAAAGATACGTCTTCTAAATAAAGAACAATATGTATATAACAATATCTTTAGTCTATTGCATGAGTTTTTTTGAAATTTGAATTTGTTTGATACTTTTCTTGTCAAATTAGTTTTAATAAAACCCTTTTTTAATTTTAATTGTAAGTAACTAAAAAACTACAAGGTACGTATCAAAATCGTAGCATCAAAATCGGTTCAGCTGTTTAGGAGGAGTTCAGTGACATACACACGTACAGAAGAATTATATATTTAAAGATATGTATAAAATAAAACGATATTTAATGTGAAAAATATAATTTCAAAATCATTTTTAACATTAAAAGTAAAGTGAGTACATTAAAAGCTATAGGTATTTTTATTTTAAATTTTAATTAATACATAATTTTACAATTTACAAAACAATGTAAAATTTACAAAATAATAATTATAATTCACTGTGTAAAAAAAGATCGAGTTCAATAAATATTCATTTTTAATCGTGGTTATTTTACCACGGTTAGTAAATTTCATATTTTTTTAAATAGAATTTAAAATTATATATTTATTTTCATAATTCAAGTTGATTATGGAATTTAATCATGAAGTGACAGTTTCAAATATTGGAAAAAAACATAATTAATAATATTCACATAAATTCATACTTATTGCAAAATAATATAAAAGCGAAATTTCTTTTAAATTTTCTAAGATAATTTTCATCTTCGAATGTACCATTGAGTAGAAATATTTTGGTGAAATCAAGTGCACCGTTCACTCTAATACCTGTCTTTCTCATTATGTATTTGTTTAGTCTTCATTCATCTATTTTCATCTTCGAATGTACCATTTGTTTAGTCTTCAATTTTCATCTTCGAATGTACCATTGAGTAGAAATATTTTGGTAAAGTGCACCGTTCAAGTGCACCGTTCACTCTAATACCTGTCTTTCTCATTATGTATTTGTTTAGTCTTCATTCATCTTGAATCCATGTTTACCCATATCATGGATATATGTAATTATCTTATGGAGTTGAATAATACCTTTCTAAAGATGTTATATCTACAAGCATACTCCAATTAAACAAATAATTTTAATATTATTCACGCATACAAACATACGAATCATCACGCCATGTCCTCTCGCTGGGGTAGGTAGACAGAATCGAGTTCCCTTCCTTGTCTAAAAACTAATGGCATCTTTTACATTCATGCATCACCTCGTACTGGTGCATTCAAGTAAATAAACTCAATTTTTATTGTACACAAATATTCATAATAAAAAAAATTATTACCATGTACATATATGTAATATATTGTACTCGAGTTTACGTAACAAAAATAAATTTTAATATAAAAATATTATTATTAAATTTTAGATACCATTTTTCTAGATAATGTTTAATCATCGTCTTACAATGTCTATTGCATGAAAATCATAATTTATTTGTTTAGTGATATAATATTATTTTTTAAAAGTTAGTATTTTTACCAGCAAATAACTTGAGAATACTCGTCTTGGAGGGGGGCGGTTAGTAAAATATACCAACCAAGAGAAAAGCAAAAATTTTCGCTCTGAGCATCCAAGTAACATTCATAGGTTATTTGCAGCTATCTGTGAGTACTACCTCTTTATTTAGTTCATATTATTTTTTACTAAATTATATCTTTAGTATACTAATTTCTTTGTCTTCGTATCTTTTTTTATATTTTATAAACTATTGGATTTCCATAAATACATAAAAAAAAACAATTTTAATATTTCTCTACCACCATCATGTTAAGTTATCCATATTTGGTTTTGTAATAATTGGGAAAAAATATTTTTTAGATAATTTATGTATAAGTGTAAGAAAAATGTACATTTATTCTTATGAGACACAAAGATTAAAAGAAGGCACATTCTAGGAACGACACATGTCAAGTTATATACAATTTTATCAAAAATGCAACTATTACATATTGAAGGCGACTTCCAATTCACATTATTCAATTAAAGACAATTATTTCTGCGTCAATATGATTGAAAGAATCCTCTCTTTTTTGAGAGAGTTACTACAAAGGGTACCTTTTACTCGTGATTTCAATAAAATAAAATTCTGTGTAGGTATAGGTATATTTTAAAAAAAATGGGTACCTAGTTGTTATTAGATTTAAAAGTTTATTTCAATTTAAAGCATAATATAACTGTTGGATAATTTCAAAAAGACTACATCCATTCGCAACAATATAAATAGATTTTATTGGATGTATTAATTTTATGTTAAATCTTGATTCAATTTGTTTATTTCAATATAACATTTACATAGCAGAAGTCGTGCATTACATTTGACATTTAATCTCATTAAATTAAAAAGAGACAACGAAACAAAAATAGATTTATACATTAAATAAATTATATTTAAAAATAATATATAAAATACATTATTTTGTAATAAAGTAGGAAATAATAAAATGAACAAAATTAGGTACTATAGTTGCTCATTGTCGAATATATATAAAATTTGTAAATTATAAATGATCAGATTTATCAGCCATAATTTAGAGGGTGCAAAAACATGTTTTTTAACAATCTCAAAATCTTTAATAGGTTTAACCTCAGATAAACAAAAAATACTTCTTTCTTCAGAAAATGTCTCAAAACCATAGATTAAGGAATATGGTCTGTGCTCAAAACAGATATAATGAAATATCAAATAAAAAATCTATAATACACACATAACTATAGTACACACATTGTACAAGAATATTTATATTTTTTAAAGTAGATACGTGTTAACATATTGATCAAATTACGACTTTTTATAAGATCTATAAATTTGAAATTTTAATAGCGATTGAGACGTTTGTTGAACTCCTTAGTTATATTGATAAAAAAAGATTTCATTATAAATATATTACATATTGTACCTACGTTATTAATATATTTTCAGGAACTACTCCTTTTTTTGGAGTTTCGTGGGTAGTAAATATTTAAGCCGATTATATGATTTTCGTTATATTTAAATACAGTTACATTATTAAAATTATCTGCGGATAATAAAATTATTATCACAAATTTAAACATATTTCCATTGAATTTGTATGTGTAGAGAGTAGGTAATACATAAAATATAGTGGGTAAATTGTGTACCCCGTTAAAACATAAACATTTTGCACAACACTACTACTGCTACACGTACAATGGGGTGGTGTGGTTCAACCAACTCGAAACAGATTCGAGACTGGCAACTGAATGTAGTAAATTCAAAAGAGAAGTAAAAAATAAAATAAACTTTATCAAACGACTGATTTGTAAATTATACTCACCTCATTAAGTTTAACAATAATTCTGTAATCGAATATTTTTATTATTGCATATGCGCAAACATTGGATTTTTTCCCTGTCGGGAGACAAAGATATTTTTTAACAGATTTTTAATTATCTCAATAGAGACGAAGTTGGAATATTTACTGTAGGAGAACCGGGAAATCCGGGACAGGTCGTAAGCCCTGTAGGTGCCTTGATTTCCCGGTTCTCCTACAGTAAATATTCCAACTTCGTCTCTATTGAGATAATTAAAAGTCTGTTAAAAAATAATTCTGCATATACAATTTTTTGTTTCTTTTGTATTTAAACGTCTCCTTGACACACGAGTGCTTACATTTGTGTATTTTTTATTGTATTTCATTAATGTATTTTTTTAAATATACAATTGTTATAAAAAATTAAAATAGATTAAAAAAACTTTAAAAAAAAATAAAACAGTGTCATGATTTATCTTTACTCACAACTGGATATTTTATAGAATTCGACTGCAGTGTGTTGTTTCAGTCACAATAATTTACACATTATTAACATTTCTCATATATCTGATTCCACAGGTAAAGGTAGGTAACTAACTATACCACAATCGATTCACCTCGCTCAAAATTGATATTTGTACAAATTTGAACTACGAAGATCCTCGAATCGAATCAATCTTTGGGCAGGGCGCTGTCGCTCTTTCCTCGGTGGTATGCCCTCACCGCCGCCGACTTTCCACCCAGCATTCTGTCCAGCAGACTCTGCTTGGATTTTCTCCTCACTGCCATCACCTCCCTGCAAAGATCTTGGAAGGCGTCCCCTATCTGAGTCACCTGTTCGGCGGCGGCCACTTCGGTGAAGTTGCATTCGAAGTCTTTAGCGAGGATCTCGCCTTCCTCTTGGCTGACCTGAAATGAAATTGTCATCAGCAGTTACTCGGGTAAAATAAACTAAATACTTTGTCCTATTCTGATTCGTTTCAGAGTACGAAAACGTCCAAATCAACGGGTGACCGTGGATAAAAGTATTTTATCCGCGCGGTGTGACGTAGTGAGTTCCATATAAATGCAGTCAACTTTTTGACATTTCTCATATACCTACTAAAATTCTGACGGATAAATTTAGACAAATCAGAAAAGGACATATTATATCGTTAGTTCAATCCGTTTAAACGTTCAAATCTTCAGCCACATAAATATGTATGTAAGTACATTATCATTTATCGATTCATCATTGATTTAAATTCTCTACCAATACACAATGCCGACCGCCGTGGCACAGTTGGTAAGCCGTTCGGTTTCTGTGCGGGCGTCCTGGGTTCGATTCCCAGCAGAGGAGAAATTTATTTAAATTTATTTCTCACGCAAATATTGCTTCTCTGCGCTGGAAACACTGGTTAGTTGGAAGAAATTGCCATACGGCAATAAACTCGCCACTTGCGCAGGGTGCAAGGAAGTGTTCATTATTATTATAACCAAGGATTTTGAGTATTTACTGTCAAACGATTTCGAAGCTAACCGCTTCTTCCTACGGACAAACATATTACATAGTTTAAATGTATATAAAAAATACTCAAAATTCGTGGTTTATACACAGTTTATTGTATATATTTTTCTTTATTTATAATTTTAAAATGTGCCACAAAGTAGAAGTAACATCATATGAAGAAATCATGTTAAGTACCTTATTTAAATTTTATATAATACCTAAATAAAATTGTATTTTTCGCCAATAGATTAAGGTACAATGTACATACATATATTAAATGTCTGATCAAGAACATAAATGCGCTGAGTTATGTGAATAGTTAAGGTGCCGCCATCGCAAATGCTCCCGTGGTGTTTAGGTATAAATCTAGTTCCAAATATCGCTCAGCGCGGCGCTCGTGCCGGGCACAGAGATTTGGCAATGTGCGTATTCACGAAAAATTTCCTGCATATTGAATATTTCACACGCGACAGCAGATAGGATCAATGCAAAAAAATATATAATAATAAGATTACAGATTTAATTTTTATGGCAGTATGCCTAATTCTCAAATTAATTATAAGTGTTGTGTATCTAGGATGCTTTAACCAATATGATACGCCCTTTCGCGGTGTATCATCCATATAATATCTACACTACATAATATTGCAAGTGTAGTGTCGAATTGTGTAGAATGAAGTAAACGAGATAAAAGCCAATATTGTTTATTTATCACCGTATCAAGTTAACCTCTCATCCCTAATAGTTGAGCTCGCGAAGCTAAATGTTTCACATTATCCCCGAAATTCTTTCCCCCGCACTGCAAGATCACACTGCAAAGCAATAAATTGCTAACAATTTTATCTTCTTCGAGTGAATGGATCCATCTAAAGCACTATTTCCATATATTACACCGTGGCTCGGGATTTTTATTCGGATCTTCTTAAAGGCTCTGTATGATACGGATTCCTGAACATACATGGGATGCAGTATGTACCTACCTACCTACTTTACCAACGTACATTCCGTCTGATAGATTTACCTACCTGAATATACAAAGCAATATTCACCTTGATAAGTTACAAATGTCTTTTCCTGTGGGAAATATCATTGGTTTGGGTGTATCGCCTTTGACATCGACGACTTTACAAATATCGATTGAACTTAAATCTACATATTTGTATGACTAGTTGCATGTAACACATGAGATCCAACTGTCGATAGCGATAGTATGTATAGTTGAAGAATATGTACCAAACTATAAACCCATAGATACAAATTATTGAATATTTTCAGATATTTTGTTTTCTATACAACATATGTAGGTATGTATGTCAAGATAGGATAGTATGGAGGAAGATCCTTTTTCCTACCCAGAATATGCAAATTGCATGATGGTATGTATGTACATATGTTTGGAGATGAAGTAACAAACTATTAAGTCTTCTTACATATTGTGTATAGGCGACTGCCATACAAAATGTATGAAGCGATGTCGTCACTAAATTAAATTTTTAAAAAAATTGTTAAAAAAAAATTGAGATCTTCTTCTACAATGTTAATATTTTTTATAGAAAATTAAATTATCTAGTTGGGGTGTTTCGGCTTTTTTCGATAATTGTAAAAGTTTTGGAAATATAGGTAGTTAAACTCATAAATTTATCATAAAAAAAATATTTTTCTTAATAAAAAATGTTTGAGAAACCCTGGAATTTTTTTGAAAAAACCAATTTGAGATTTTGTATTTGTCTATGTTTATACCAATTTTCAGCGTTCTAGCGTTTATGGTTTCTGAGATATATGGAAAAATAAAATGAAAATTCAAAAGTTGATAACCCCTGACTGAAACAAAAATTCAAAATTCCGAGTATAAAAGTTTTGTAGGCCTGTAACTGTTTATATATTCTGAAATTTAAGGCTCTGTAAATTGAGCGGATCAAAAGTTATAAGGGGGGGACGGACACACAGACACACAGACACACACACACACAGACACACACAGACACACACACACACACACAGACACACGAAATGTTCTACTCCGAATTCTGAGTAAATCCGTGTATGGAACATATATGCTGCGAAGCCTCTAAGTTGGTGTTTTTTGACTTCAAAGTTGGAAAAGCCATGAAAAAAGTAGACCTCTCCATACAATTCTCGCGTATTCTGGCTTGATACATTGTCGATATGTTAAGAGAACAAAGTTCTCCTGAACAAATCGACAGTTGGAAAATATCTTTGAGAGGAATTCCTTTAAACGCATTGGTAGTTTATATCGTATACTTTTTCAATTCATTTCGTAATTCAGAGCAATGTTTTGCAGCTGAAACAGTTGGTTTAGTATAATTGAATAATATAATATAACTATCTAGGTAATATGATCGAAAAGTTTAATATTTATTTATTTATTTATATTTATCTTCGATACACTATGAAACTCGGAAAAGAAAATTAAAAGGCAGAAATGGAAAGAAGAAGAGGTCATGGGCCGCCTTTGGTAAACTCTCTTACATCCTGAAGTGCTAGAATGACAACTTTGAAAGGTCAAAGGAAGTGTTCTGATAGTGGCCGATTCGGTCTTCCTAAGATGTGAAGGTCTCAGGGGGAGGCATATGTCCATTACCGGACGAAGGAAGGCAAACAAAGAAGAAGAAGGAATAGTCCATTTAAATGACTCTCGATCTAATTTGTTGGTACAGCAACAAAAACGTTTTATCTTCACAAACAAATGTCTGCATCTGATAGTTGTGTCAAAAGAATGCAATATCTTACATTGAAATAGAGTACACAAGGATTATTTGACAGGATTATATAAAATAAAATAAACCCAGAGGAGAGCATCCTGGCACACACGGAAACGAGGAGTGCTGACCTCAAATAATGGGAACAATGCTAAGAACAAAAGAAGTGTGGAATCAATAAAACGGCATACCATACAAATTAGAATACTTGCTTTTGATGAAGTTAGTGGTTTCATTTGATTATTGACGCGTTTCGGACGAGGAACATCGTCATTATTACTGTGTACTTGAAAATTTGCGCCGCTCGCGTAAATAATTCTTCGTGATATCAATTATACCGTCACATTTCATTATCTGATAGACCTTGTTTTATCTGACTGATTTTTAATTCTATTCAGACACTTTATTAAAAATTGTCCCTCAAAAAATGTGTGACCTGTGCAAATAAATGGAGCTTGGAGATTACGACACAACGACGATATCTACAATATGCATAATTAGCCCAACGTTATAAAGGTGCATGATATAAATAGGCAGGATACGTGAAAAGAATGGTGGATGAAAGAATGCCAAAGAGGATCCTGCACACAAAGCCCCAAAGTAGACGAAGCGTTGATAGACCCATGCTCCGATGGCTGGATGGCGTACAGCGGAATGTGGAGGCTGTTGGTGTAAGAGACTGGAGGAGGTTATGCCAGGGTAGAAGGAAATTTCGAGGAACGCTGGAGGAGGCCAAGGACCGCAATAGGCTGTGGAGCCATTATGATGATAGATAGGATTTCTTTAATGAGACTTCATTTTCAATGTGTTTTTTTTATGTAAATTTATAAAAGGGAAATATATGCCTTAAATGATTAAATAAATTAATTAATATTTCACGGAAGGTGGTTTAAAAATTAAATCAAAATATTTAATATTAAACATGGTTTGAAAAACCGTTATCAAATACTTTTCGGGCGTTTCACACAATCACGTTGGTATTTTGTTGAAAAACGATGATTTAAAGAAGTATTCACTCACTTATTCTTTTCGTAAATTTTCTCCGCCTACTTTCTAGAGTGGATTTTTTTGTTTTTATAGAATTTTAGTATGTAGTTTCCCTTCGTGGGGCGGAATTCTTAAGAATGTTTATGTAATATGTATTTTTAGTATAACCTTTGGAGCGTTATCGCATTTGTAAGTAATTGTAATAATAATACAGTCGGTTGTAGATAGGTATTCAATTTCAACATCATTTATCATACATATGTAGATACATTAATAATATCAGATATTTTGTGCCGGCATTCTAGATTCGACTTCAAGCCAGAAGAGAAGTTATTTGATATTTTTTTTTAGTTTTATGTGAATAGAAAGAGAATATCCATTTTAAACTATAACAAAGATGTTTTTTAGACCTTAGTCTAAATTTTAGGGTAGCCTCGGCGAAAACTTTCGTTTATAACATAATTCGAATCTAGGGAGAAATACATCTTCTTTTTCCTGCCCATCTATCCCGGTTTATCTAGAGTCGGGTCTCCTCGCACGTATGCGCCAGGATCTTTTGTCTTGGGATGTCACAACAGGAGCACTCTAAGCCGCCAGCTCCTACTCAATACTGGACTACCATGTTGCTGTGGGTCTGCCTCTACCCCTAGGTCTAGCTGGGAATACTCTGAGCCGCTAGCTCCTTCTCAATACTGGACCACCATGTTGCTGTCGGTCTGCCTCTAACCCTAGGTCTAGCTGGGAACACTCTGAGCCGCCAGCTCCTTCTCAATACTGGACCACCATGTTGCTGTGGGTCTGCCCCTACCCCCAGGTCTAGCTGGGAACACTCTGAGCCGCCAGCTCCTTCTCAATACTGGACCACCGTATTGATGTGGGTCTGCCTCTACCCCTAGGTCTAGCTGGGATGCTTAGTACTTTCTTTACCGAATAATCTTCATCTCTGCGCATCAACTGACCATATAATCTCATCTTCCTTTCTTTCAGCTTTTCAGCTGTTTGATAGGAGTACCTAATGTAACTTTTTTTTCAGTGTTCATGAAACTTTTTTTCTCAGATAGTTGACTGGAATTAATTACCTCCAGGCAATAGTCCGTCAAGTCTTAAATAAATAATTCATGATGACATATTTTCAGGCATATCTTGCTTCTCTAGGTCAATACATCTCCTTCTTTGAATAGAATTTTAATTCGTCGATTATACTCTCCTCTTGCTGAAGGTGTTGCTGATTCCATTGTTTTACATCGAAATCGACACTGCAATAAAAATGCCTTCATTTGAAATGCTTGGATATAGTATGTACTCTTCATTCTAAAAAAAATCTTCGTTTATTTTTTTCCATATTTAAAACTAAGGCGACAGTTACCTACACGTAAAGTATTAACTGTAATCCATCAATTTAATATTTATTGATGAACGTCAGTATTTATTGATGGATTAATAAATTAATAATAAAATCCATAAATAAATATTGACATCCATCAATACACTAGACTACACGTTCAGTAAATACCACGATACATCAGTATTTATTGACGTATCACAGTAAATACTTTACGTGTAACTGTCGCCGACTTCACGATGGTACTCCATAATCACAAAGAATTAAAATGAAAAATTAAATGTATAATTTTAGGTTCTATTTAATTAAGTTTGCAAGCGCAAACTTAATTAAAGTGCTTCCATTGAGTATCGATAATTGTCGATAATCTGAATAGTAATAGTAATGCCGAGCATCGTCAGAATAGTAATGTTAATTACGGGCATCGTCAGAATAGTAATAGTAATACCGAGCATCGTCAGAATAGTAATGTTAATTACGGGCATCGTCAGAATAGTAATAGTAATACCGAGCATCGTCAGAATAGTAATGTTAATTACGGGCATCGTCAGAATAGTAATAGTAATGCCGAGCATTGTCAGAATAATAATTTTAATTACGGGCATTGTCAGAATAGTAATGTTAATTACGGGCATCGTCCGAATAGTAATAGTAATGCCGAGCATCGTTAGAATAGTAATGTTAATGACGAGCATCGTCAGAATAGTTATGGCATTACCAACACCGGTGAATGGAAGTCGCGTTTACGAACTAAATTAAATAGATCAAACAAATTATATATTTTTTCATGATAATTCCATGTAATTCAACTTTCAATATCTTTATCGGTTCTTTTGATTCATTGAATATTTCAACTGAACAAAAATATTCAATTAAACGTATGTATGCGGTTTCATCCTAATAGTTGAAATAACATCTCGTTTATGTAAAAATTATTAGTTCATAAATAATTTAAATGATGAACCAACAATACATGCTCGAATGCCCTTGGAATATTTCAACCGACCTGATATTTGAAACAATGTTAAATTTTTTATTATTTATTTTGCATAAATTTGAATTAACTTGAAATAAAAAAATATTATGAAATAACCAAACAGAAAAGATTGCAAACGAACAAATTATGTACATTCATGAAAAATACATCTTTTCACCAATTTATTTATTTATTCAATAATTATTGAATCTGCAATGCCCCACTAGGGAAAATATCTGTGCCGGGGCCAATGCATCTCGAGACAGTGACACTGTAATACTTGATGCCAACATTAATCGTATAAAAAAGTGATAATATCACAATCAATAATGGAAATAAAAAAAAAATATTTACAAATAAAAAACATAAAAAAAATGCACCAATATAATTAGAGCAAAGTATGGGGTCGAAAGCTGTGGGTGAAAAATCCCCTCTGCATAGTGTCCGCCGGATATTAAGAGCCATTCCTTTATTTTAGTTTTAAAAGCATTTATGTATATTCGCCCATTTTGGTTCTTTGTACGATGACGCACATTTTAATTATTTCTCGTAGTCTGGCCATCTTCGTTGGTGTATAGACTGAAGAAGTATTCCGAAGAATTTCCGAACAATGGACCACTAATTCACTTCAAAAATGCTGTAGTCTCAAAACTCCTGATTTATGCTATTCCTTTTACGCGAATGCTATACTAGTTGCAAAAAAAATATCAGGCGTATAATTTTTTTTAAAGCTCCGTAAAAAAATGTTTTATACGGTGATAAGAAAGGACTAAGATTTATAATTCGACGAAGAGGTCATTTTTTAGTATAGTTCCTGATTTTGACTCGGGTCTTTTTGAAACCAGAATCAATATTTTGCTGAGCAGATTGCAAACCCTCCCCAACGCTACGTAGTGCGCTTCTTCGCAGGAGTACAATGGACCCAAATCCAAATCGTTGCCATGTTAAAAAAAATACGCACCAATAATGTCATTTTTTACAGCAACAAAGAATAAAAATACAATATGTAATTCGTCTGCCTTTATATCATTAAATATGTATTGAAAATTTTCAACACGCATATTATTATATCAGCAATGTAAATTGTTATATCGAAGCGAAATTTGAAAGAGATGAAAGGTTTTATAATATTTTGAATCGTATAACATAAAATACATAAACTCGCTTTCTGTAATCAGCAAAAAATATTTTCAACGCACAATGCTAGCAAACACTTTTTGAATTCGCAGAGTAATAAATTCATCTTGTTTTTTTTTTAATTCATAATTAAATAAGTTATGAAAAATGCATTTTTTGAATCTTATTGTAACCCATTTATGGAAACTTTGCTGGTTTATTTTATAATTATTTTGTACCATTACAATTGATTAATAAAACTGTATGTTTCCTTGATAAATAAATAAATAAATACCATGTTTTTTTCCTGGCTCCGAATTCAGATAAATTAATAATAATTGTAGTTTCCCCCAAAATTGTATATTAAGACTATAAGTTATAAAAGCGTGGAGTTAAGATTAGGTAACTCAGTGTAGTTGAACATTTTAAAATTAAAAAAATGTCAACGTGGGATTAGATCGATTAATCAAGTAAAGAGATCCTCCAATATTGATGCTGGTGGGAAAGCGTATTTACCTTTCCGTGTTGATAAGAGACAAGTACTGCCTCGAATTAGGCACTAGTTTGTTGCGCTAATGCACTTAAAAACTCGTGTTTAATTCAAGACACGTGTGCTCCAAATGCATACGGCTTAGCAACGCAAACTGTTCCTGCCATTACGTGTTCAATTCAAGGCACGCGTCTTTCAATCGTACACAGGTTTATAAATTTTATCATACGTATTGATTGAGAGTAACATGGCTATGTTGAGTCATTTTTTGTGTATGATTATTTTTGTTTTAATAGATTAATCTACATTATATCATAAAAATTTGTTAAGACATGTTTTTTGTATGACAGTGGTACCTACTCGTGAATTTTTCCATGGAATAATTAATTTGCGTCGTAATTACCTTCACAAGATACGGAGCACCGAATTTTACATTGGATCCAAAATAACAATTTTAAGTTCCATATTACTTAAAGAAAAACAAAATTACTGATTACTACCATAATATAATCTGTGAACAAAATACAAATGTGAGTGACAGACGAAATGCGAGCGAAATGAAATACCGCGCGAATTTCATGGCTACATAATATGTTCCATATTCGATAATTAATTGCCTTGAATTGAACACGTTTTAGCAGGAATAGTTTGCGTTGCTAAACCGTGTGCATTTGGAGGACACGTTCCTTAAATTCAACACGAGTTTTTAAGTGTATTAGTGCAACAAACTAGTGCGAAATTTGAGGCAGTAATTGCCTCCTAATCAACAAGGTAAATACGCGACCTGGAAAAAGGTAGAAGTCATGGCTGGGTAAATTCCGAGAATAGAGTGAAGTGTGTGGAATAGTTGTTCCATAGCTGTGTAAGAGATTCCAGAATCGGGGAATCCTGATATGGCCTGGGCAGAAAAACAATTATCATCATTTTATTTCGCAATAACAATATTGTCTTTCTTAGGTGTAACTTATCTCTCGATTATGTACCTGTCGCAGATGGACCATGTCCCCCTTGTTCCCGACCAAACTGAGCGGGACGTCTGGCTGTAATTGCTGTTTCACTCTTCTGATGTAGTTAAAAGACACGCGATCGGTTATGGAATATACCATGAAGAGTCCGTCAGCCCATTGGATCACATCCTGTGAAGGTAGCTCTTCACCGTTCTGGAAACAAAAGAAAAACATCCATTGAAAATACAATCCAGGTACTCTACTGAAGTTTAAGCTTTGCTTTTCAAGAACATGCTGTTATAATATGAGGGATGATTTTCAACAATATACTAGCACGACCTAGATGCAGACTGCAACTGTCAGTTTGTTCAAGAGAATTAACATATTTCTCTTAATACATCGATAGTATACTTCACCTTAGTCCCGTGTGAAAGAAATGTATGGAGTAGTGGACTTGAAATGGTTTTAAATATGACCACAACCCCCAATTTTATATATTGTCATCGAAAGCAAATAATGCTTATTGAAAATTTAGCAATATTGAATGATGGGAAATAGATTAAAATTTTATTATACTAAAGTATTGAAAAGTCTAGTGTTGGTCACATCGGAAATAGTTTGTATATTGAATGTGTATTGCAAATAAGCAATATAGGATATGGGAAAATGGTTTAAAATTTAATTGAACAAAACTATTGAAAAGAGTCTAATGTTGGCCACATCCCATTCGTTTTATATTTTTTTCATCAAGTGTGCATATACTTCATATTATTATTTTTTTTTAACATGTCTACGTAGGGGACGCCAGCTATTAGGATTTGGGTCCATTTTACTCTTCCGAAGAAGCTCACTACGTAGCGTTGGGAGGGGTTTGCAATCTAGAAAAGAGTTTATTAATTCGGATTTTAAAAAGACCCGGGTTGTACGAAGATGGAAACACAGAATTCGGAAGATCGTTCCACAGTCGGGCTGCTGTATTAATAAAGGAGTTCGAGAAGCGACTTGTTCGTATATGTTGAAGGTCCACTGTGAATGGATGCTGCGATTGAGTGAAGCGAGTGACTCTGTTGCGAGTGGGTGGAGGAGGGACCAAAGATGCAAGTTCTTCTGAGCAATTCCCGTGGTAGTATCTATAGAATAAACTTAAAATACCGACTCTGCGTCTGTGTTCTAGTGATTGCAATCCATCAGTCAGTGATGGATCATCAATCAGACGTATAGCACGCCTTTGGACAGCGTCGAGGGTATTCAGTAGGTATTGGGGGGCGCCACTCCAGAGGTGACTGCCATATTCAATAATTGGACGTATTTGCGCTTTGTAGAGTATACAGATCTGGGTCTTAGTAAAATATCTACGCGCTCTATATAGTACGCTCAATTTTTTGGAGGCGAGTTTCACCTTAGCTTCGATGGAGCCCTTGTAGTGTAATTGGTTCGTTATAGATACTCCAAGTAGGTCGATAGAGCTGCTGTTAGGTAGGGTGCTTCCGTTGAAAGACACTTGCAATTCATTGGGGTTTCTCTTCGCAGAAATTAGACAGGCTTGGGTTTTTGAGACGTTAAATGAAACAAGATTACTTTCACCCCAGGTATTGATTGAGTGGAGGTAGCTATTTATTTTTTGATGAAGGTCTTTCCGGGCTTCTGATATTTCACTCTGTTTAGGAGGTTTGTCAAAAGAGAAATTGTCATGGACTGTGCTGTCATCAGCGTAACAGTGGATGGGGGCGCGTAAGAGCAAATCATTAATATTTAGGAGGCATAGGGTTGGAGATAGAATGGACCCTTGAGGGACTCCCGCATTAATGGAATGGGGAGAAGAAGAGCAACCGTCCACTACAGTTATGACTTCGCGATCTTTTAAAAAAATCGCAATCCAAGTACACAGAGACTGGGGTAGTCCATAAGAAGGGAGTTTCATTAAGAGACCTCGGTGCCAAACCCGGTCGAAAGCTTTAGAGATGTCAATAGCGACAGTTTGAGCTTCTCCAAAGCGTTCCATAACTCGACCCCAAACGGATGTCACATACGCGAGTAGATCGCCACAAGATCGATTTCCACGAAATCCATATTGGCGGTCGCTTAAAATTTTGTTTGCTTCGAGGTATGTGATCAACTTGGTGTTTAGTACCCTTTCCATTATTTTGGAGAGTACAGAAGTAATAGCGATTGGTCGGTAGTTAGATGGGTTGGAGCGATCACCTTTTTTGGGAATTGGGTGGATGACCGCTTTTTTCCAGTCACATGGGACAATACCAGTTTTAAACGAGAGTTTGAAGAGTTAAGTGAGAACTGGGGCTAGTTCGGCGGAGCATTTTTTTAACACAAGAACGGGAATTCCATCTGGTCCATTAGCTTTGTTAACATCCAACCCTCGGATGGTGAGTAAAACCTCAGAGAAGTTAATCCTTACTTCTTTCATTTTAAAACCACAATGTGGAACTGGTTGAGGAGTTTTTCCTCCGTCGTCAAGGGTTGAGTTATCTGCAAATAATTTACCGAGAAGATTAGCTTTGCCGGTGGCAGAGTTAGCAATGGATCCGTCATGGTTCGTTAAAGGTGGAAATGAAGATGTGCAAAAGTTCTGACCTATGGAGGTTGACAATGACTAGAATCTTCGGCTACCGTTAGGGCATGAGGAGAGTTTTTGACTTATATGTTGGTCATGGAGTTTTTTAGCCTGATTAATGTTTTTTTTACAATCCTTCGTCATCTTGTTGTATGCTTTTTTATACACAATCAGACAATTATACTTTCGCCTTTTTTAAGGTTATATTTTTTTATTGTAGATTATCATAAAGTATCATGCTGACATTTAATTCTGAAAGTTTCATCACAATGTATCTGTGTGTATGTGTGTGCTGTGTATTATGTGTGTGTGCTGTGTACATTTGATTCTTTTCAATTTTGTATACATATTTAATACTCGCTTAAACCCTATTAGATTCTGAAAGATATCTGATCAATGCTCATCAATTTTTTAACTGTCAAATATTTCGTAATTGGAAAGATCGATCGATTTAAGTAATCGGAAAACTTAAAATTAGATATTTTTATATTCATAGATTGCCATTTAGGAATTATCAATTTTTCATATTAATACCTTTATTTATTCACTCATTTCACGAATTCGTCAAATTAATTAATTATAAATTAATTCGTCATATCAGGTCTTCCCGACGTTGACGACCACCATAGAGAAAGCCTCCCTGTCCTGTGCAGTGCGAAACAGCTCCTCCACAGTTCTTATACCGGTCCATTCGCGGATGTTTCGCATCTTCCCCTTCATGACGAGCTGAAGGTTGGCATGCTTTTCACCTCTCTGAATATGGCCGAAGTACAACACTTTACGAAGCTTAACATTGGTGAATAATTCTCTGTTGTGTTACTGACCATGTCAGTCCACGATATTCTATGCATTCTGCGGTGGATCCACATTTCAAATGCTTCAAGGCGGTTTATAATATTAACTTTGAGAGTCCACGCCTCCACTACATAAAGCTGAACTGACCACACATAACACTTCACTTCAGTGTCAGGGTCTAGATTCTCAGTAAGATTCTCACATTTTACTTCAGTGTCAGGGTCTAGATTCTCAGTAATTAGGTACACTACCCAAGTACTTAAATTCCATACAATATTTGAATACATTGTGGAGTGACTTGGTAGTGAGGAGTATAGCGTTGGCCGCAACCCATTTTTTTATTCTCCTCTCAACCACGACAGCATTAAATCCTACTCTCAAGGAAAGGGTACTTTAAATACATGCTAAGAAAATTTTGTAATGGAACAATGTATGACAGAGTAAGAAATGAGGACACAAGGAAAGAAAGCAAGATGAAAGTTCATTGAGATGGTTTGGGCACATAGGAAGAATGAATGAAGAACGCCTGACGAAGAAAATATACAAAGTTGCCCAAGAAAATGATGGCTCGACCATGAGAACGAAATCCTGAAAGACGGAAATGTAAGAAGCGTGAACAAAGTCAAGATTGAAAAATGTGGCGTTCGGTTCTCTCTACCTACATGACATGGCGTGATAGTATGTATGTATAAATTCATAGTTATATCAAAAAAATCTGGATGGGTAGGAATATTATATAGTTGATTTTTTGAAAGATAAATACAATTATGAAAGTAGATTAATATTGGACTAGGTAATTGAGTTTTGGAAATGCAATACCTACGAGATAACACAAAATGAGTTTAATTGCTTTCAATTGTTCTCACAATATGGATAACACTTTTGATTTAGAGAACTCACAGTTGTTAAGTCAGAGTACATATTATACGATTTCGATTATTCAAAACTTTATCAACGTCGAAAGTTACAGATCGAATTTTGTTCGATTGAAGCTTCCAGAAGTTTTCCGTTGTGTAGTCTGTCAATACGATTTCCAGTAGATCTAGAAACTTCTACTATGTGAATTCTAGTTTTACGAAGACAACGCGAAAATTAGAACGAACTTAATGGTTTTTAGAAAATTTTCCAATAGTTTACGTTTCGTTGGGCAGACTGACATTTTTATTTCTACCCGATGTGAGGACTCGATTTTTTTCCTCGTGGATTGTTCCCGATTATTGGACCACGCAATTCCTTACTGGACACGGCAGATTCAAAAGCTATCTCTTTCGTTTTCACTTATCCTATTCGTCCTCATGTCAGCTTTGTGATAACCCTGAACAGACTTCTGAGCATATCCTATGGGAATGCACTAATTTCTCCGTGTCAACTTTCCGACGAGAACTCTACGACGATGTCCGAGGGAATTTCTTTGGACCCATTGGACATGCGGACCTTGTAGCCACGAAGAGCAATTTTAGGGCTTTCAAGACTTTCTATCTTAAATTCGGTGCACTATTATCTTCACTATCACTGAGCAGTGAGCCAGTTATTTCAACATGATTAGCTCTCTTTGGCACATTAAGTGCAGTGTCTGCAAGGTTTTAGAGTTCTCCGGACTCTTCATATGTTCTTTCAGAGTTTTGCAAGGGGCCGTTATTAGTCCCCATAAGCAGAACGGGTGGTGGTGGGGGAAGAACTGTTTACGTTTATATAAGTAAAGTAAATTAATATTTATTTCATATCATCCATAAACGATTGTTTTTGACTTCGTGGTATCATTTTGCAATAAATTAAATTAAATAAAACATAAAATTGTGTACACCACTACAAAGTATAATTTGTAACCTCCTGAGGATGGGAACTTTGTTCTCGTAACATGTAGAGGAATTGTCATTCATTTAAATAAAAGTTATGTACATATGTAGTGGTGTACATAAAGTTGTGTTTTATTTGATTTATTTAATATTTATAATAGAGAACGGTCTGAGAATGAATGCCAGCAAATCAAAGATAATGGTCTTTGAAAAGAGTGAAAGCAGAACAGCGTGTAAAATAAGAGTAGAAAATAAATGGCTCGAGCAAGTCGACAAGTATGTATATCTGGGAAGCATGTTTCAACGGAATGGACGACCTGATAAGGATATCGAAAGAAGAGTTATGGCAGGAAACAGAGTGAATGAAGCACTGAGACCAGTTATGAATGATCGCAACATATCAAAGGCTGCCAAAGTTGCCATTCATAACGCTATCTTAGTGCCAACATTGACGTATGCAAGTAAAACCTGGACATGGCAGAAGTCGCACGAAAGCAGAATAAATGCTGTTGAAATGAGATCGCTAAGAAGAATCTGCAATAGAACGATGTATGACAGGGTAAGAAATGAGAACATAAGGAAAAATGTAAGATGAAGAAAGATATCATTAATAGAATGAAAGTGAACACACTGAGATGGTTTGGCCACATGGGTAGAATGAATGAGGAACGCCTGACGAAGAAAATATACAATGCGGATAGGAATGGATTGAGAGGCCGGGGCTGCCCAAGAAAGGGATGGCACGACCATGTGAACGATATTCTGAAAGACGGAAATGTTAGAAGCATGTACAATAGACGAACATGTATGAGACGATGCATGAATGTTGACGAGGCGATGAATGTGTGCCAGGATAGAAAGATATGGCGTTCGGTTCTCTCTGCCTACCCCGTAAGGGACATGGCGTGATGGTATGTATGTATGTGTATGTATGTATAATTGATATTTATTTATTTGCAACTGTTGTGGTTTATTGCCAAACCGCATTTTTTATAAACCAACCAGATTTAAGGTTTATTTACAGTACCTATAATGTGTAATATAGATAACAAAATAAAAGTAAAAATAAAAAGATAAAAATGATTGAATATAAGAAAAAGTTGGCACGATCACATAAATGGGATTTTGAAAGATGGTGATGTTAGAAGTAAGAATAATAGAAGAGCGTGTATGAGACGATGTATGGACGTGAATGAAGCGAGGAATGTATGTCAAGAGAGAGGAGTCTGGCGTTCGGTTCTCTCTGCCTACCCCAAATAGGGAAATGGCGTGATGGTATGTATGTATGTATGAATATAAGAACAGTTCATAACAGATAGATTTTATTACTTTTGAATATGTATAAAAAGACGCAATATCAGGAATTATACGATTCCAAAGCCTTGCTGATTGTTCTTCAAAAATTCAGTTCTGTCAATTGGAATAGATAGTAAAGTTCGTTCAACGGATCGGTGTGGACGCCCGTGGCTTGAAAGACATTTTTTTTTATCTTTGAGCTACTGAGATATCAAATATCTTTGTGTCAACTACGTTTGAGTATTTATAGGTCAACTAATATCGGAGACGTTACGCTATTTCATAAGGACCAGACTATTGATGAGAATTTTTTTAGCGACGTTTAATGATTCGTATTCGGGATCATGTCAAGGGCGTTGATAATTTAATCTCGTATTGCCCTACGAAGTATGCTTTCAGTCATTGTGAGAAAGTGCTTATAAGTAATCTGTTGACAAGCATCCAGGGGAGGTCCAGGATGATAAGCATCTTCTTGCCTGCCGAAACATGGCACAGGTTTGTAACGAGGAAGACTTGGTTATGGCAAATGACGTGGCAATTGCTGCTGCAACGTTTTGGAGTGGAAATGACTAATATGTACATATGTCCGGATACGTTAAGTAAGTAAGTTTTGAAATAAACCGACTGAATAAGGAAATACAAAAAGTAAAACATAATTAGTAGTCCAATTAAAAATTAGTACCTATTACTCTTCTGGCAAACATCCATGGCTTCCTGAATATTACAATAATAATTATTATTTTAGATTGCAACTGTTGAGTGATAAATTAATATTCTTCTCAAAAGACCTTTCAACTAATATATTGGTTTTAGCCAACGTAAACTCCATAAAATATAATTGATCAATTATTTATCATCAAACTTCACATATTTCTTATATTAATCATCTTTAAATATAGTTTTATGTTCCATATTAATCGTATGATTGTCCTTGATCGTAGGAAATGTATCGAAATACTTATCAGCGGAAAAAATAAGTGGGAAATTATTTTACTAGTTGCATGTAACACATGAGATCTGACTATCGATATATAATTGAAGAATACGTATAAAACTTAAAAACAAATTTATTAACATTTTAAGATATTTTGTTTTCTACATATGTATATAAAACATGTAGGTATATATTATGTCAGGATAGGATGGTATGGAGGTTAGTCTGTTTTTCCTACCCATAATATGAAAACAGCATGGTATATGTTTGTACATAACTATCAAACTATTGAGTGAGATATCGTGTAGTGTTTTCTGCCTTAAAAATTTATGGAAACGATGTCGTCACTAAATTAAATTTTTATCAAAATTGAAAAATCCTCCAAATTCTGAATTCATACACATAATATATAGAACATATATGCTACGAAGCCTCTAAGTTGGTGTTTTTGGCATGCAAAAAGTCCACTACACCATACAAAATGTTCGCGTCTCGGCTTAATACTGGCGATTCATTATGAGAATTAAATTCTCTTGAACAAATCGACAGTTGGAATATTGAAGTTACATATTATTTGAAAATATTTTTTTTTCTGAATCTTCAAGGGTATTTAAGCGATGTCTACAAAGCAATTTAACAATGTTATTAAGTTATTTCTTCCTAATGTATGTTATGTATGTATGTAATTGAATATGTAAATATTATGATGAACAATTATAGCGTAATGGAGTTCTCAACGTGGTGGCATGTAGCAGTATTGTTAATCTTCCCTTATAATCCTTTCGATTCAGATTCACCAAAATTCATGTATTTATTTATTTATTTTTATTTTTTTTTTTAATTTAATATGTCCTTGTTAAACAAGTACATATACATCTTCCTACGTTCCCTAAAATAAGAAAATAAATGCTTGTGCTATAGGTGAACGAAATCGGTCGAAGCAGGGTATGTTAATTAGTTGAGTTTTATTTTCTGGTCTTTATGTAATTTATATTTAATGTAGGTAATCGATTTTTTTTATTATTGCATATGCGCAAAAATTGGATTTTTTTCCCTGTCATGATTTTTTTCGCAAAATTGAATTGATAGGGATCTCATTAAAAAAAAGGCATAATTTGTGAACGTTGCGCAAGCGCATAAAGTGATCACGTAAACCAGCCGATGACAGGTCGTAGGCCCTATAGGTGCCTTGATTTCCCGGTTCTCCTACAGTAAATATTCCAACTTCGTCTCTATTGAGATAATTAAAAATTTCTAAATTTCAATTTTTAATAAATTTCAACGATATATAAAAATTCATAAAGATAAAATTTATCATATTACACCGCAAAACAATTACGATACGACCCATAGCCAACTTTTCATGACTCCAAAGATTAACACGACATTTGGACTAGGGAACTAGGGAACTTAATAAGAAGGCATAATTGGTGAACGTTGCGCAAACGCATGAAGTGATCACGTAGACCACCGGATGACAGGTCGTAAGCCCTGTAGGTTCCTCGAGTTCCTGGTTATTCTATAATATCCCAACTTTGTCTCTATTGAGATGTTTAAAGTAAGTATGTCAATAAAAATAACATTTTAAAGAGTTCAGCAATGAGGTTCACCGCCAATTCAAAATGTAGTGCCTTGGTGAGACGAGACTGATGTGTTGGAATACACCGTGTGTCGTGCTTCTATAATTTACAAGGCAATGCACACCCACACACGTCTCGCTGGTTACCCCACATTGTGGACTATGCCGTGATGTATCTTATATTACCATTCCTCAATACATCATGGTCGACCTTTCTTTCTAATTCGAAATTAGTCCAAGTAAATTAGTGATATCCGATACGTGTGAGATTGAATGAAGCTGTTTTCTGTCAGTCCGCACAAGACGCCTGTAAGTTTTAAACGTAACAGATACACACATGAAAGAAATCATGAATATTCCATCGGACTAAGTAATAGGTAGACATTTTGAAGATCAAAATGAATTCCATGATTTCATTATTAATGTATTTGAACATGTGTTGGTTTTTATTTTTTTGGTTGATCGATTGGCGTATGCCGAATTTCAATAAAATATATATTTTTATCTCTCCATGGTCCGAATGATAGATTTTAGATGAACGGTTCAATTAAAATGCTATTTGACGGATCACGATTGATGTTAAAGTAAATATAAAGTGTTGGACGTGTACATAGGTTCGATAAAGTTGAATGAGGCGATAACTCAAATTGAACATAAGAACGATATGGATACATGTTGTATTGCAATCTGATTCACATACAAACGATCGGATACCGCTGAATGAAAGGTCACGTTTGCGAACAAAATTTAATAGAACTTAAATTATGTATGTACCTATATATAATTTGTAAAAATGTTGTAATAAGGAAATTTCATGCAGTGATAATGCAAAAAAATATGACAGCAAAACGTTCTAGAGTTTTTGTGTTAACAGAGTAGTAGAACGTTGGAAAACCTGTCTAGATGGGGCAGGGGCTTCCTGCAACAGGGAATAGCAACGACATGTGACTGTGGGGAGCAGTAGACCACCGCACATCTGTGCAGCTGCCCCTCAAGTCCAGTCAACTGCACCATGCACGATCTTATGGTGGGCAATTATTGTGCTATTGACGTTGCTAGGCACTGGCAGAAAATTATTTAAATGCGTTGCTGACACGATAGAAGAAGAAGTAGAAACCCATTTTAAAATTAATAAATAAATAAATATTTTTCCACAGTAATTTTATGACCACCGAGCGTTTTTACCAAGGTGACATGGCGTTGTCAAGGTCCAAATGAAACTAAACAAAATTAACAAGATTCATACTTCACTCTGCATTTACAATGTTGCCCACAAGTGTGGGCGGAGTTACAGTGATTTTACAATGTCGCCAAATATGTGGGTGGAGTTACAGTGTTTTACAATATTGTCAAATATGTGGGTGGAGTTACAGTGCTTTATGATATTGTTAAATATGTGGGTTGAGTTACAGTGTTTTACAATATTGTCAAATATGTGGGTGGAGTTACAGTGTTTTACAATATTGTCAAATATGTGGGTGGAGTTACAGTGTTTTATAATATTGTCAAATATGTGGGTGGAGTTACAGTGTTTTACAATATTGTCAAATATGTGGGTGGAGTTACAGTTTACAATATTGTCAAATATGTGGGTGGAGTTACAGTGTTTTACAATATTGTCAAATATGTAGGTGGAGTTAGTGTTTACAATATTGTCATAATGTGGGGATACATTTGGTATGTACCTGGATGTTTACGATTTTTTCTTCTTTATTTTTATGAATTTCTAACATTTCTAGAGCGTCTAGTTTCCATCCTTTATATTCCGAATGTAAATCCAAACGTTGTACAATACATGAAAATACAACGTCTACGTTGGCTCGGACACATTTGTAGAATGGAGGATAGCCGGGTCCCAAAGAAAGTATTGAACACCTGTCATGAAGGACAAAGAAGCAGAGGGAGACCTAGAATGAGATGGCTGGACGACATCGAAGGAGATATAAGAGCGATCGGGCAGACAAATTTGAGGAGACTTGCTGCCGACAGGGTGGAATGGAGGCAGTTTCTTGAGGAGGCCAAGGCTAACACCGGGCTGTAGCGCCATCGCTGATGATGAAAACTTCTGTTTCCCAAACACACAGATTGACTTTTTTTATAATAAATATATATGAGTTGCAATTAATGGTTAATTTTAAACTCATAATTATAGAAAACTAAAAATATCAAAATAAGTTCATCATCATCAAAAAAGTCTTAATCCTGCGGATTGGTTTGCAGAAATCTACATCTCTATCCTCTACAGCCCTCTTCAGCTCAACATATGAAGCGCAGTTCATGTCCTCGCACACCTGGGCTAAATACTCCCGTCGGGGGCGCCCCCTGTGGTTTGTCCCATCAACCATTCCCTCCATTAAGTCATGTTGGAGACCCTCGTGGCGCACGATGTGACCAATACAGCGAGCACGTCTCTCTGAGATGGTTTTGAGTAGGTGCCTGCCTTCTTCAACTATGTTGAGAACCTCGCCATTCGTGATGTGGTCCCTCCAGGAAATTCCCAGTATTCTTCTGAACACATCTCGAAAGCCTCTAGTCTATTTCTGTCTCTTTCGGTAAGACACCATGTCTCACAGCCATACATCAGTATGCTCCACATACATATATGTTTTTTTAAGTCTCTTAAATAAGTTCATGTATCATTATACCTAATTCAAACCCCAAAATTACTATCAAAATTATTGTGATTATTTTTAGTAAGAAGTTCATTAGAACTCTTATCCATACACTCTTATAGATATTTAGTTGAAAAGCTTCATAACGAAGAAGCGATCGCTTTGAGAGGATCGTGGTCAAAACAAAATGATTTTGTTTAAAAAAACTACCTACAACAATGTAAGCTCTTTTTCTTTTGTTTCCTTCTGTCATACATTTTTAATACATTTTCCTACATGTTGTATAAATTTTCTGCAAACATTGATGTATTGATTATTTTCTTACGCCATTTATATATGCTTCATTAAAAATAGACTAGTTGCATGTAACACATGAGATCCAACTGTCGATAGCGATAGTATGTATAGTTGAAGAATAAGTACCACACTATAATCCCATAAATACAAATTATTGAAAATTTTAACACATGTTGGTATGTATGTCAAGATAGGACAGTATGGAGGTCAGTCCTGTTTTCCTACCCGGAATATGAAAACAGCATGATGGTTCTGTATGTATGTTTGGAGATTAAGTACCTATCAAACTATTAAAACTTCTTACATATTGTGTATAGGCGACTGACATACAAATTGTATGAAGCAATGTCGTCACTAAATTCAATTTTTATAAAAAATGTAAAAAAAAGTTTGAGATGTGCTAATACAATGGAAATATTTATTATAGAAAATTAAATTATCTAGTTGGGGTGTTTCGGCTTTTTTCGATATTTTTGAAAAATTTGGAAATATATGCAGTTAAACTCATAAATTTATCATAAAAAAATATTTTTCTTAATACATAATGTTTGAGAAATCCTGGAATTTTTTTGAAAAAAATTGTTTGAGATTTTATATTTGTCTATATTTGTACCAATTTTCAGCGTTCTAGCTTTTATGGTTTTTGAGATATACGGAAAAATAAAGTGAAAATTCAAAAGTTGATAACCCCTGACTGAAACAAAAATTCAAAAATCTGAGTATAAAAGTTTTGTAGGCCTATAACTGTTTATATATTCTGAAATTTTGGGCTCTGTAAATTGAGCGGATCAAAAGTTATAAGGGACGGACGGACACACACACACACACACACACAGACATACACACACACAGACACACACACACACAGACACACACACACACAGACACACGAAATGTTCTACTCCGAATTCTGAGTAAATCCGTGTATGGAACATATATGCTGCGAAGCCTCTAAGTTGGTGTTTTTTGACTTCAAAGTTGGAAATGCCGTGAAAAAAGTAGACCTCTGCATACAATGGGCGTGATGACAGTATGAAAAAATCATTGAAATTTTAATTTTATAAAATAAAATAGGTTATAAAGATTTGAAAAAATACATTTCTTTTCATTTTAAAAGAGCGAATAATATTAATATTATTAAAATAAAAATACAAAATATGTAAGTCCGCCATTTAACGAGAAACACCAATCAGAGTGAATCAAAATATTATGACGTCACAGTTTCAATACAATATATATGAAATTACTTTGCATCGAAAAAAGACTTTTGCTCATCAGAATTTAGAAAGGTAAAAACTTACATATAAGCGAATTTTTATTATTCTATGCATATAAGTACTTCATTTATCTATAATTTAAATACAACTTACATCTCGATAATTGATAAAATATGTTCCTTCTTCTCTCTACATTATGTGTTCATAAACTAAAAGCATACCTACGCGGTACTGCGGTAGACATGACATGTGTAAAGCTGCGTTGCACCGCTCAATTGCGTCGATTCTGTTCACTGCGACGGGTGTGTTAACTCACTCCTTCGAAAAATATTGGCTCACGGCGCAGTGAGTCGTGAGTGCTAGACAGGGAGAATGCGAACCTTGATGCGAACAGTGTGAGGGTATTGAGTTATTGAGTTGCCTGCTTTTTAACCGACATACTATTACTTTCCCGATTCTACTTTTAAAAGTAGAATCGGGAAAGTTGTGATATTTTTAAACATGTAGGTACATGAAATATAATGAATACAATAATAATCTTTGCTTATATAAAATACAATACCTTCATATTATACTTTTATTATTATTTTTTAACTAGCTTAATGACCCGGCGCAGTGAATAGGCGTGATGAGAGTAAGTAAAAATCATTGACATTATGATTTCAAAAAATAAAATAGGTTATAAAGATTTAAAAAAATGTATTTATTTTCATTTTAAAAGAGTGAATAATATTATTAAAATAAAAATACAAAGTATTATAGACCGCCATTTTGTGAGAAACGCCAATCAGAACGAATCAGAGCGCATGACGTCACGATATTCTAGGTCCACGTCCAGTGTTGCCGATTTCGGGAAATTCAGACTTGCGTCGGCACTTAATCGGGAAACGCTTTAATTCGGCACTTTTTGGGATTAGAATGTATAAAAAAATTATATATTTTTGTTTATACTAGATGTATTAATTTTGTATTTTTTACGTCTAAATAAAAGTAACTATTATTATTATTAGTAGTAAACATACAAAGTAAATATAAGTTATTTCATTTCAATGATTATCATTTTATTATTTCACTGGTGCTTACATAGTTTAAGCAATTTCTTTTTGTTTGTATCTTTGTTACTAGCCCCTTCACTAGGCATGGCCTGTGCTAAGGTAAGCTAGTTTTATGTTATTGTCTATTACGTTGTTTATTTAGTAAGTACATATGTAGGTATGTCGGTTAAAAAGCAAGCAAGTCAATAACTCAATACTCTAACACTGTTCGCATTCTCCCGGTCTAGCACTCACGACTCACTGCGCCGTGAGTCAATACATTTCGAAGGAGTGACTTAACACATCCGGCGCAGTGAACTGGGTCGATGCAATTGAGCGGCGTAACGCAGTGGTGTTACACAGGCCTAATGCCTAATACGCGGGAAACTTAAGATGGCGTATTTTGACGTTTGGACATTCATGAAGTTCTTTTTATGCTTATTGCCTTATTAATGGTAAATATTTTGTAAATGAATTATAGTATTGAGAGCTAAATGTGGGTGAACAAATACTGTATTTCATTGTAAACGCATACTTAATAAAATACACTTTCTGGGTATTGCCGTGCCAAATTTAACCACTTATTTCTCGTTTATATTCGCGTGGGACGAAAATAACTACCTCAGTAAGTGTTTTTTTCGATGTGTTTGTACATTTTGGAACCGCACAACACTTATGCACTTTTGAATTTATTTTAAATACACAAATCGTCTTAGAATACATATAGTACATATAGTAGTGATATGCGGTTTACGAAACCGTGACGTCACCGTCAGCTCCGACGGACGCCATTACACTGCAAGCGTTTTTTGACGTAAATGTCAAATTGGATTTTGAAATGGCAATTTTTGCTACTAAACCTTTATTTTATGTAGAAATGTATATATATTTGAAAACAGTGGATGCGTAAAAACATCGTGAGATAGTTTCTCAAAATTAGTCATCATGCCTATTCTCGCGTATTCTGGCTTGAAACATTGTCGATATGTTAACAGAACAAAGTTCTCCTGAACAAATCGACAGTTTGATAACTGCTCCTCAACTAGGCATACCTGTTCTAGGGCTAGCAGTGTACATATTATTATAAAATTTCACAGGAGACATATATGTAGGTTGTACCTGTTTGCATTTTTAAAAAGTAAACAAACTATATAATAAATAAACTATAAAAAAAATTCGTTGCATAGATCTTTAATGGGTAGTCAAGGGGTTTGCTGAGTATTATCTTTTTTACACATCTATTTAAGAGGGCGACTGCTGCCAACATACCTATTTTTCAATTTAAAATTGCATCATTATTACAAAATGAATCATTTTGAAAAAAATAAACTAGTAAGTTTGGATATTAATAAAGAAAAATGCATCTTAACTTTTTAATTATATGCTGTATATATTCTTGTAGAAAATAATAAGTATACCCCGATTTTTGAAATTTTACTTAAATTTCTAAAAAAATATAAGGCGTAGACCAATATGCATCAGGTTAAGTAAATAAACCAGAAAAACTTTTATTTCGCAATGGCGCTGAATGGAAAATAAATGTTTTTAAGGTTTATTTACTAAACCTGAAGCAATAATGCAACGTCACATCATATTTATCAAGATATTTATGTCTTCTTTCATTTAAAAAGATACATATTGGTCTACGCCTTATAGTTTATTGAAAATATCAGATAAACGTTGAAAATCGGGGTATGCCATTATTTTTCTTCAAGAATTTATATAGAAAATTATCAAAAAGTTAAGGTATATTTTTCTTAATTAATACCCAAACTATCTAAATTATTTTTTTCAAATTAAATAAAGTATATCAAATTAAAAAATAGGTACGTTGGCAGCAGTCGCCCTCTTAAGCACAGTTTTTCCAGAACGGATTTCATATAAAGGAGTTTTTTTTTATTCGACATGAATTATTTAAAGTTCATTGTTTATTACATATTTTTCTATGGCGTATTGTTTTTAAGATTTAGTAACTTAACATTTAATCTAAATTAGATATTTTTTTCTAAAATAGAACTGTTTATAGTATACCTAAGTAAAAAAATTGGTGCTGTGAAAACCAACATAATAACTTAAAACTCATTACAGAGTAAAGTTAATTTAGACAAAATACAAAGAAAGATATTTTCACATGTACATATCCATTATCCATACACGGCTATCATTATTTGTATGGATGTTTTCGCGTCAAAGTATATTTCTTTGTTTTCGTAAAAATACGCAGATTATTTTATCAAAGCACCTCGGCTTGAGTTTTGTTCAATTTTTATTATCTTTTGCATATCTTTCGTCCTTTTGAAATGATACTGAGACGCGTCATTTAACCTTTTGCGATTTTCGGATAATTCCCACTTTCGCCTCGCAACCTTTTTCATCTAATAATACGACCGTTCGCTCTGAACAATTGTTTCGAAAAATATAATATTATATTTGTATGTTCGTCTCATTGTAATTTTTCGCCACATCAGTTAAACACATCCGATATCAGAATTTTCCTTTGTTCAATGGTACCCTTGATGTGTAATCGTATTCATAATTATCTTTTTACTCTCCTCTACTGCCCAAAAAAAAACTACAGCAAATACTGGTTTACAGAATGTAGAAACTAAGTTTAGTGGCTTCCTCCGAAGTGATTGTCAACGTGAAAAGAACCTCATACGAAAGCAAGAAAGGCTCAGATACCAGAGCGTCAGTGAAGGCCTCCAAAGACAAACATAAAAAAGATGGACATCATCATTACAAAACCGCAGAGAAACCGCGAGAAACCGCGAGAAACCGCCGAGAAACCAAAAACGCGTAGAAAAAGATCGCAGGTATATTATTTATTTATTTATTTATTTATTTGAATCTTCTTGTACATACAATTTGTACACTGGCGGGCTTATTGCCTAATGGCAATTTCTTCCAACCAACCAGAGTTAATGTTAAGTATACAAAACAATGTGTACTATGGCAATCACTTACATAATCACATACAAAATAAATAAATACAGCAGGAATAAAAGTAAAAAACAAATAAGACAGCATAAAAGAACAATTCATAGCAATGATAGGAAAACTAAAGGATAAGGAAAGGAAGAGGAGAGGAAGATGTAATCAGGTGTTGTCAGATAAATATTTTTGCTTTAGCCTTTTCTTGAAGATGTTTAATGAGATAGACGACGTAATATCAGGACTTAGGCTATTCCATAGCCTAGCCGAATGTACTTCAAATGAAGAGCTTAAAAAATCAGAACTATGAATAGGGATAGATAGTAAATCACGTTCAGCATATCGAAGTGGACGCCCGTGGCTTGAAAGATAAGTGAATTTATCCTTGAGATACTGAGATATTATCAAATTTGTTCTTCGTGTGTCTCAAAAATGTGTGTTGAATTCGTTATTATGGATTACAGATGACTCCATTGACTTCTATCAATTGTGTAAACTAACTGTTTTCACTCGGTTTGCATCAAATTATAGACAATTAAATGATAATGTTATATTATGTAAAATATTTATATTGTTTACCTTTGGACATGTATCTAAGATTTCGAACAGAACTGGTTCACCGTCCACAAGTACCTCATGTTTGTATCGGTTATCTGAAACAAAATTAAATATTTTATTTATTAAAACATACCATTATACCTACATACCATCACGACATATTCCACAATGCTGAGTGCGGGTGTACATTACCTTACTAAAGGTAACGAGACGTCACCAATTAGACATTAATTAGGTTTTATGTATTATTTGATAACAGATAAGGATTCAAAGCAGATATTTAAAATGTATCTCCCGCTATTTTTAACATCAATATCAGTTTATACAATAGTGTATGCTAAATTGGTATCAAGAATATTTCCGGAGTTTTTTATGTGGCACATCATTATGTTGTCATTCGTTCTGAGGAATGATAATATATATTACACTACATTAATGAGTAGACTTAAAGCTTCTCGTTCCATTTGCCTACCCCATTAGGGACATGGCGTGGTCGAAGGTATGAGTAAGACTTTTCGTACCCTTAATCCGAAACACTTCGATTTGTGCCCATTAAAGTGGTTTTAGAATACCTACATTATAGACGTCATAATGAGATATTTAACTGGCATATAGGGATAAGTATCCACATACCCAATGCATATTATACAAGAACACTATAGACTACACTACTTCATTGCACGAAACTCATACGGGGTGCTTCATTGTTCAATTATTGGATTATGAAAAACTATTATCACAGAACATAGATCATCATGTGCCTATTATATATGCACTGATAGTGATGAGCTGTTGTTTAACTTCGGAATAGCTAGGGAAAATTCGGAGCCACATATCTACATACACGAAGCCTGCCACCTCTCTATCTTACGCCTAACTCTTTAAGAGGACATATAACGCTAAACTTAGTGACTGAAAACATGATATATTAAAACCGCCCAATGCACTATGAAGTTACGCGTTAGTAAGGGTAGCTTTCGCGTGCGTTAAAAAAGGTTTATACGTGATTTAAATTATCGGAAACCGCAAATTTGTTGATTTTTTGCATTTTAAGAACCAACCTAAGTTGAAATGAGAAAACTTTATCGGTCATTCACTTTAGTTTTATGCACTCTTTAAGCATATAAAAGATTTATTTCTCTACGACACATGGTTATGGAGTAATTTAAAAAAAATGCTGTAACAAGGAGATTTATAATAATCTTTTTATGGGAATTTAGGCTGAATATTAAAATTGTGTGACGAACATTCACTAGAGAAATGTTGAAAAAACTTATATTATTTTTTCTAGAAACACACTGTTTAACACATTTGAGGGATTTGATTTGAAATTGAGGTGTTTAGGTTTATATGGCCCCTTAAAACGGACTTTCATAAGATTCATAAGAACCTTCTCACCCAACAAATTCAAAATTGCTAAGGGAAGAAAAGAAACTGAAATAATATTTAATATTACTACATAATTGACTTACAAAATTAAATATTTTAGCATTCACTCTTTTTACATCAAGCGATATTTCAAACTACACTAATATGTACACTTTGCATTTTTGTCTCTCTAAGACTTCAACAGCTCCCTATCTTGAGCAGACCGCATCCATTCGCCTCCACCTACACGTCTTATATCATCAGATCACTTTGTTTGATGCCCACCAACACTGAACCTTGCCAACTCGATATTATAAAAATTAACTTACTCTATGAAGAATAAAAAATATTAGAACTGATTAACAAAACGCTACTCTGGGACAGGCATAGCCTAATAGAGAAGCCGAATCCACAAATTAAAATATATATATAATTGAATATTCATACACTGATAGCCTGTGTGAGGATTGAAAGTTCTCTTTCAAGATGTTTCTCAATTAATAAATTTTTAGATGGGTCGATGGCAGAGCGGTTAGCGCGCTGGGAAAGTAACCCAGTGGTCGCGAGTTCGAATCCTGCCTCGACCGATTTCGTTCACCTATAGCACAAGCATTTATTTGCTTATTTTAGGGAACGTAGGAAGATGTATATGTACTTGTTTAACAAGGACATATTCATTTTTTTTATATTAAAAAAAAATTTAAAAAAAAATAAAGTAGTGAAGCAAGGATTCGTATTACCCCCGTGCCAGTTTACATTGACTACTTTATTTTATTTCAATTGGCATATCTACAGACCATATACAAACTTTTATTACAAATTATGATAAAAACTTTAGTCCATTTACAGATAGCACATACACATTAAATAATGTAAAATATTGTGGTACAAAACCAAAGAGGAAAAAAAACACAAGTACGAAGTACACAATGGTATCGTCGTACCGACTCTAATGTATGTTAGTAAGACATGGACATGGCAAAAGACGCATGAAAGTAGAATAAGTGCGGTCGAAGTCTATATAAAGTCACTACGACGAATGTATGCTAAAACGATGTATGATAAAATAAGAATTGAGGATATTTGACCAGAATGTAAATTAATGTCCTTAAGTGGATTTGTCACAAAGAAAAAATGAGTGATGACCGGCTTTCAAAAAAATATATATAAAAGATGAATCGATTGGTAGAGGATAAGTTGGCACGATCATATAAATATAATTTTGAAAGATGGAGACATTAGAAGTAATAATAACATAAGAGCGTGTAAGAGACGATGCATGGCCGTGAATGAAGCGAAATTGTATGTCAAGAGAGAGTCTGGCGTACATTCTCTCTGTCTACTCCAAATAGGGAAATGGCTTGATGGTATGGTATCTATGTATAAT
Source organism: Molanna angustata (assembly GCA_963576475.1). NCBI lineage: Eukaryota > Metazoa > Arthropoda > Insecta > Trichoptera > Molannidae > Molanna > Molanna angustata. The sequence goes on from OY754966.1 coordinate 45,714,935, forward strand.
ATATAGAATATGCCTATTTGTGTATATTTATTTATTTAATATACAGAGACACCAACAGAACACTGAACAACACAAACAAAGAAATCATGAAACAAAAACATAAGAATCTCCAGTGCTACAATAACAGGTATCTCCCGCATGGCTATTGTGCATAGTTTGGTAAGTGCAATCAACGTTTCCTGAGCGTTCAAATTATAACAAAAAGACATTACTTTGCACAGTTAAAGAGAAAATTTAAAATACACATAATGTAGGAAAACAAAAGTTGAACTAAAAAGATAAAACAAAAAAAAAAGAAGGAAAAATTGAACCGAAACAAAAAAAATAGATTTTGACCAATCATATTTTAAGGAATAATAATAAACAATTTATCAAGGATCAATTTCTACAAAATATGTAAGTCAGTGTCAGTAGGATCCTATAATAATACATTAAATTGTCACAACGAACCGATACATTGTAAGTATGTACATAAAATAAATGATAAATTGAATGTCAAAGTTTATAATTTTCAAATAAATCTCTAGTAATAGCACCCTCTATGTACCAGCAATCACGATGCATCCTGTATAATAGAATATTAGCATCTATACATAATACTATACAAGAGATCTAATACAACATACAATCGAACATTCCACATATAATTACACAGACAATATGAAATGGAAATCTATCTAACTAACTGCATACATATGATATTAACTACACACATATTAAGCTACAATTTAGAAACTTGTACGTACATATGTACTATAACTAATATGACATATTATTTGATTAGAAGCTACAAATTGATGTTTGATTTTGTGTATTATATGACATGTCTAATCTGATACTATAATATGAGTAATTTAATAATGTCTCTTTGTCTTAGATCTTAGACCCGGGCTGTGTTCAGATACAACGCTCGACGACGGGCGTCGGATGTACCTGAAGTTGCAGATTATGGCGTTTTTCACACCAATCTTACTTTTAGGTAAGGCGCGCATGGAAGCTTAAATTAATCGGCCGATTAATTTATCGGCCGATAATAATCGGCCTATAATAATCGGCCGATCTGTTCTAACGCGCATGGAAGCTTATAGAATCGTACGATTGGAAATAACACGGCGGTCAACATTCATATATTTAAAATACAATATGTATATTCCGCTATCTTAGTGCCAACATTGACGTATGCAAGCGAAACCTGGACATGGCAGAAGTCGAACGAAAGCAGAATAAATGCTGTTGAAATGAGATCGCTAAGAAGAATCTGCAATAGAACGATGTATGACAGGGTAAGAAATGAGAACATAAGGAAAGAATGTAAGATGAAGAAAGATATCATTAATAGAATGAAAGTGAACAAACTGAGATGGTTTAGCCACATGGGTAGAATGAATGAGGAACGCCTGACGAAGAAAATATACAACGCGGATAGGAATGGATTCAGAGGCCGGGGCCGCCCAAGAAAGGGATGGCACGACCATGTGAACGATATTCTGAAAGACGGAAATGTTAGAAGCATGTACAATAGACGAACATGTATGAGACGATGCATGAATGTTGACGAGGCGATGAATGTGTGCCAGGATAGAAAGATATGGCGTTCGGTTCTCTCTGCCTACCCCGTAAGGGACATGGCGTGATGGTATGTATGTATGTATGTATGTATATTCATATTATAAGTTTTAATACCTATATGATTAGAAATATGGATTTTTTTGAAGTAGCATGTGTTTCTGCTCATGTCCTCAAAATGCGTAAAAAGAAACGTCAAAAAAATCTCTGGGTTCATCCGCTAATAAGTGCTATATTACCGAAAGGACAATTTGTCCGGTCCTACGAAGATTTAAGATCACACCTTGAGGAGTTTTTTAAGTACACCAACCAGTTATTTAAATTTCGCTAATCTCCAACCACAATTTTTGCTTAATTTGGCGGTCACTATATTTTTTTAATTTTTAATCATACGATGAAGGACGTGCTTCAACTAATGTAATTAATTGTTCGGAATCAATATTTATTTCATACATATTTTCTGACATTTCGTTTGACATCACTGACAACGTACTTCTCGATCTACTGCGCTTGGACGATTAAATTATCGGTGAGCAAGCGCCATGCGCGCTCTCTCATACAAAAGGATTGGGTGCCGATTTTTTTGTGTCTCGTCACAGATTTTTAAATCAGCCGATTCTGTTAGCTTTCGTGCACGCTTTTACATGTAATTCGTATGTTGTAGCTCACCGATAATTAATCGGCCGATGAAATTAGCTTCCATACGCGCCTACCTTTAGGCATTTAAATGTCAAATGTCATTTATCATACATGTCTCTTTTTAGGTTATATTCTCAACAAAAGACAATTTGTAAGTGAAGTAAATAATGATCACTGACCTTTTATTGGAATTTTTTTAATGATACTTTTATAAATTAACCTTCTGTGAATGCATATTGTCATCATAAATAATGTCAACTGACATAACATTATATATCACAGAAACAAATATAAGTCATCATTCCACAGATAAAGTCAACAGACATATAACTGTCAAGAGCGTTTTTTTTTTCAACAATTTTACCGAGCGTTTGGTGCGTATACTCGACGTTCAATCTGAATGCCACAGAGTGTCTTTCGTCTGTTTCGGGTCATTATGAACGGCTTAGATCGTCAAGCACTCGGCGTTCATTGTAAACGCAGCCCAGAGGCGCGATTCTCGTTTAAATCCTTAACTGTTGTTATGGATAGGAAATTATGGCTACTAGCGCTTGCGAAAGAATGCTATGTCAATAAATGCGATTCTTGTTCTCGCGTGAGTGATAGATGTCCATACAGAATGATGTAAGGATTCTATGGATAGTATCCATATTTTTACCAGTAAATGCATGTGATAAAGGATTTATTTTAAATAAATATTAAGTATTTGAAGACATTGAATGTATTCTAATTGGTTTTGCATTCTTAATATTCATCTTAATTAGGTATTTTGCATTTTAACATACTATTTATTGTTTTTGCATTTTTATTATTATTTTTCATTTGTACAGTGATATTTTCCTTTATTTATCATTAGATGCTTTGTTATTTTTATCACGTTATTTACAACTCTCTTCAAAATACGAGTTTACTCTAGGATGTTATTGAATATTATAGTGTATGAATTATTTTTATATTTGAAATTATGAACGTCTCTAAATGATTGAAATAATATTGAAATGTCAGTGAGGTGACAGATCGATGTTATAGATAGCGCTGAGCGTTAGTGACACCTCTAATGCCAGCGCTACGATATGGATACCTGCGAGGGATAGTATCCCATTTACTATCACTACAAATTGAAATGAGAATCGCGTTTTCTATAATTTTAAGGATTTTAAGGATCTTATGGATTTTAAGGCGTTATGGATAGCTAAAAAAGAACGAGAATCCCGCCTCAGGTGATAACTGGCCAGGGATACAGAAATTCAAATTGAACGGCGGGTTGCAGAAAAGTCTCAGGCAAAAGGGGGAGGCCTATGTCCATTACTGGCCTATGAATATTTCACCGTCACATAGCAGTATAAATTTTTTCTTTTAAAAAATATACAGCAGGATAGGTAGGTATCTCTTATTACTTTTTTGAAAATTTCGTTAAAAATCTTTGATTCGTTTCATGATATCGAAATAGACATATTATTCCCATACATGGAATTATATAAATATTCTACAGAAACGTCTAACGCTAAAGGATTATTTGAAAACAATTCTAAGAAATTAATTATTAGATGACTGAATAAATATACACGGTAGAATGGTCTGACGGTTTTCATGATTATGGTAAGAAGGCCGGAAAATTGATATCGATTGTTCCTAGAAGGTAGCTCCAAATACGCTGCAACTAAATGTTGGAATGACTCGCCTCCTCCACTTAAAACAGTGGTAAGGTTTAATATTTTTAAGAATAAATATCGAGGAATGCCTCTGGCTTCGCGGTCATAGCATTGAGTACCTACATTGCATGCATTGAGTACTAATTAATATTATACTAGTTGCATGTAACACATGAGATCTATCTGTCGGTAGCGATAGTATGTATATGTAGTTGAAGAATGCGTACCAAACTATATAGGTACCCATAAATCCAAATTATTGAATATTTTGTTTTCTATACATCACATGTAGGTATTTTATTTTATTATTTAAGAAACACTCACAGGGAAATTGACATAAAAAAATACAAAATATATAAATACAAAATCACACGTAAGGTAAACTTTCCAATTACGAGTGCCTGCAGCATGTTATATTAAAATACCCATGATAAGGTGATAGGAAAGGAAAAGGGGATAAATTCAAGGACCACAGTTGATTGTAGGATTGCTCTTGTGAATATATTATAATATATTTACTCAATTGCTTAAATTTTGCATACTTTAAATTAAAGATGTCCTAGTCAGTCAAAAGTCTATTGAAGTTATCACAAATTCTACGGATTATTTCATTCTTGCCAAAGTTTGTACGAAATGGTAAATTTGAAAATACATGATGATGTCTACTATTAAACGATTGTACTCTATCTTGTATCTCAAGATAGGATGGTATGAAGGTCAGCCCTTTTTTCCTACCCAGAATATGAAAACAGCATGATAGTATGTATGTATGTATGTTTGGAGAAAAGGGGATAAATTCAAGGACCACAGTTGATTGTAGGATTGCTCTTGTGAATATATTATAATATATTTACTCAATTGCTTAAATTTTGCATACTTTAAATTAAAGATGTCCTAGTCAGTCAAAAGTCTATTGAAGTTATCACAAATTCTACGGATTATTTCATTCTTGCCAAAGTTTGTACGAAATGGTAAATTTGAAAATACATGATGATGTCTACTATTAAACGATTGTACTCTATCTTGTATCTCAAGATAGGATGGTATGAAGGTCAGCCCTTTTTTCCTACCCAGAATATGAAAACAGCATGATAGTATGTATGTATGTATGTTTGGAGAATAATTTTCATTATTCTGACGATGTGCTTTGCACGAAACGCGTCAATAATCAAATAAACACAATAGAACAATTACCAAGTATTTTTATATTTTTTATAACATATCAAAGTATCAAAATAATAATTATCCTTAGATATTGTGTAGGTATATGCCACTGCCATGTACCTACATTGTATGAAGCGATGTCGTCACTAAATTCAATTATTATAAAAATTGTTATAAAAAATTGAGATGTACCTACTACTATAATGTTAATATTTTTATAGCGAATTAAATTATCTAGTTGGGATGTTCCGGCGTTTTTCAATATTTCTTGAAATTTTAGAAATATAGGAAGTTAAACACATAAATTTATCATAAAAAAAGTTTTCCTTAATAAAGAAAATTTTATTGAAATACAAAATTTGAAGTTTTGTATTTGTCTATATTTAAACATATTTTCAGCGTTCTAACTTTTATGATTTTTTTATATGGAAAATTAAATAAAAAATCAAAAGTTGATAACCTCTGATTGAAAGAACATTCTATATTTTCTGAAATTTAAGGTTCTGTGCATTGTGCGGATCAAAAGTTGTAAAGGGGGGACGCACATAAACACACAGACATACACGCAACACTAAATGTTCTACTCCAAATTCTGAGTAAATTCATATATGGAACATGCGAATCCTATGTATTGGTGTTCTTTGATTAAAAGTTGTAAAAACCGACCCGAAAATCCTTGACTTGATACTTTGTCGATAAGTTAAAATTCAACCTAAATTCTCTTGAACAAATCGACAGTTGGATAAAATTGAATTTAGTGACGACATCGTTTCATACAATTTGTAAGGCAGTAAATACAACATCCCACTCAATAGTTTGAAACATATTATATCATGCTGTTTTCATATTCTGGGTAGAAAAAACAGACTGATCTCCATACTCTCCTATCTTGAAATACATACCTACATGTTTTATATAGAATACAAAATATCTTAAAATATTTTTTAACTTGTGTTTAAGTGTTTATGTATAGTTTAGTACGCATTCTTCAATTATCCATACTATCGCCATCGACAGTTGGATCTCATGTGTTACATGCAACTAGTTAATATTATTATAAGTCTTGATGGCTTTGAAAAATAAATGAGCGATGAGTAGTAACCGCAAAATGGGAAATTTCGTTACTATTATTCAAATAAATTTGAATAATAAATTTTCTCGGATATAAAACGATTTATCCGTTACAACTCATATTATTGACAATTCGCCGAAAAAATATAAGTGATAAGCATTTGTTAGTAATTCAGCATTAAGCTGTTCTTTTAGATTAAATTAACTGAATTAGTAAAGTATTCTCAATTTGTTCGGATAGATATAATCATGAAGGATGACAACTAATTATTTTTTTAATGAAAATAATTAGTACGTCCTTATAACATATCCTTATTCATTTTTTCAACCAAACATAATATATGATTGCGATATAAGTGAATAAAATATTTCGATGGAATTTTTCTGAAGAAGGAATGAGAGTTGTAGGTCGACAAATAAATATAAGTATGATATCTTGAAAGAAGGAAATGTTGGAAGTTTAAATAGCATGTATGAAGAGATGTGAGTGAGGCGATTAATTTATGCAAATCAAGAAGTATATGGCGCTCTATTTTCTTTTCCTACCCTAATAATAGGATCAAGAAGTGATGGTATATATCTTTGTATGTATAGAGAACACATAAAGATCTGGGGGGCAAGTCTGGTCCGACCGGCGAAATCAAAACCCTAGTGATTACCCATATCATGGATATAATCATTATTTTAATGAATATAAATTTACTTTATTAAAACATTTTCAAAAACATACCCCCAAATGATTGTGTAGTCAGTTGTTTTCATTTATATATATTTTTACATATTTATATATTTTTGTACATTTGATTTTTATTTTATTTAATTCAATAATGTAATATATAATCACATCTGGCAGCATTCTCTGATTCAGTGTGGCTAAGTATGTAGGAAGTTCACACCATTTATTTTTATATTATTCAGTCAGTAATATTCTTATGTTCATGCTCTGTAGTATTTTTTATTTTAGTTTTTTTTTTATTTATTTATTCTTTGGTTTTTAATGAAAGTACTTTGTTGTTTAATGTACCTCTCTTATATGTTTTTATTTTTCTTTATATATCCTCTGCTACCGTTGTTATGTCTAGATGTTTATAAATTGTTTTTCTTTTGTTTATGCTGTGTCATGTAATATTTAATTTTGTTAAGGGCTTTGAGCCGTGAATCAATCAATAAATAAATAAATATTATATGGAGTTCTATAATATCTTTAGATGTCATAGAACTCCATATAATAATTATATCTATGATATGGGTAATCGTGAGGGTTTTGATTTCGCCGGTCGGACCAGACTTGCCCCCCAGAACGCTGTCACAATATCTATAATCGAACTTATATATTTGTCACAAAAATACAATTTTTAATCGTTGCATTTTGGTCACACACAAAAAATAACGTTTTTCATCCTCTTCTTCTTCTTCTTGCAGAAGGTTTTGGAAATCTGTTATTTTTATAGCATGTGTGTCCCTCTTGCAACCCCTTCTGTAACGCCATATCTTAAGCAAGAATCGTCTTCGGCGCCTGTACCATATGACGATAATAATAATAATAATAATTTGTATAGCGCCGTTTAATGATTCAAGATCATTCCAAGGGCGCTGTTATTTAGATAGATATTATATTGCTCTACGAAACAAAACTGTTTTCAGTCCTTTAGAGAAAGTGCTCTTACTATTTGCACTGCGGACATCTAGAGGCAATTTATTCCACTTTATAGGACCACTCACACCAAAGCATCGATCATAGTAAGCCGCTTTATTGGCTCTGTCCAACTCCTTTAGGGAGTTGGTACTCTGTGATCCAGAAGACCTAAGTGTGAGATGCCTCCCAGAGAGATCTTTTCTCTGACACAGCTCTTGTATGTATTGTGGTGCTAGGTTATTTAAAGCATTAAACACCGTTAAGCAGATTTTGTAGTCAACTCGCTCTGGACACTTCAACCAATGCAATTCGTTAAGTAGTGGAGTTATGTGACATCGTTTTTCCGCTCCATAAATGAGCCTTGCCGCTGCATTAAACACCATCTGTAATCTATCGAGCTGATACTTTGGCAATCCATCATAGATGCCATTACAGTAATCTAGCCGAGACACAACGAAAGCATTTATAAGTGTTTTTGTCTCATTTTTGGGCAGGCTTCGACGAATGTTTTTCAGTTGTCTTAGTTGGAAAAAGCATGAACTGACTGTTTTAGAGATTTGCAGGTCAAGAGACAACTTATTGTCTAAGTGTACACCCAAAAACTTGACACTTGCAGACGGCAAGAGTTTTTCTCCGTTGATGTTAATAGGAGTACTTTCAATGAGGTGCTGTCGCCGTGGTGAAGCTACCCACATAAACTCTGTTTTTGTTGGGTTTAATTTTAGCTTGTTATGAGACATCCACGTAGCGACTTTTTCGATGCACTCAGCACGATATCCCTAACTTCGCAGATCTTTCTTATGCCCATGATGGAGCATAGGGTTCTCATCTCTCTCGTCCGGAGCAGACTCTTTGTTCTAGCAGTGTCGTATCATGCTGGGTCGTATGCATGTATACAAAAAGAAATCGTTTTCGCAAAACTACGTTATGAAATTTCTTGTTTACTACAGATGTTAGAATTCCATTGATTTCGCCAAGTCTCAACTTTGTATGAAATGTGCTGGGAGTGAATATTCCCAACGTGGATGTCCCATAACCGATAATAATATGATGATAGTATGTTATTTTACCGCAAGTCGGCAAAATTATTTTGAATTATCCATCCAACCTCGTCAAGTGTTCGTAACCGCCAGTGATCTGTTCGTTTGCGTTCAATCATCGCATTAATCATACTCAATTGAAACGCCGCGCTGATACAACTTCATATACAACCTCAGCGGATAGCGAAAACCTACATCAATCATACACTAAGTTGGTAATACTTTTCATGTATATATATGGAATCTGTAGAAAATGAATAGGTAATTTACTGGAAATTATTTCATTCTGATTTCTTTTCGTGAAATGGTAATGGACTTATAGCGATGTTGATTGTTCTTCTAGTTCAAAACGCTTTAATTTTGTATAGCTTCTCAGTCAACTTCCAGGTACCTACTATGTCAAAATCACTTTGGCTTGTATCATCAATTTTCGTCCTTGTGTATTGACAAAATAATTTTAATTAAATTTTCTATATCAAAAATGTATTTAACACGCACGTGTATTTAGCGCGCTGGATTAGTAATCCAGTGGTCGCGAGTTTGAATCCTGCGACGACCGATTTCGTTCACTTATAGCACAAGCACAGCACAATTTAACTGTATAATTTTTGTTTCCTAAATCACAACGACAAAACGAAATAGGCCTTAATACCAGATGTCATTATTGTATTGTTTATGCCATAACGCTGTTTTTTTTTTGTCTAAATTTAACTCAAATAAAATATAAAGAATTTCATAGCTCCGTTTGATGATTCAGAGTAATACCAAAGGCGTTGATAGTAAATTCATGTATTGCTATACGAAACAACACTTTTTGAGTCCTTGAAAAAATTACTCTCGCTTCGAGCGCTATGGACTTTTGGAGGCAATGCATAAGACTATTCAATACCAAATCATTGATCTTAGTAAGCTGCGTTGTTGACTCTTTCCAACACCCAGAAGTTATTACTTTGCGATCCAGGTGACCTGAGTATGAGTGATGCCTCCCAGAGAGATCTTGTCTCTGAGACAGATTCTATATTAGGTTTGTGATAACTTTTACATACGTTTTCTGACGTATCTTGGACGGCATTAGGCAAGACACAACTGAAATCAATGCGTCATTCACTCTTTTTCTAGCATTAAAATTCCATCTCTTTGAAACGCACTTCCTTGTTTTCGAAAGAAATTTCACACCCCGTAAAGAGAGAATGTTTATCTACGTGGTGTTTTATTTATCAGAGCTTAGCTCGATTTAATATTATGACTATCTTCGAGAATATTGCAAACATTATGTGACAAATTACATCAAAATTTATTTCCTACGTTGTCTGATCTGGCTCGGAGCCAATCTTTTGAGACTTCAGCTGTACATGTGTTAAATGTTGTAGCTTTTTGATAATATTACATTGGTGCTCATCGTATTTTTGCATTTTATAAGATTGTCTACAACTGATCATTAATCAACGTATCTTGGTATTAATAATATATCGTAATACATAATTCTTTAACCCACATCTGCATTTGTAGCTGCACTGCTACACACGACAGAAATGTGTATAGATATTACCTTATAGCCTCACAATGATAAAACTTGATTAAAAATTAATATGACCACAATGTATGTGAGTACACAGATACCATCACGCCATGTCCCTCACGGGGTAGGCAGATAGAACCGAACGCCATATATTTATATCTTGACACAAATTCATCGCCTCGTCAACATTCATACATCGCCTTACCTATATATGTTCGTCTGTTATTCACGCTTCTAATATTTCGATCTTTAAAAATACCGTTCACATGGACGTGCCATCCCTTCCTTGGGCGGCCCCGATCTCTCATCCCATTCCTGTCTGCACTATGTATTTGCTTCGTCAGACGTGCCTCATTCATTCTCACCGTGTGACCAAACCATCTCAATGTGCTCACTTCCATTCTATTAATAACATCTTTCTTCATCTTTCCTTATGTCCTCGTTTCTGACCTTGACATATTTCTCCAAATCTACACACTGCCGTCCTCATTGCTCCAACCACCTATCTATCAGTGGCAACCTCAATCTGGTCTTTCCATCTGGTGGGGGATCTCCTTCCATCTCTTGGGTGGTCTTCCGGGTAGACGGCGGCCAGAAGGGATTTCATGGATTTTCTTTCGCGTCTATCTTAACATATCTTTTCTTTTCATATAATAAATTCAGAGAGAAGAGTAGATGCGAGTTCGGACAGATATCTTAATGACGAAAGGTGTTGTGGCATACCATCAGTTTGTTCTATCTCTCACTTTACTCTCATTTTCTATTTCTATTCCTGCAATTCCTCCTGTCTCCATCTTTATCTTGTTACTGTCCCCATTAGTTTGTTTTTTTCTCAGTTTTACTTATCATTTTCTTATTCATATGCTAATATATATTTTTTTCTAGTAGTTTTCATTTGTTAATCAATCATTTGATCCCATAGACTCTATCATTTGATCCCATTTTTGGAATTTTGATAATAATAATAATACATTTATTTAACATAAGAAAAGAAAACTTAAAAAAACAATACACCACAGAAATCACTCAATATTTATATAATAACAAACAAAAAATATAATAAAACAAAACATAAACATAGATAGGCTCTATCATTAATTCTATAGTTGTCAGTAATACATTCAGGGAGATGCCCTTTGTTTATTTATTTTATTTATGCATCTTTCTGTACATAATATAAACAAATATTCTACAATTGCGGGCTTATTGCCATTAGGCAATATCTTCCAACTAACCAGATTACAAAGTATTACAAAATTGTATTTGTACAACAACAAATGAATAAGAGCAAAAAACAAAGATATGTAATATTATGTTTTTTTAATTGAAAAAATGAATATGTCCTTGTTATACAAGTACATATAAATCCTCATATGTTCCCTTAAATAAGCATAAATGCTTGTGCTATAGGTGAACGAAATCGACCGAGGCAGGATTCGAACTCCTAACCCAACCCAATTCGGATTACTAACCCAATGCGCTAACCGATCTGCCATCGACCCATCTATAATATTAATATAACATTACAATTAAAATGAGAAAAAAAAATACTTCATAGCAAAAAAAGGATATGGTAAATACAAGGAGAGGAATTTGGGATCAGGTGTTCAGGGATACCTAAATATTCCTTCTTTAGTTTTTTATTTTACTCTTGTAGTATTATTAGTATAATTGATTTGTAGCTGTTCTTTTAAAAAGTGTTTATATGGAAGGTGTCTTCAAATCTAGGAATAATTGAAGAGTTGGTTAATCAGGTGGTATTTTTACTAACGTTCTTTGTACAACTTCCAGAGGGGCGTACAAGGAACCTAACAACGAAACTTAAAAAGTATATTCCACGGTACACTCACGAACGACATATTCAGCGGTACTAATAACATTTTCGTTAAAACTCGTTTTAGCCAACTAAACCTCGCACTACGTAAACCACGTATTAGGCACTAATTCGTGGTTTAGTGGGTTCTTACTAATAATGTAAAAATGTACAAGGACTAAGTAAACCATGGAATACGGAATGAATGTTGTGTGAACGCAGCCATTTATCGGGAATTTCGGTTTTTTTCTCTACTTTATGCTATTTTTTGTTCATTCTCTGTGACTTTATTAGCCGTCATCTATGACATCTATCGAGAATCATCGTATTTCTATGTTTGTCATTGTTTGTTTGTTTTCTGTTGGTTTTGACGGTTTACTGTTTATGTATCGTCACGTTTTGGTTGAATTCCCAATAATTTAACTTATTTCAACATAACTTATTACATTTATTTTAAAACAATTGTCAATGGAAAATAAATATCTTCATTTATTTGCCTTCTTCCAAATAAATCTACGAGATGTCTAACTCCTGCCTTTGAAAATCTGTACTTTCTTCTAAAATTAATGTCGTCGTAATCAACAAACGGATTACAACGCACCTATGAACACACCTTATAAATTTTGCATCATCAAAAAACTTTCCACCTGCTCAATTTCTTGAAACGATCTTTCAAAATCGCCGATTCTATAATCATACAGATTTATGTCCATAATTAAAAAAAGCATTTCTTTAAAAATGACAAAATACAATACGCGCGGTCTATTTGACTTGACAGCTCACGAATTCACTATTGCTATTCCACCACTAAACTAGGGGACCGGATGGTTTAGCGTTACCATGGTGATATAAACCATGGAATAAAATAGAAGTTTTAAAACTTGGTTATTAGTAAGATTTTTGGCCGTTAGGTTTTAGTCACTCTATTCCATAGTTCAACCTCGCTACTTTTTCGTTATTAGTACCGCCGATTATGTCTTCCTATTCTATTGTATTATTATTGTTTAAAAAAAAATATTCAGGAATGAAACCTATACATATTATACCTATAGTCATAGTCTGAATTATTGGGCCTCGAGTTCCAACTAATATTACTGTCAGTAAATAAATAACGTATAATATGAATAGATTCCACTGGTATTTTAAGTTTCCCGTTGAAGTTTTTAGTCGTTCGTTTTAAACCAGTTCACAATTCATAATGTTCACAATTCACATTTCATAATATAAACTTCCTATTATAACCATCGTATTTATTGTTTGTGTTTTGTGAATATTTGGATGCAATCCAAATAATATTTGTATACATACTTAGTTTGTTTTGTACCCATTCGACGCGACGTGAATAAACGCGTTGAATATAATATATCACGTCGTCACATACCTAGATATAAATCATTATATAGGTGAAGGCTATGAATCCCTGTGACATACAAATACATGGACATTGCTTTTCTAAGCTAAGCAGTGACATAATTATTACAATTCTCTATAGGCCCTTCTTTTAAATAAGTATATAAATTATAATACACACACCTTATTACACCAGTGTTTCATTGTATACCCACAGCCAAACGGCTCGCCAACTGGCGGTATTTTAAAGTTAATTTTATCGCTACGGTCATGTCCTTCGGTGAGACTAAACTTAACTGGACTTTTGATCATTATTGTATATTTTTATATTTTATATCCTTATTTATATATTTTGTATCGTCGTTGTGGGCACCGGCATTGAATAGTACTTCCTATCTTTTCTACTATTGTGAGAGCCGGGTATATAATCGAAAATACAACAGGCAACAATAACATTTATTTATTTATTTATTTATTTCAAATCGTTCAGCAATGAGATACACCACCCATTCTGAATGTGATGCTATGCACCACAATCAATGGAAATGTCATTCGTCGGAGAGTCTCGCATCTCATTCGTATTAACGAAGATGGCCGAAGTACATCAGTTCCTGAACCGAATATGCAGCGCGGTTCACCATTCGCGCATCAACCGACGCGACGCAGACGAGGCGATTACAGTGTCAATTATTTTAGTAAAAATTATAAAATTAATATCGACCCTAACATTGTGAACATCTGTAAATTATCGAATATTTTTATTATTGCATATGCGCAAACATTGGATTTTTTTCCCTGTCGGGAGTCAAAGATATTTTTTAACAGATTTTTAATTATCTCAATAGAGACGAAGTTGGAATATTTATTGTAGGAGAACCGGGAAATCAAGGCACCTACAGGGCTTACGACCTGTCATCGGCTGGTTTACGTGATCACTTTATGCGCTTGCGCAACGTTCACCATTTATGCCTTTTAATGAAATTTTAATGAAATTAAAAGGCATAATTGGTGAACGTTGCGCAAGCGCATAAAGTGATCACGTAAACCAGCCGATGACAGGTCGTAAGCCCTGTAGGTGCCTTGATTTCCCGGTTCTCCTACAATAAATATTCCAACTTCGTCTCTATTGAGATAATTAAAAATCTGTAAATTTATCGAATGTTATATTGTAACTTATTTGAACCAAAAATAGATGTAAATTACGAAAGTCCTCTTTTATTATGAAACCCTTCATCACTCAATTTCTATTTCTACTAATTAACTGATTATCAAATTGGAATATCTTATAATATAGCGATGTATGTTATTGCGAAGTTATTCGATCACCGTAGGAAATTAAAAGACCGGTAGGGCGACCACAAAAAAGATGGGTGGACGATAACATTCCGGTTGCGGGAAGGGTTTGGCTGGGGGAAGCACAGGACCGAGAGAGATGGAGTTCATTGGAGGAGGCCCTACAACCAGCAGTGGAGAGATGGCTGACAAAGAAGAAGAAGAATTTGAACACGCACTTAAAATCGCAACCTTCTGATATATTATATTCTCAATTAAATAACTTTTTGCTATATTATAATAATAACTTTTTGCAACCTTCTGATATATTATATTCTCAATTAAATATTTTGGCGATAATGTTGTTGACTGGCTGCTGAAAATGATGAACACATGTGTTAAGGAACTGAAAATCCCCAAACTATGGAGAAAAGCACGAGTGGTGGCATTATTAAAGCCCGGTAAAGACCCCTCGGACCCGAAAAGCTTCCGCCCAGTATCTCTCACATGTCAGCTAAGTAAGGTATTCGAACGCCTTATCCTTAATCGAATATCAGATTACATAGACCAAAACACAATAGATGAACAGGCTGGCTTTAGACCCGGCAGGTCCTGTGTGGGCCAGATACTGAACCTCGTTCAGTACATAGAAGACGGGTTTGAGAGGGGAAAGGTGACTGGCGTTGCTCTTGTGGACCTCACAGCAGCGTATGATACAGTCATCCACAATAAGCTTCTCAAGAAGATATACACCCAGACCAAGGACTACAAACTCGTACAGACAGTTGGTATGTTTCTCTCTAATAGAAGGTTCTATGTAACTCTACAGGGCAAAAATAGCAGATGGAGAACTCAACGAAATGGACTCCCTCAGGGGAGTGTTCTGGCACCCATTTTGTATAATATATATACAAACGACCAACCCATCAGCAACTTAGATACAAAACAATTCATATATGCCGATGACACAGCGGTGGCAGCCCAAGAGGACACCTTCGAGATGGTTGAGGAGAGCTTATCTGAGTCTTTGAGAGTACTTGGTAAATACTATAAAGGAAACAATCTCAGACCAAACCCAGGGAAAACACAACTTACTGCTTTCCATCTTAGAAATAGAGAAGCCACCAGAGAACTGAATGTGGAGTGGATGGGACAGAGGATAGAGCATTGCAATACACCAAAATACCTTGGAGTTACTTTAGATAGAACTCTATCATATAAAGAACACTGTATGAGCACGAAGCAGAAGGTTTGTGCCAGAAACAATATATTGCGAAAGCTCACAGGAACTGCATGGGGTGCGGCACCATCAGTGTTAAGAACTTCGGCACAGGGCCTCTGCCTTTCGGCTGCCGAGTATGCGTGTCCGGTTTGGCAGAAGTCTGCTCACTCCAAGCATGTGGATTTAGCGATAAACGAAACGGTACGAATAATTTCTGGATGTTTAAAGCCAACACCAATCGAAAAGCTATACCCAATAATCGGAATCGCTCCACCTTACATACGACGAAGGACTGCGGCAGATGCGGAGAGATACAAACAATTCCACGACCGAAGACACCCCCTGCATCACCATCAGCCAGTTACGTCGCGTCTCAAGTCTAGAAATAGTTTTATCAAAACTACCTCCCCTGTTGAGACCTCACAGCAACGGAGAGAAGAGCTATGGAAGCTGGATTTTGGAGCGACGTCACAGACTGACTTACAAGAGGGTGCACGATTGGGCGAACATCTCCCATACTCTATTTGGACTACCCTCAATAGGCTGAGAGCTGGTGTCACTCGATGCAAGAAGAACCTCAAGAGGTGGGGGTACCTGCCTGCAGATGATGATGTTTGTTGTGATTGTGGCGAAACCCAGGATGACAGCCACCTACTGATGTGTCCACTGATGAGGGGAGGCTGTACACCTAGGGACCTGATTATGGCCAATGACAAAGCGATGAAAGTCGCGGCTTACTGGAGTGGCAGAATCTAACCCGGACACGTAAAGTAAGTAAGTAATTAAATAACAACCCTAATAGCATTCACACCGCTATATGCCTTTTAACATGGCGGTCTTATCAACATGGCGGACTACCGCCGAGCGAGTCGTGACAACCAGTCATGCCGGATGGCTCCTCCATCCCTTAGTACCTACTCGATTAACAGGAACCACACCACGTGGACGGTACTTTCACTTCTTTGATTTCCACACCCAGTGAATGATGCAGACTGGATTTTCGCCGCGTGTGACGAGTCGTCGAGCGAATCATTAAGGCGTCTGCCCTACTCTTCCATTGGTAAGAATTGAAGGGGGCACCGACCTTTTGCCCAGTATCTCTTAGGATGGGGCCCCGCGGTCAACCCCAACTTTACTGGCTAGGCCCCCTATGGCCACAACCTAGCCCCAAATATTTGGAAGGATAGTTGGACTTCGTCATCTCAAGAGGCGAAGATTTCTATAACAGACCAACAGGTCGTTGAGCAGAACATATTTTTTTGTTAATTATCGACGAAATTTTTATTTGGTAGAATTCCATTATAAGTTATATCTATAATTAAAAGTAAAGACTTCTTGATTCTACATTAATTTTATTCTGCGCGATAGGCCTATTTCGCCTTGTTAGGGCATTAACTAGTCATAAGCTAGTTAATGCCCTAACAAGGCGAAATAGGCCTATCGCGCAGAATAAAATTAATGTAGAATCAAAAAGTCTTTACTTTTAATTACAGATATATTTTTTTGTGTTTTCAGTTATTTGTTAGATGTAAATCATCGAGATAATTGCCGATATGTATGACAATGTAGTGTGTATTTCAGTAAGTATTTGTAAAAACACATTCATTCTTTTGAGTCCAAATCCATTATCTGGTTATGACTCTTCATAATTGCGGTTCTGACAATAATTGTTTGACATCTGATACGAGTTTCAGCTCCATCTAGTTTGAAAATAAAAACTTCTTTCATTATAAAATGTAAAATTTTAACAGTAATATGGTGTTCTATCCTTCTCTTTCCTCGCTGTGATAATGTTATTTCAGCACCGCGTTGTTTTACAGTCGGGCGGACAATGTTGTTTCATAGCTGTTTGTTTTATTTTGAATACAAAACACTTTTATTTACAATTCATTACAAAGGGAAACAGAGTTGCATCGAAATAACCCACAATTATTAAAATTGTGCAAATCCGTTATATCCGGGAAAAAAACTGTACTTACAGCGGATGGAATATAATGAGCGGAGATTTATATTTCGCCGTTCTGAGTTTCCGACTGGAATGCCTTTTAATAATAATTGAGGTTCATTAGTACAAATAATCATTATCATCATCATTGGCGCTACAGCCCTGTGTTGGCCCTGGTCTCCTCCAGAATCCTTCTCCAACCGTTCCTTGCCGATCTGTTCCTCCAGTTTATTATTCCGATCGCCCTTATGTCGTCTTCTGTGTCATTCAGCCATCTTAGCTTTAAACTACTGTGACTGACCACTTCGAGAAGTTTCTGTCGCACGCGCGCCTAGCGACAACAAGTATATTTGTTTGTTGCTAGGCCGAGTTCATCGCCCTCGGCGTCGAGCGTGCGACAGTAAATCGCAACTGCGGTACGAATGAACTATAGAATCAATAGAATGTTCGAGAGAGATCACGGACATTGGACTTGCTACCCCTCGGCTCCAGCACTATATAAGGGAGTGTACGCCTGTACACGATGTCTCTTCACTACGCGACCTCCGGTCATCTCTCGACCCCGCTAGCACGACATCACTTAATTTCGTCACTTCACGACCACTTTACCACGCCGTCACTTCGTCTCTCGACCACCGGTCACTTCACTACGCGAGCACTTCGTCACTCGACCACCGGTCATCTCTCGACCCCCCGAGCACGATGGTACTTCACCATGCGAATACTTTGACTCGCTCGTTATACCTACTCATCGTGAGAATTCCTTTGTTAAAAAAAGTGTTTAATTGATTGTAAATTTACCTATGAGAAAACTGTTGAATATACTCATTGTAAGTTTGAACAATTCCTTCTTTTTCATATCCTCAAAACCACTGTCGTTGTAATTTTAATACAAACTGTATCAAATCTCCATGATTTGATATTCACCGGTTAACTAAGTGTTAACCAATCTGCTTTATTGGTAATCACCTGGTTACCTACACGCTTTACTACATTCAAAATGAGTGGTGAACCTCATTGCTGAACTTTGTGAGACGTTAATCACTGTTGCATTTTGTATTATCCGGCTCTTACGGGACGTTCAAATACGATGAGCAAATGAAAATTTATTAATCAATTTATACTCATGTAGCTACATTATTATGTATGACTGTAGGTACATGAAAACGTAGTTTATGATACATGATTATAAATATACAATTTATTAGCTAAAACGCTTTCACTAGACACAACTAAGACTGGAAAGAAATTTTCATGTTCGACGAGACTGGTGTGTGAGGATACACGCATAAGTCTTTTATAAGATAACGCACACCTATCGCTGGTTCCCCTACATTGTGAAGTATGCCGTGGTGGTATGAATGAATGAATAAATTTCATATATGCATTCATTTGACTTTGAGAATACCTTCTTTGTGTTATTAATTTGATATATTTTATTTAATATTAATAATAATATTATGCACTTTGTTGCACCCTGCGCAAGTGGCGGGTTTATTGTCATATGGAAATTTCTTTCAAGTACTGGATTTTCCAGCCCAGAGATCGATTTTTTCTTGAGAATTTTTGCTAAGAAAATAATTATAAATAAATTTCTCCGCGCTGCTCAGGATCGAACTCAGGACGCCCGCACAGAAACCAAACGGCTAACCAACTGTGCCACGGCGGTTGGTAGGTACCTGTTTAATTGCAAATAAATTTACTGTATTTATAAATATTTAATACAAAAACCAATACCTAAATAAATAAAAATTACGACACCCCTTTCAAATTTTTCTTCACATATTAATTTTATAAGCGATGTTTTACTCATATAAATACTTAATTTACGTGTCCAGCTGGTTCAAACCCTGCCACTCCAATAAGCGGCGACTACTATCATCTTGTCATTTGCCATAATTATGTCTGGAGACTACGGCCTATAGACTTACGGCCACTAGTATTACCTAATT
The DNA here is from genome assembly GCA_963576475.1 of Molanna angustata. Classification (NCBI taxonomy): domain Eukaryota; kingdom Metazoa; phylum Arthropoda; class Insecta; order Trichoptera; family Molannidae; genus Molanna; species Molanna angustata. The sequence goes on from OY754966.1 coordinate 45,734,776, forward strand.
CAATACTAAATCAATAATTATTCCTTGGTTATTAACAGTTATTAAGTAGACTGTTAAATCATGTTTAGAAATGTATACTTCTATATTTTTTTTTACATTCAATACACATAAAAAGTAAAACATTATTTTTAAATTATGGATAGACGGCAGAGTGGTTAGCGTGCTGGGCTAGTAATCCAGTGGTCGCGAGTTCGAATCCTGTCTAGACCGATTTCGTTCACCTATAGCAAAAGCATTTATGCTTATTTTAGGGAACGTAGGAAGATGTATAAATATGTGCTTGTTTAACGAGGACATATTCATTTTTCAAAAAATAAATAAATAAAAAAAATGGCATATCACCTATATCTAAATTCATATTTTATTTCGCTCAGTCGGAAACGCATAACTTTTTTTACTTTGCATGAAATACAAAATTGTTCAATTTTATCAAAATATCAAATAAATGTGATTGTGAGTGCATAATGTTGAGATTGTGTGCTTATTTAATGTGGTTCACCTGGTTCATAATTGCTTATATTGAGACTAAAAATTGTAAACCTCTAGTCCTAGAATAGGATTTCCTAGTTTGGCAGCAGTAATCTACTTATAATGAAGGAGACTGGGTGAACATCCGTAGGGCGACTCCAGAGGCTGTGAAGTGGCTGGCATAACGGGAGCCAAAAGTGTAGAAGGAAAATACTCGATGACGCAGTCAAAGGTGCGGGAAAGCCGTGGCCACACAAAAAGTAAGTACCGAAGTATCTAATTATTGTTGACATTGTAAATATGGTGTGATTAAAAATAAAATAAATCAAGCTGGAAACAAATTTAACGTGCATTTTCATCCGGAATACACAAATTTTGAATAATTCAGAGCTCTAGCTGTGCGAGAATTCAATTGAAATACGATTGCAAAATGCAAGTGCAGACAGAAAAGTGACGTTAAGAGAAAATAGGTTTAATAAGCTGAATCAAATGACATCTTGTTGCTACCCGACTTGTTCACAAAGAAAGTCTTGGTTCAGTTCAACTATTTAATTAACTTACACTCTATTAGAGTTACTGGGTTCTTAATGGTTATTTGATTTCATTTTGTCTATGCAAGTGAACAATTTATCACTTTGTTTGTATTGCATTTTAAAGTTATTGAGAAGATAGTAGCGTACCTGGATGCTGTAATGTACATAGTTAATATTTTGCATGAAACATTTATCACTAAAGAAAAGACGTCCATATCTTGTGTAGGTATATTATATATTGTGAAACTAGCTGACTTCAACACAACTTCCAGTATATTTCTTCATCATCTTCTACATAGTTAACTCTGGCTTCATACAGGAAAATATATTATTACGTCAGTGTTTTCCAAGCTGTATCAATTCACACTTCTCGCGAGACATAATCATGTTGGAACTGTAGCTGGAATACTACGAACGTACCAAAATAAAATATTATATTTTACTTCTGTCGACACGACCTCGGGGCAGTCACTTTCATCTTACTTATAAAATACTTTTTTACATTGCAATTTCTCACTATATCCACTTGTTTCACTGTATCAGGCTTTGTTTTGTTAGGTACATGTTCTTCGTACTTCGCTTCATAACTAAGAATGCCAGCTCAATCACTCAACTTATTGACTGCCTCCACGTTGGATGGTCTGAAGCATTATCAAAGGGCTTTGGTGATTAAAGATTCTTTACCGAACTTGACAAGGTCACTCCAACAGTTCAGTGAGAGATGTTGGTTTGATTCTTCTTCATTCAGCCATCTTTCCACTTCTGGATGAAGGCCGTTTCTAAGTTATTTCATTCGTCTTTTTTTTTGTTTTTTGAACTCTTCGGCCAACCTTTTCTGAGACAGGCTTATTCCCTATTTCAAATCCCATGGTCTTCATTTTAGAATTCTGTTTTTCACCACCCCTCGATTGCCATTTAATTTTTTTTTTAATGAATATGTCCTTGCTAAAAAATACATATACATCTTCCTACGTTCCCTAAAATAAGCAAATAAATGCTTGTGCTTAGGTGAACGAAATCGGTCGAGGCAGGATTCGAACTCGCGACCACTGGATTACTAGCCCAGCGCGCTAACCGCTCTGCCACCGACCCATCTAATCTTCGATCCATGATATCGACAACTTTTGTCTGGCGTCTGATTTCCTCATTTCTCATTCTGTCTCTTTGACTTGCGCCTAGCATTTGCCTTACCATAGATCTTTAAGTGCATGCATCGTCTCATACATGCGCGTCGACTGTTCAACTTCTCATGTTTCCTTCTTCCAAAATATCATTCACGTGGTCATGCCATCACTTTCTGGGGCGACCCCTGCTATTCACTCTAACACTTTCACCCATGTATATTTTTTTGGTCAGTCGTTCATCGTTCATTCTTCAAGTCCAAACCACCTCAAGGCATTCACTTTCATTTTACATATAATATCCTTCTTTACCTTGCATTCTCTTCTTATGTCCTCATTTTTTATTCTATCACACATCGTTCTATTATATACTCTTCTTAGTGATCTCATTTCTACAGCATTTATTCTAATTTCAGTTATAGACATCATTTATAAGTAAAACAATTTATCGAATAAGTACCCATTAAATCGATTTGTGGTTTAAAAATAAGTACCCCCAAAGATAATGGCTGGTTTAAAGATGGATAGATAGATACTATATTATATTCTACCGCGAAATAATCTTAAAGGACAATAATTCATGCATTAAACATAATTCAGAGATAATAACGATATCTTTACAAAAAAGATTTTTGTCGTGGTAAGAAATTTCTATTTTCCTTATAGGGATTAAAAATAAGCTTCTTTTCATTAAAAGCCGCTTTAAAAGCTTTTAGCTAACGCAGGCCATGCGAGACATTTCAAGTTTTAAGAAATCCTCGCGAGTTAATGTTTTTTCGTGTTAAAGTTGAAACATATATAATACAAATTACTTAAATTATGTTATAGAGAATACTTTCAAAGATATACCTATTTTTAGGTTCATTTTATATAAATTCAAATGACTCGCTTACTCTTATACTATAATATTTTACTTGAAAAATTGACCCTAAATATGACTCGATTAGTTTAATATCTGTAAATATATACTAGTTGCATGCAGTGGCGGCTGCTAACTAATAAGTTTAACAGTTCGGTGAATCCAAACAAAAACACTTATTTATTTTTTTGTAGGAAAGCTTTGATCTTTTATACTTACGAACATTTGCATATTAAAATCCGGTATTATCTGAATCAACTTTCTTTCGGTAATCAGCACTGAAAATGCGTTGAGACGGTCCTGTGCCATGGTGTTTCTTAAACATATTTTTATTCTTTTTAATGTGGACAAATATCGTACACTATCAACGGAAGTTGTGGAAATTATACATATTAGTTTAACGGATTCTGAAGAAGACTCGGTTAGATCATTATTGAAAAACAGTTGTCAAATTGAAATATTGCCATCAACCTTTCTAAAATCGTCAAGATTCTAAATTGTGCAAAGTTTATTTTCAATATAACACAAAAATCCATACAATATTCAATAATACTCAGTCATGTAGAAAAAATATACTATATAAAATGAGTTATAATTTATAATTAAACAAAATTATTTAAACAACAGCGAAATGCGCGCCGCCTAACATAGAATCCGCAAACTATATAGCTTATCGGTGCGGCGCGCCAAAGTCGTCGAACATTCGTATGAGATATCTATCATTTCACGAGCCAGTAGGTACATACATTTGTTATAGAATTTGTGGTGCGCTTAGAATAACGCACCGCGGGTCTCTCACCGATGCATAAATTTAGGCGTTTATTTAAGTAATGCGATACTAGAAATTTTTGTCTTCATTCTTATACCTACTTGACAAGTAATTTGGTATTTTTTTAAACATGTTTGTTGATACACAAATTGGTTTATGCTTTTATTTTATTTCACCGGTTCAGCGCTCCAGCGCACCTAAGGAGCGTCCGGCATTGGTTGTATGTAACACATGATATCCAACTCTCGATGGCGGTAATATGTATAATTGAAGAATACGTGCCAAACTATAAACAGTAAAAACACAAATTAATAAATATTTATTAGATATTTTGTTTTCTATATAAAACATATAGATATGTATGTCATGGTAGGATAGTATGGAGGTCAGTCTGTTTTTCCTACCCAGAATATGAAAACAGCATGATGGTATGATATATGATGTATGTTTGGAGATTAAGTAGGTTTCAAACTATTGAGTGAGATATATACTGCCTTACAAATTGTATGAAACGATGTCATCACAAAATTCAATTTTTATCAAAATTGTTAAAAAAAGTTTGAGATGTACTACTACAATGTTAATATTTTTAATAACGAATTAAATTATCTAGTTGGAGTGTTTGGGCGGCTTTTTTCGATGTTTTAAATTTTTTGGGAAATATAGGCAGTTAAACACAAATTTATCATAAAATAAATAAGTAAATAAAATTTTTTAAATAAAAATCTTTAAATAAAAATTTGGTAACAAAAAACTTTGTTTCTTCCACTTCACATTTATATTGGTCACATTTCAGATTTCAGAATCAGTCACATTTCAGATGCTGAAGATGAACTAGTAAGTTCGAAAACGTTCCATCCAATATAAATGTGAAGTGGAAGAAACAAAGTTTTTTGTTACCAAATTTTTATTTAAAAAAATTTATTTACTTAATTATTATGGATTTCCACAGTGTTACTAAAAATAATTTCAACGAATTAATAAAATAAATGTTTTTCTTAGTAAAAAATGTTTGAGAAATTTGCAATTTTATATACATATATAGAAAATCTGGAATTTTGTCTTTATTTATACTAATTTTCAGGGTTATAGCTTATATGGTTTTTGGGATATATGGAAAAAAAATTAATCAAAAGTTGATAACCCCTGACCCCCTGATAGGCCTATAACTATCTATATATTCTGAAATTTTAGGCTCTGTAAATTGAGTGGATCAAAAGTTATAAGGGGGGACAGACACACTGACGGCTCGGCAGGTGGACTCAGTGATGGCTACCATTTTGTGACTAATATTTTCTTTCAAAGGTGCCAGGGAAGTCGGTTTACTGACGTAAACTTTAGATTTAAGATAACCCCGTAGGAAAAGTCTATAGGGGTTAAATCAGGACTGCGTGGAGGCCAATTTATGTTACCTCTCCTGGAGATCAATTTGTCTGGGAAATTTTCACGAACTCGTTGCAGAGATGTATTGGACGTGTGTGACTTTGCTCCGTCCTGCTGGAACCATGTTCTTTGGTTACAGCCAAGAAAGCTTTGCAGTTCAGGCACCAAGAAGTCGTCTAATAACGCTCTGAATACAAATATAAACTTTCTTTTGAGTCACCTTGTACTTTACATATCAATAACGACATAGATATTTTGGTGACATTCAGAAGAAAACTTTCTTCACTTATAACTAGCTTTTTTGATTTTTTTCTAGCTATAATGTTTCTCTTCTTTATCTGTTCGGCTTACTTATATTTTTTACAGTATTGCTTTCTCTTTTGTTTTCTTTTTTAATTTCATTCATTATTTTTCTTTGTTGTGATCTTAATTTCTATTGTATCTATTCATTCATATATACATAGATTCTATTTTTATATGTACTAGTGATCGCCCAGTGGTCAAAATTCGACCGTAATTCATTAAAAAGAATATTTGGAATTAATACTCTTAAATTTTGAATTTTAATGAGGTTTTTTTTTCAAAGCCATTGCGTACACCTATACTTTTTTAAATTTTGTTCTATTACGGCACCTGCAAGCGTATGCTTACAAATATTTCATTATTGCGTGTTATTTGCTTTAATTCTCTGCAATACCTATAATTTAATATAGATAGTGAATACCCGGCAAACTTCGTATTGCTTGTATAATTCTTGTATAATTAAATATGGTCCTTCATTACCACCCATCACTTCAAACCCTTCAGTACCTCCCGTCCCTTCAGTACCTCCCGTCCCTTCAGTACCACCCGTCCCTTCAGTACCTCCCGTCCCTTCAGTCAGCCAAATCTCAAACTCCATGCACCCATTTATCCATGCACCCATTTATCCGGAAATTGTACTTAACGTTTTCGCTTCACGTATTAATATATAGATTTTCATTCTCTCATAAAGTTGTTCGCCAACTTTTAATGCAGGAGGTGGCCACATGTAATTGGCTGATTAGTTTTGTAATAGCTTGCCCTTAATTTATGGAACCATGATGTTCAATAATTTGTTAGCTGGAAGTGGTCCTTTATAATTAATAAATAAGTTTACTTAAGACTTCAAGCTGCTTAAGTTGGTATAATGGGGATGCAACTTATTGGCAATAAACACGCCTTTTAGCACGTAGTTGTTTTTTCTTCACTGTCAACTACCTCTGAATGCATTTCAATAGTTATTGTGCACCGTAACATTAGCAAGGTTGGTACGACTATTACACAGCAAATCACGACCGAGCTGACGATATCAAGACCGGGAGTATGAGACCATGTCCATGAAAATCCTGGTCTTGCATTTACACATCTCTATCAGCCTATCTCCTCTCTACTAAGAAATTATTTTTTTATGGATAGTGGTTTTGATATAAAAATATAATGAATACTTCCTCCGTAATGCGTGATTCTGAGAAAATCACAACAATTTATAATTAATAAACAATGTACGTAGCTACACATTCATATACACCTTCTTACTTAAACATTGCTTAAATGTCAAAAACAGTACTTAAATCCTATTACATAGATGCCATATTATATCTTCAAAACTAATATAAGTGTTGGCAAAATCTTGACAATTTACGATATAGTTGTTGACGGTTTGCGCATCTACACACCAAGCAAAAACACAGCCACGCCATTATTCAAGATATCTGTCAGTCACTCTAAAGCAGCCCATTCACGATCGTGCCATTCGGCGTCGTTCCATATGGACCGGCTTCATTTGGAGCATTGTAAAATTTTCATCACACTCACGGGCGCGCCATCGCGCCATCAAGCTATCAAAATTAGTAGCTTTTGCATTAATAAGTTCTTTTTTTATTTTCAAGTAAAAATGAGTTATAATTCTGATGATGAGTTTTGTACAACTGCTATTTAGCGGATTGTTTATATATCACTTGAGAAAATAAGAAAGATATCCGATGTCTATCTGCTTTATAAAATACTTAATAACCTTGTGGATAGCTCTTACCTACTCCAAAAAATTTCTTTCAACTGCCCCATGAAAACTACACGCCAAAATCACCTTTTCTATACACCACACTGCAGAACAAATTACGCACAGAATAATTATGTCAACAGATGCTTAAATTATTACAATAGTCTTGACCCCCAACCTGATATATTTATCTCCACACAGACATCGATGAAACGCCAATTACGCGCGGTTATTGGTAGTATTACTGGTTAAAAATCAAACCTACTTTCCTTAAACCTTCATCCCTTCCTTCTCAACGCTTTTCTATATCCATTACCCTTCCCTTTCCCCCACATACACTCACCATCTTACAATGACTACCCAACATCAATAATACATAATAATTTAAATATGTGAAACTTTATAATTGGCTATTTATTTTGTATTCTCATTTGCAATTAAGTAAAAATAAAAAAACAAAGAGAAAATGTTGTATTTTCGCTTTCACGAGAGTGTCAAACAGCTCGGCGCAATGCCACAATGTACCGCTGGTTTTCACTCACGAGCATGCCGTGCCAACAGGATACGCCGCGCCATTTTCGCGGTACTACAGAGTTTCGATCATTTGGAATTCCATTTTGGTGTGTCAGGCCAATTGGGCTGCGCGGGATTTGACATTCACGAGAGCATTTTGGAGTGATGGCAAGCCATTTGGAAGGATGGCACGATCATGAATGAGGGCCTTAAGAGAATACTAGAACATAATAATTATTATCATACCTTGTTTATGGTCGTACTCGCCGATATATCTCCTTGTGAGGAAACGTACTGTCAGCGCTGTAAGAAAAGAAAAAAGTATTGTAATCAATTGTATTTATATTTAGAATAATTTCATTTATGTTATATGCATCAACTTATTACCGATATTTTTTTAGGTATTATATCATCTCCTTTTTACTATTTACTCCGAGATTTACTATTTGAAGTCATTTAGGAATTATGAAAAACATTAATTATTACTAAATTTAATAGATCAGTCAAGGACACACACTGCAGTGTGTCAAAACACACATATGTAAAATAATGTAGAAACAATTGTTAGCTTTCACATCAACTAGTTGCATGTAACACATTGGATCCAACTGTCGATGGCGATAGTATGTATAATTGAAGAATACATACCAAACTATAAACACTAAAACACAAATTAATAAATATATTAAGATATTATGTTTTGTATATAAACATGTAGGTATGTATGTCAGGATAGGATCTTATGGAGGTCAATCCTTTTTTCCTAGCCAGAATATAAAACAGAATGATGGTATGTATGTACATATGTTTGGAGATTCAGTATCAAACTATTGAGATTACGTATCAGATATTGTGTAGTGTTTACTGCCTTACTTACAAATTGTATGAAATAATGTCGTCACTAAATTATATTTTTATAAAAATTGATAAAAAAGGTATGAGATGTAGGTACTACAATAATGTAGGTAGATATTTTTTATAGAAAATGAAATTATCTAGTGGAGTTGTCTTGGCGTTTTTCTATATTTTATAATTTTTTTGCAAATATTATAAGGCACACACAAACACATTAATATTCTACTACGAATTTTGAGTAAATCCATTTATAGAACATATATTATGCCGCGAAGCCTCTAAGTAAGTGTTTTTTAAAGTCAAAATCTCTACTACTGCGTACAATTCTCTCGCACGGGACTTGGATTAACACTGTCGATTCATTAAGAGAAATAAATACTCTTGAACGAATAGACAGGTTAATAAGAGATTTTTTTTCGACTTATAAGCAAATAACTAACCCCCCCCCCCCCTACACTTCAACTCACCTCTCTGGGTACTTTTACCTCCTAAGGACCCCAAACCCATTCCTGAAGCCAAAAATTCTTCCCCCCCTCCATGCACTATATAATTGTTCTTTGACTGGACTATTAGAGACATAAACAAACTCGTGTATCGGAGAGTTTATTGTTGGTAACAATCCATTTGTTTAGATTCTGATGTTATATTAATAACTTTTTCGGGAAAAATAACAAATGTGTAGGTGAATAGTAACAAAAAAAAATATTTTTTAGCTGTTTGATAGCACGTTGTTATTAAAATTTATGGTTTTTCTGGCAAGTTGTTTGTAATACTATTATCATTCTTATAATACGTTGGATGAGATTACTACAGCTGGGAGATATGTAAATGAAGGTAAAACTCATTATGTACCGTATGTCTTGTAATGTTTGACGTTCTGGTTAAATTTGAGAACATTTTTATATTTTTCTCTGTCAACATTTAGATACCCCATCTCTGTGTACCAAGTAATAAAATGATGAAAACGAATTTTTATAAGAGCTAGAAACATAGGTATGTATTTGTATTTAATAATAATAATAATAAAATTGGCTTATTTATATAGCGCCGTTTTTGTGAAACAACCTCAAGGGCGCTTTACATATAAACTTAAAATTAAACACAGAAACTTTTCTTAAATAAATGAGTTTTTAACTGTTTTTTAAAACTTATTTCACTATTCACTGCTCTTATGGTTGGTGGTAAATTGTTCCACTGAATCGGTGCCCTTACAGCAAAAGCACGTTCGCCGAATTTAGTGTAGTGACACCGATTTTTTTTCAGTTAAACGTCCAACGGCAGTTGCTGCAGATCTAAGCGGCGTCCTCCGGTTCCTTAACTGCTGTGGTATACATAACTCCGTTATGTATGATGGAGCTTTTCCATTGACCGCTTTATGCACCATCCAACAGTCTTTAAATAAAATACGCTCCGGAACACGTAACCAATGCAGATCTTTCAGTAGTGGAGTATGATTTAGGGAGTATGATGAAAGATTGGAAAAGTATTTTACATACATAGATACATACATACATACAGACCATCAAGCTATTTCCCTTACGGGGTAAGCAGAGAGAACCGAGCCTTACACTTTCTTTATTTTTGCACACATTCCTGGCATCCTTAACATACATGCATCGTCTCATACATGCTTGTCGATTGTTCAAGCTTCAATGATGTTGATGTTTGGACCCGGTAGGTGGCGCTGTTATCGATTAAATTTTTTTTTTTAAATGAATATGTCCTTGTTAAACAAGTACATATACATCTTCCTACGTTCCCTAAAATAAGCAAATAAATGCTTGTGCTTAGGTGAACGAAATCGGTCGAGGCAGGATTCGAATTCGCGACCACTGGATTACTAGCCCAGCGCGCTAACCGCTCTGCCACCGACCCATCTAAATCTAGAAAAAAATACTATGACCCATCTAAATTTATTATGACCCATCATAATAAATTATTTATATTTTCACGACGAAAACTAGACTTCTTACCCTTAATTGCATATAACCACAAATTTCGGCTTCCCCACACCCCACCAAGAATTTTTTATAGGAAATTTGGTCGTTATTCATTTTTAAGTTGTGTATGCTTTCAAAAGATGGCGGTGTGAACAAATCTAATAATATCTTTATTATGCATCTAAAGAAAGAACAAATCACGACCATACTCGAATGAATGAAAAAAATTAGCTGGAATAGCAGAGCGGTTAGCGTATTGGGTTAGTAATCCAGTGGCCGAGAGTTCAAATCCTGCATCGACTTATGTCGTTCACCTATAGCACAAGCATTTATGTTTATTTTAGGGGATGTAGGAAGATGTATACCTATGTACTTATTTAACCTTCTTGGCTCAGTGGGTTGGGTATCTGACTGCTGATCCAAAGGTCCCGGGTTCGATTCCCGGTGGAGACACAGTTTTTAATTGTGTTTTCAGTCTGGATCTGTGAGACGATTAATATCGTAAGTCTCCAGAATGTGGCAACTTGTTATTGGGTGCGTGTTAAATTTAATATTTGACATAGTACCTGTTAGTTGCCCGAGAAGTAATAAATAATAATAATAATAATATTTATTTTTATTTTGTAACCCAATCGAAATTTAATAAAAATATTTCCTAGATTTCTATCACAACCTGTAGAAATCTTAAAGAAAAGAATAAAATTATATGGAAATCGGTCGTATAAAATAGCTCATTCATAATCAACAGTTCTAATGATTCTATTCTTCTCTGGGTTACAATCTTAAGATTGGTTTCCACCAAGCAAAAGACTTTGACCAAAAGACTGAGAAGCAAAATATTTTAATACAGAAGATTGGTGTATTTTGTAGACCTTTTTTTTAACATGTCCACGTATGTAGGGGACGCCAGAAAAAGACCCGGGTTGTACGAAGGCGGAAACACAGAATTCGGAAGATCGTTCCACAGTCGGGCTGCTGTATTAATAAAGGAGTTCGAGAAGCGACTTGTTCGTATATGTTGAAGGTCCACTGTGAATGGGTGCTGCGATTGAGTGAAGCGAGTGACTCTGTTGTGAGTGGGTGGAAGAGGGACCAAAGATGCAAGTTCTTCTGAGCAATTCCCGTGGTAGTATCTATAGAATAAACTTAAAATACCGACTCTGCGTCTGTGTTCTACTGATTGCAATCCATCAGTCAGTGATGGATCATCAATCAGACGTATAGCACGCCTTTGGACAGCGTCGAGGGTATTCAGTAGGTATTGGGGGGCGCCACTCCAGAGGTGACTTCCATATTCAATAATTGGACGTATTTGCGCTTTGTAGAGTATACAGATCTGAGACCTGCCCCCCTAGACAACGTGTCATTTAACTCAAGAAAAGACACAAGAAAAAATAACTCAATGTATGGAAGTGACAGTTGTCACGTGACGCACGAAACTATCACTTCCATACATTGAGTTATTTTTTCTTGTTTCTTATCTTGAGCTAAATTACACGTCGTCTAGGGGGGCTAACATGCTAATATCAAATAAAGAAGGGTAACGAATGAACGGTAGGTATATTAAAAACAGTAATGGTTGACTCAATTATTTCAAGGTTGGCAAACTCGATATGAACAATGCAATTGTCGTTCCGACAAGAGTGTATGAATATGGGTCGGTGGCAGAGCGGTTAGCGCGCTGGGGTAGTAATCCAGTGGTCGCGAGTTCGAATCCTACCACGACCGATTTCGTTCACCTAAGCACAAGCATTTATTTGCTTATTTTAGGGAACGTAGGAAGATGTATATATACTTGTTTAACAAGGACATATTCAAATTAAAAAAAAAAAAAGTGGGATGTAGATATTGAAGAAGACGGAAGAAAGTCTTATTAACGTGGTGGATAAGGGTTGAAACGCAGAAGTTAAATAATAATTTTAATAAATAGAATTTATAAAGCGCATAGTGATCACATAAGATCACTCCAAGGGCGTAATAGCTTATTAATTTGTTGGCTCTACACGTAGGTAGGTATGTCAAGGGGATATTTATTCCAATTTAAACGCCCGTTTACACTGAAACCGTGATTATAGTAAGCCACCTTATTGACTCTGTCCAATTATTTTTATAATCTGTGTACCAGATGATCTCAATGTAAGCGGTCTTTTTGATGGAACATTTTTTGACACTGTTCTTTAATGTAGTGTGTTATGTTAAGAGAAATTAGTTGCATTTAACACATGAGATTCAACTAAACTATAAACACAAATTAATAAATATTTTAAGTTATTTTGTTTTCTATATAAAACATGTTGGTATGTATGTCAGGATAGGATAGTGTGGAGGTCAGTCTGTTTTTGCTACCCAGAATATGAAAACAGTATAATATATGTTTGCGGATTAAGTAGGTATCAAACTGTTGAGTGAGATATTATGTAGTGTATACTGCCTTACAAATTGTATGAAACGATGTCGTCACTAAAGTATAAAAAATTTGTAGGCCTATAATTGAAATTTTTGCATCTCTGCATTGAGCAAATCAAAAGTTATAAGGGGGGGGGGGGTACACACAGACATATCGATACACTAAAGGTTCGATCCATGTATAGAACATAATACGAGTATAATATGTTGCGAAGCCTCTAAATTGGTGGGTTTTTTTACTTCAAAGTTGGACAAACCGTGAAAAATGTAGATCTGGCAAACAAATCTCGCGTTACTTGGTTTGATACTTTGTCGATATGTTAAGAGAAATTAATTCACTTGAATAAATCGACAGTTGGATGAAGGGGGCATATAAACCTAAACATCCCAATTTCAAATCAAATTTCTCAGGGTGTTTCTAAAATAATACTAAGTATTTACACATACTTATTCTCTAACATTCACTAGTGAATGTTAGTCACACAATTTCCAAATTCAGCATAAATTCCCCTAGAAAAAATATCAAAAATATCTTTTTTTACAGCATTTTTTTTTAATTTCATCATAACTTCTTTGTGTTGTGGAGAAATAAATTTTTGACGTGATTAAAGGGTGCATAAATCAAAGTGAATTTTCGTGTATATTTTTTTTTTTTCATTTTAAGTTAGTTTTGTTTTCAAAATTCTAAAACTAATCAAATTTTTGTTTTCGATAAGAATTTAAATCACGAATAAACCATTTTTAACGCACGCGATCGTTACCCTTACCAACACGTAACTTCATGGTGCATTAGGCGGTTTTAATATATCATGTATGTTATTGTCGCTAGATTTAGCGGTATATGCCCTTTAAAGATTTCCGTAAAGACTTCCCAAACGCTGAAATTATTCAGTGAAGAGTAACAGTAGGTAGGTAAGTACTTGGATATAAAACAAAAGACAAATTAAATAGCCTGTCTTAAACAGAAACCAGCGAGAAAATGACACGAGATATTCGGAGTGATTCAAATCAACTTCTCTTTTAAATACAATTTGATAAGTACTCATATATTCTGCAATTATATTTCAATAAAGAAACAGAGACATGTTTTAATTTATTTTAATAGGTACTCAATGTTATAGTTTTTTTGACACTAAGGGACCTTTTAAAAACCTTTTTTTTATACATATACAAATAATATATTTATTATATCCGAAAACTTCTATTGTGCTGTTCATTAAAGCCCTTATATACCCTGGGTATACGGATGCACATAAAAATGCACGCTAAATTACCTTCTTATGTATGAAACACGAAAAAATATAGTATATCACCTAATAATTCGTGAAGAAATGGTAATATTACGAGTTTTTTTAAAGCAAAAAAGTAATTTAAATAAATTATTCTCTTCTTCTTCTTTTCCCTCGCCTTATTCCCATTATTTGGGGTCGGCTCTCCTAGTCCGCATGCGCCAGGTTGCTCTCTCCTGTGTTTCTTCATGTGTCACATTCCGCGTCTTCATGTCGCTGTGAACCGTGGACATCCATGTTGCAGGCGGTCGTCCCGGGCGTCGCTTTTCGGTTTTTATATGCAGAGCCTTATTTACAATGTGGGAGTCATCTCTCCTGCATATATGCACATACCACCGCAATCTACCCTCCCTCATATTTTCGGCTATAGTAGCTACCTTGAAACTGCCTCGGACGTATTTGTTCCTGACCTTGTCCAGTAATGTCACACCGCCGGCCCACCTCAATATTTTCATTTCGGTGACGTGGAGTCTCTGCTCATCCTGCTTTCTAGAAGCCCAGCATTCTGATCCATAGAGCAAAGATGGTCTCACACAGGTCTTATATACTCTGCCTTTAGTCTGGACTGGCATTCTTCTGTCGCACAGTACCCCTGTTAGGGACCTCCATTTTAACCAGCCTGTATGGATTCTATGCTCTATATCACTTTCGATCTTTCCGTCCTTTGTGAGAACGGAGCCTAGATATGTGAACTGCTCTGCTTGTTTTATTGGGGTGTCATTTAATTTTAGTGTGGTTATGGGCTGTGTATCTCCGGAAAAATTACAATACATGTATTCTGTTTTACTTCGCAGTCCGTTTTTTTCTAGTGCTATTTGCCACTGATTCAGTGATTGCTGTAGATCTTGGATGGTATCACGAATTAGCACCACATCGTCTGCATATAGAATGTCCCATGGGGTTTGCTTTTGTATATGTATTGTAAGATAATTTATCGTCAGGTTAAACAGAAGAGGGCTCAACGCAGATCCTTGGTGCACTCCGACCTTCACGTTGAAAATGGGGCTCATTTCCGCTGGGCTTCAAACGCAAGTAGTAGAGTTTCGGTACATATCTTTCAGGATCTCGACGTAGCCTTCTGGTACTTTTTGTGCTTTAATGGACTGCCATACTAGATCCCTCGGAACTCTGTCGAATGCTTTTTGTAACTCAATAAAAGCTATATGCAGGTCTTTTTTATTGTTCTTACACTTTTCTGTCAGAATTCTTATGGTTTGTATTGCATCGATTGTTGACTTTCCGCTAACAAAGCCTTGCTGGTTTGGTGTTATGGTTGTTAAGTAGAGAAGTATATTATTTACAATATGTTCCCAAATCTTTAACGTGTGTGATGTTAGCTTGACAGCCCTATAATTTCCACAGTCTCGGACATCTCCTTTATTCTTGTAAAATGGTATGAGGAAGCTATTTCGCCAGGAGTTTGGAATACGGCTTTGCTCTAGGATTTTATTTAGTAGTTTTGTAAGCCAGTGAATACCTTTGTCACCTAGAATTTTCCAAATCTCTACTGAAATTCCATCTGGTCCTGTAGATTTGTTATTTTTCATTGTTGATATTGCTGTCTTCACTTCTTGCACAGAGATTTCATGTATTGGTCCTGAAACACATAGCTCCGAGTATACATTATCTTTTGGAAACTCTTCATTCAAAAGCTTGCTGTAATATTCATGCAATCTGTAATTTATATCTTTGTCCAAGGTCAACAAATTCCCCTGCTCATTCTTTATTTATTTATTCTGTTTAATGTCCTTTGTTTGTTGGTTTCGAAATTTTGCCAGTTTATATATATCCTGTTCATCTTTACATTCTTCCAGGTTCTTATAGAAAGATTCTTTTGAGAAAGCTTTTGCTTGTGCCACTACCCTTTTTGCCTGCTTTTTAATGACTTTATATTCATTTAGATCTTGTTGAGTTTTGGATTTTTGCCAAGATTTGTAGATTGTTTTCTTTCTAGAATGTACAGTTTTGACCTCATCTGTCCACCAGTTAGTTTCTTTTTTAGACTATAGAGCACCTTTTGATGTTCCCAAATATTTTGTTGCTTCTGTTGTGCAGAAATTTTCAAATTTTTTCCAGGTTTCATCGATTTCGGTTATGTGGTCGTTGCTTTCTAAATATGTTTTTATTTTATTGCAAAGCTCGATTCCTTCTCTGTCTTTGAGTTTATGCCATTTAATTTTGGTTAAATTTTGTATTTTTTGATTTTTGAGGGCAACATGAGGTCTGCAACCAGAAGCCTGTGTTGCGCTGTAAGAGATTCTCCTGGTATTACATTACAATCCTTAAATCTTCCCAAATAACTTCTATAAAGCCCTTCTTTTCAAGTACAATCAGATGTACTATGGAATGGCCTATTTGATGAAATTCAGTCGTCTAAATCGATACAAACATTGAAAAATATAGCAAAACTATATTAATCAAGTATCTCCCTAATATTATTTATCATGTTTCTAATGCTTTTTATGCGGGTCTGCCCAAGTATCAGCTTTATAGATTACAAATAGTATTCAACTACATAATACTAAAACAATAGTATTCAGCTGCGAGGTTGATATATATATAGCTGACAACAGATGTCACATAACATCTCTTCTTAACGAACTGCACTGGTTGAAATTTCCAGAACGAGTAAACTATAAGGTATGCCTGTTGGTGTTTTAGGCTCTGAATGACTTGGCTCCACACTGTGTTAAAAGAATGTTCCATCAGGAAGACAGCTTTCATTGAGATCATCTGGATCACAGAGTACCAGCTCTTTAAAAGAATTGCTTACTTTGATCGTGGTTTCAGTGTGAACGGGCTTTTAAAGTGAAATAAATTGGCAATTGATAAGCGTGGAGCTCATTGACACCTTCGGTAAACTTCTCAAGACTGTCTTGTTTCTGTGAACCAACAAATAAGCTTTAGCGCCCTTGGAAGGATCTTTTTTCACTAAACGGCTCTTTATAAATTCTAATCTTTATTACTATTTGTATTTGTATTGGTTTATCCTCCATAGGCTCCCAAGCAGAGCACTCGGAGTCGTCCTTGGTTATAAACAAACAAATTATTATCAATAAACAAAGACAAAATACTCCATGCTAATTGAAATGTCTTTCATTTAGCATTTCGTCAATTGTATAAAATGATTTATCGTCGAAATACTTCTTCGCCTCTCTCTCAAAACTACCTCCTTTCAAAGACCGTATGTGAGGTGGCAGTTTATTATACAGCTTTATACTCTGTCCCACAGAGCTATTTGCGACTTTTGCCAGCCTGTACTTTGCAGGTCTGATGTTGTTTGCACCTCGCGTATTATACCGATGATATTCCGGGTTAAGAGGAGTGTTTTTCATATTGCGTCGAGCATAGGTAAGGCATTCCTGAATATAGACGCCGGCCAATGTGAGTATTCCAATTTTTTAAAATATTCACGGCAGGAATCTCTTGGGCGCAAATTAAGAATCATCCTAACCGCTCTCTTTTGCAATACAAAAACTCGGTTAGAGTCAGCCGCCTTCCCCCAGAACATCACGCCGTATGACATAATACTATGAAAACACTCGAAGTACGCACATCTTGCTGTATCCTAGCACCAGACATCCTTAACTTTTTTGATGGCATAGATCGCTGAATTTATTTCTACGATCAATCATCAGTCTGTTTATTCTATAGTTTTTATATTAGTGATGAGCAAGTCTTCCAAGAGCAAGACTTTATCCAGCATGCAAAAGGAAAACAACAATGATTTTCCTTTTATTTAAAAAAACCTAAAAGTCAATTTATTGTTGAGTTAATTTCAAAGGTATAATATGCTAAATTAGGTACATAATTTACTACTTGTTATAGTACCTACTTGTGATACGTTTTTCGGGTTTGTTAAAAAGTTTGTTTGAGTACGTCACTTGGAGTGCACAGAGTGCAAATATGTATTTTATTACTTGTTTTTTGTATGCGCAAACCTCTCCACTCCACGAAGAAAATGCTCAAGTTATTTACCGTAAACTATACGAAAGTATGTAAGTAACATCATGGATATATATGATACGATATTATTGAATCTTTGAAGACAGATCATTCACTACGGATGGCACTAATAGTTTTATTTCCTCTCCGTTGAAATACATGTTTTTTTTGCGGTCTTTCATATTATGTTTGTGAACGATTTATAAAATATCCACTGGGATTAACAAATCTCTCAGTTGGCCGGGCTAAACAGTTTCGAGTGCTTGAATGATGGTTTTGTCAGAGGAAAGGAGCGCATTCAATACGTCGAAACCATCCCACACGATTTGGCGTCGTAGCAAAATATTACGAATTCAGTGTGGGACATGTGGAAGTCCTTCCTTTGGCCGCGGTTGTCTCGTGGTCGCAGTCTGCTGAAGAACTAAAGCCTCCCGCGCAACGAATCCAAGTGGTTAGCGCATCATAAATTCTACTAGAGTTAAAATATCAATGTTTTTTTTTTCTGTGTCTCTTGTCTCTTTCCATTTCCAGTTTCCACAGCCTGCCTTATAAGGATATTATTTGTTTTGGAAAATTTTGATGTCGATAAGTAGATACAGTTTTTTTTTCAAAGAGAAATTAAGGAAAACTACATATAGGAACAGAATACCTAACTCAAATAATGCTTAAAAAAAATTATCTTCACGAAATAGCTAGAGATAAAAATAATTATGTAAACAAAGTCTGTCAAACAAAAAGAATACTTTCATAATATACATAAATAAAGATTATCACGAATATGACACAAAAATAGATATGTGTAGACATACATACATACCATCACGCTATGTCCCTCGCGGGGTAGGCAGAGAGGATCGAAATAAAGTCAACGCAAATTAAAGTATAATGGGCTAAAATTATATAAAATCACGCCGAAGGGCAAAAAATAGGAATGGTACTTTTAAGAAAGGATGTGTTTACTATATTATGAAAAATTGAAATAATGGTTTATATATTATGTTACCTACTATAGATTAGTCATGGAATTGTAATACATTTATTTATTTGGAATACCAAAATTTACAGAATATAAATGTGTGTATAACTTATAACAATATATTAAGTCAACGTTTATCTGGAACCTTACAGTATTCACAATGTATAAAGTGAAAGTTTGATAAAACAAGTAAAAAAGTAATAAAAAAACAACATTAAGGAATGAAATAGTTAAGAAATTGATTATACAAAAACATTGCATTGATATATTTAAATAATTCGAAATAGCTTTAAAGAAAGTTTCATAATATACTTTTTATCTATTTATTTTCTTATTCAATTGTTTGAAAAAACCTTTTTTTCTAGCAATTTATTTTATATTACATAATCAGTTTTACATACTTATGTATGTACTTAAAAGAAACTTCAACTGTTATAAACTCGTTGTAAGTATATTGTTAACGAATGTCCTTATTTTCTTTGTTTTTAAAAAGTGTTTTGTTATAAATAAATATATGTAAAAAATAAAAATGTAATTATAACATCTATTTATATAAAAATAAATTAGGTATTCATCGCTTCAGAATATTAATGCGCTATTATTATAAATACTTAATTCAATTTTTACCTCATAAAAGTATCGTACACATAGAGTTGTTGAGGAAACTTTACATACAATTTCGAACTATGCGAGTCAGATAGGAAATTTTATTACAATAAACGATGTACTTGTTAACATTTTGAATATCATGAAGAGGAACAATGTTACAAAAAGGGGTAGAACTTTTTTCAACTCTGAAAAAGTTTAGCTTATATGTATGATTTATGCAGCAAATCCTTGGAGAGAAGGGGAGTCATATAGGGAAGACTGCTATTCCGTCTTTCAAAATAAGTTAGCGGCTATCATCGTAACGATAATAATGGATCTTATGTGTTGAAAGAAGTGAAAAAAATAGAGTGAATCAGATATCAGTCATCGGATGAGTAAGGGAATAGTTTTGGAAGGCTTTCAACATGCCATCATGTCGTAAACTCACTATGAACGAGTGGGTTGTAGCCAACGCAAGTAACTCATTGGCCTCAAGTGCATTGGCAAGTAACTCCACAAAGTGTTCATATTTCCTATAGAAAAAAATTCAGCATCTTCATGAAATGAGTTATTTTATAAATTATTTTTGATATAAATATTTTTTTATGAACACTTGCAAATTCTTCAATGCCATTTTATAAAAGTGATGTGCCTTCTTAGCAATTTGTAAATAAAATATCTAATTTTATGTTTCGTTAGCAAGGTCACATTGAAATATTTGGCTAGAACCAAATCTCGAAAATTGTCAGCTTTTGTTTCTTTCATCTGAGACAGTTGAAAGATATCTGTCGGATCTTACCCAAAAACGAAGCTAAAACGTTTATTAATGTATTTGTGGTGTCAAGGCTGGATTACTGTAATGCTATTTATGCGGGTTTGCCTAAGTATGAGCTTGATAGATTACAAATAGTTTTGAACGCAGCTGCGAGGTTGATATATATGAACGAACTCTTCTTAACGAACTGCACTGGTTAAGATGTCCAGAACGAGTGGAATATAAGGTATACCTGATGGTGTTTAAGGCTCTGAACGACTTGGCTCCACACTACATTCAAGAACTGTGCCAAAAAAAATTTCTATCAGCAAAACAACTTATATTGATATTATCTGGATCACAGAGTAGGTACTAACTCATTAAAAGAATTGGACAGAGTCAATAAGTCGGTTCAGTGTGAACGGGCCTTTAAAATGGAATAAATAAATTGCCCCTTGACTTACGTGGAGCTTAGACATCTTCGGTAGACTTCAAGACTACCTTGTTTCGTAGAGCCAACAAATATGTAAGTAACAGCGCCCTTGGAGTGATCTTGTATCAGTAATCTAACACTAAGATACAATTAAATAAAAAAAAATAAAAAAGGAGAGATAATCGGGATCTGGTGTTCAGGGATAATTATTATTCCTTTAATGTAAAAATACACAATATTTAAAAATATCTTTCTGTTTGTGTAATATGGACTTTAAAAATTTGCTGATATGTAGGTAGGTATATTTAATGTGTAAAAGTAATATTACGAACGTATCTGACGTTCCCATATAAAATATGTGATGGCGGCGATGAAATTTACTCTCAAAATATACTTTTAATGGTTATCTTTAGGACGTGGAGATGGATTCGACTACTTTGGGAGTAAAAAATAAATCTATCTAGCTAAAAATCCATTTAGAATAAAGGCTTTCCGCAATGTTCAGGAAAAGGATTCTGTCTTTTTTCAAAAAGTAAAGAGGGGTTGTTAATCGTTGCTGTTGAGAAAGTGAAAGGGAAAAAAACGCATTAAGCCAATCCTCCCAGTTATGGTTAGGTTAGGTTGGACCAAGAATTGAGAGAATTATAGCTTTATATGTGTATGTGGGAAGGATTTAAGATGGACTTAAAGTCTCACTAATATAAAGGAGAAATAATAATATAATACGGGCAAACACAGATTTCATAATTTTGATGTAAACGCTGAGGAAGCTCAAAATTATTATAAAATTTTACTTATTTATATCTATATTATAAATTTGAATGTTTGTATGTATCTATGTATGTATCTATGTATCTATGTATGTGTTGAATGCGCTCCTAAACCGCTCATCCGATTGCGATGAAACTTTGGTGAACTGTCGAGAGTATACCAGGGATGGTTTCTGGATCAAAAAATTTTAACTTCTTCTTCTTCTTCATCGAGTTTTAGGTCATTTTACCTATGAAGGTGGACTATCCTGGGAACCGTTCATCCGATTGCAATTAAACTTTGGTGAATTGTCGATCGTATGCCCGGGATGATTTCTGAATTTAAAATATTTTCTTCTTCTTCTTCTTCATCTGGTATCAGGTCATTTTGCATATGAAGGTGGACTAACCTGAGAACCGTTCATCCGATTGCAATGAAACTTTGGTGAATTGTCGAGCGTATGACCGGGATAGTTTCTGGATTAAAAAATTTTTCTTCTTCTTCTTCTTCATCGGATATCAGGTCATTTAACCTATGAAGGTGGACTATCCTGGGAACCGTTCATTCAATTTCAATGAAACTTTGATGAATTGTCGAGTGTATGCCCGGGATGGTTTCTGGATTAAAAAAAAATCTTCTTCTTCTTCTTCATCGGGTATCAGGTCATTTTACCGATGAAGGTGGACTATCCTTGGAACCGTTCAATCAATTTCAATGAAACTTTGATGAATTGTCGAGCGTATGACCGGGACCTACTGAAGGGACGGGAGGTAATGAAGGGACGGAAGGTAATGAAGGGACGGGAGGTAATGAAGGGACGGGAGTAACTGAAGGGACGGGAGTAACTGAAGGGACGGGAGTAACTGAAGGGACGGGAGTAACTGAAGGGACGGGAGTAACTGAAGGGACGGGAGTAACTGAAGGGACGGGAGTAACTGAAGGGACGGGAGTAACTGAAGGGACGGGAGTAACTGAAGGGAAGGGAGTAACTGAAGGGACGGGAGTAACTGAAGGGACGGGAGTAACTGAAGGGACGGGAGTAACTGAAGGGACGGAAGTAACTGAAGGGACGAGAGTAACTGAAGGGACGGGAGTAACTGAAGGGACGGGAGTAACTGAAGGGACGGGAGTAACTGAAGGGACGGGAGTAACTGAAGGGACGGGAGTAACTGAAGGGACGGGAGTAACTGAAGGGACGGGAGTAACTGAAGGGACGGGAGTAACTGAAGGGACGGGGGTAACTGAAGGGACGGGAGTAACTGAAGGGACGGAAGGTACTGAAGGGACGGGAGTAACTGAAGGGACGGGAGTAACTGAAGGAGCGGGAGTAACTGAGGGAGGTACTGAAGGGACGGGAGGTACTGAAGGGACGGAAGGTACTGAAGGGACGGGAAGTACTGAAGGGATGGGAGGTATTGAAGAGTCTGACGGGTGGTTATGGAGGACGATTTTTAATTATATAGGCAATACGAAGTTTGCCGGGTGTTCACTAGTAAATTTATAAAAAATAGAGAATTTTTAAAATGTTGCATATTCGCAAATATTGGATTTTTATCCCCAGTAAAAAAATTATTAATATCTCAAATTATTAATATCTCAAATTATTAACATCACAAATAATAAATATCTCAAACTATTAACATCTTAAATTATTTACATCTCTAATTATTAACATCTCAAATTATTAACATCTCAAATTATTAACATCTCAAATTATTAACACCTCAAATTATTAACATCTAAAATAATTAACATCTCAAATTATTAATATCTCAAATTATTAACATCTCAAATTATTGGCATCTCAAATTATTAACATCTCTAATTATTAACATCTCAAAATATTAACATCTCTAATTATTAAAATTTCAAATTATTAACATCTAAAATTATTAAAATCTCAAATTATTAACATCTCAAATTATTAACATCTCAAATTATTAACATCACAAATTATTAACATCTCAAATTATTAACATCTCAAATTATTAACATCTCAAATTATTAACATCTCAAATTATTAACATCTCTTATTATTAAAATCTCAAATCATTAACCACTCAAATTATTAACATCTCTAATTATTAAAATCTCAAATTATTAACATCTCAAATTATTAACATCTCAAATTATTAACATCTCAAATTATTTACATCTCTAATTATTAACATCTCAAATCATTAACATCTCTAATCATTAACATCTCAAATTATTAACATCTCAAATTATTAACATCTCAAATTATTAACATCGCAAATTATTAACATCTCAAATTATTAACATCTCAAATTATTAACATCACAAATTATTAACATCTCAAATTATTAACATCTCTTATTATTAAAATCTCAAATCATTAACATCTCAAATTATTAACATCTCTAATTATTAAAATCTCAAATCATTAACATCTCAAATTATTAACATCTCAAATTATTAACATCTCAAATTATTTACATCTCAAATTATTAACATCTCAAATCATTAACATCTCTAATTATTAACATCTCTAATTATTAACATCTCAAATTATTAATATCTCAAATTATTAACACCTCAAACTATTAACATCTCTAATTATTAACATCTCTAATTATTAACATCTCAAATTATTAATTTCTCAAATTATAAACACCTCAAATTATTAACATCCCTAATTATTAACATCTCTAATTATTAAAATCTATTATTATTAACATCTAAACTCCCGACAAGGAAAAAAAATCCAATGTTTGCGTAGATGCAACTTTTAAAAATATTCAATTTATATACACATTAGTACAAGTAGATAAACAAGCCGAAAATTAAATAATGTTTCTGGCGCAGTTCAGGGGTGAACTCTGTGCGAGAACACTGTCACCACATATGCATAATATAAGGTCAGTTGTTATCATTTTTACAAAAAAAACTACTTCTCAATAGATGGCGTTACAAGGTTTCTTCGTTACTTCATAGATGGTAATAGTAAAAACAGCTTATTTTCAAACGATCTGCTTCTCATTATTAAAATGTATAGAACTTTCCAAAATTACATTGATAAGGGAACTCAACAAGCAGGCATAATTGGTGAACGTTGTGCAAGTGCATAAAGTGATCACAACCTCAACAGTATATTTTTTTTTTAATTTTTTTTTTTTTATTTTATTTTTAATATAATAATTTTAGAATACAAATCAATATATAAATTCACTAGTAATAATATTCTTACATATTTTTCCCTGCAGTACCTCATCAAAAAGATTACAATCTTGTGCTTGATGAGGGAAGCACTTATAACAAAATAAAAAATATCAATACAAAGCAAAGTCAACATAAAAGTAAAAGTAATTAAATCAAATCATACATGAACAAAAAAATATCAATACAAAGCAAAGTCAACATAAAAGTAAAAGTAATTAAATCAAATCATACATGAACAAAAAAATATCAATACAAAGCAAAGTCAACATAAAAGTAAAAGTAATTAAATCAAATCATACATGAACAAAAAAATATCAATACAAAGCAAAGTCAACATAAAAGTAAAAGTAATTAAATCAAATCATACATGAACAAAAAAATATCAATACAAAGCAAAGTCAACATAAAAGTAAAAGTAATTAAATCAAATCATACATGAACAAAAAAATATCAATACAAAGCAAAGTCAACATAAAAGTAAAAGTAATTAAATCAAATCATACATGAACAAAAAAAAAATCAAATCAACATTAAAAAAGGTTGAAAATAAATGAAAAAGAAGAATATTCAAATGAGAAAACATATCAGAATACATATTCAAACCAAAAAAAAAAGAAAAAACATGAAAATAATTGAAAAATGAGTAATATAGAATTATAGACGATTCAAATATATCAAAACACATATTCAAAAATAAAAAAAAAGAAAATACTGGAAATTGAAACAAATCAAAACAACAAAATCGAAAACTACTATTTTAGAATGTTAAGTGCAAATTTAATTTATGTTTAAATTTTTTAAATTCTTTTATCTGCTTTAATTCATTTGGGAGGCAATAGAAAAATTTTATTTTGTAATTGTGCAGGATTATAATATGTGCAGGATTTACAATTCATTTCATCAGCCATTTCAGTAAAATAATTTGTGTTTAATTATAATAGTAATGCAACGAATTATGTATAAAGGTTAAGGTATACGAAAGATAATATTCGTCCTTACCGCCAAAACAACCAATCACTTTGATTGCAATGTACACTGGTACCACGTACCGGCAATAAAAACTTGCCAAGCGATTTTAACCTTTCTTGTTTACACGGTAACTTTTTAAAATATTTTTTCAAAATCAAATAGCTATTATATATATATATAAAGTCACCACTTATCACTTGATATTTATATAATTTTCGAGAACAGATTCTTCATTGAACACGATTCTTATTCTGTTTGATTGTCATTATGATATTTAACAACCTTTTTTAGATAAAATATGACGAGATAAAAATAAGCTGACGTGTTGACTTAAAATATTGTATAGTGTCTCTAATATGTCTATAATGTAACCTTCCAAAATTTTCATTCAGAAATTTAAATTTTTGTTCCACTCAGAGATATCTGATTATTTATTTCATTTATCCATATATGTACCTCAAAAACCATTAAAGTTAGAAAGCTGAAAATTTGTATTAATATAGACAAAATCAATGTATCTAAACTGCTTTTTTTATAAAAGTATCCCAAGGTTTCTCAAACTATTAATACTATTTTGAAACATGTTTATTTTCACTAAAATCACTACACTGCAGTATATACTTACAGAATCTACATTAATCATCATAATGTTGCAGTGTACAAAATGATACAAAACACAATGAAACAAACAACATAGTCTAAAAAAAACATCTACATAACAAAATAAAACTCGAAGGTTCCTACTCAATCGCGACGCCATAATCCCATATTCTCGTTTAAACAAGTATCCACTAATTATCGACTAATTATGACTTTGGGGGGGACCCCTCGGAATTAATGGTCCTGAGTGAAGCAGCGGCCAATTATTTAGAAAACTTAGATTTTATTTTTTAACTTTTGACGGGCACTACAGTGCGACATATTGTTGTGAAATACTAACTTTGTGACCATAAGATAAATATGTAAATTTCTAACTCACTAGAATTTGACGTATTCCAGTATAGTATTACAGGGGCGAGAAATGTTCTTAGTGCTAAGTTCTTTAATGATATGTGATTTTTTTGTGAATATGAACTTTTTTGATGTAATTTAATATTTTCAAGTAATATTATGTTTACCTCGGCTGCAAGACTAAACTTTATCTATTACAGAAACCGAATATATTGTGATGTTGTATTTTTCATCCTGCAAATGATGGTATGGCCTATCAGCGGAGACTTATAATTGGCTGTTTAGTTATTATCTTAATTGTAAAACTGTAATGTATAGCTGTTATATAGAAATGTCTCCCAAAAAATTGTAAATAAAATAGTCAAAATTCCAATAAGGAACACAATTGTAACCGACAAATAATATATTATGTGTGTATCAATAGTTAAATTGAGTCTTGCGAATCTCGTAAAATACATACATACACAATTGCTTGCTAAGAAGTGATTTTAATTACTTAAGTTAATATAATTGACAGTCAAACTACAAATTCTTTCAAAAATATAATATGAATATATTTGTATGCATATGTAACTATATTTTATTTTCTTACACCCATTAAAAACAAAATAAAATATTGACATGTGGAAAATAATAACAAATTTACAAAGTATGAATTATACAAAAACAACGAAAAACAAGAAAATATTCCAATTTACCCAAAAATACAAAGGAAGCACACAATATCTTTAAATAACTTTTCCTTTATCTTTTCAACACCTAGGCGAAGAAAAGCGGCAAGACCAGATGCTTCCTTCACACATGCTGGCAAATCATTAAACTGTTGATATACTTTGTAATACACATTATTTTGTGTACCTGCCAGGTTAGTCTGAGGTAGTCCCGCCGACTTCTCGTCGAGTAGGTGTGAAATTATTAGATTCTGAAGTTTGTGAGATATTACTTTTATAATTATTATGAAAACTTAATTTGTGTGCCATATTCAAAATATTAGCAAAAATATTTTTTTTTTACCAGAAGAAAAGTAAAAAAAAACAAAGAAAATAGCTTATAAGAACAATTCATAGCAATGATAGGAAAACTAAAGGATTAGGAAAGGAAGAGGAGAGGAAGATGTAATCAGGTGTTGTCAGATAAATATTTTTGCTTTAGCCTTTTCTTGAAGATGTTAAATGAGATAGACGACGTAATATCAGGACATAGGCTATTCCATTGTCTAGCTTAATGTATTTCAAATGAACAGCTAAAAAAATCAGAACTATGAATAGGGATATAAAGTAAAGTACGTTCAGCAGATCGAAGGGGACTCCCGTGGCTTGAAATATAAGTGAATTTGAATCTTTGAGATTCTGAAGTAAATTTGGATTTAAAAGGACATTGTATAGTAATGACAAGATATGTATATAACGTCGTTGTCGTATCTTGGGCCAATGTAGAAAATTACGGTAATGAGAAATATGATCGATTTTTTTTAGTCCAAAGATAAAACGGATGCAAACATTTTGAAGGCGTTCAAGTTTTTTGAGATGTTCAACGTTTGCATTCAAGTAGCTAGCATCAGCATAGTCAAGCTTTACTTTATTTTTGTTGTTATTACTTTGTTATTAGTTTGTTAATACTTTTGTTATTGTTTACTCCTCACTAACCCAAGGGGATATAGTGGGGAGTTATGATTTCGCAATTTTTAAGGGTATTTTTTTGTAGATTATCAACTAGTATCATGCTGAGATTGTATTCTGAAAGTTTCATCACAATGTATCTGTGTGTGTGTGTGTGTGTGTGTGTGTGTGTGTGTGTGTGCTATGTGCTGTGTGCTATGTACGGCGTTTTCAGTTTACTTTATCGATTATAGACTAAAGAACTCATTCGATTCTATTAAAATTTTACAAATATGTATATCTAATACTCGATTAGATCCTATTAGATTTTGAACGATATATGAATAGTGTCTCTCAATTTTTTTAACTGTCAAATATTTCAAAGTGAACCCAAGCTCAGGAAACTTTAAATTTGAAATTTTTATTTTCAAATTCGTAAAAAGGCACATCACTTTCATAAAATGGTATTGAAGAGTTATCAAGTTTTCATAATAAAATATTTAAATAAAAAATAATTTAACAATCTCATTTCATGAAAATTATGGAAATTTTCCATACAAAATTTGAATTCTTTATAGAATGACTTGTTAGTGAGGAGTTTAACGTTGGCCACAACCCACTTGTTTTTTTTTTTTCATATGTTTGTAAAGTACAGTATGTCGAGGAATAAATTATTATTTTATGTCGACCACAATTCGCAGTTCCAATTATTGAAGTTCATATTATAATATAGTCAAGATAATCTTATATGAAGGTATATATGTAATATGAGTGGGTATCTTACTGATATGTAGGTGGGTGGGTATTTTCAAAGCGACGAAGAGTGTGTGGTTTTATGACATGGCGGAGTCGTTTAGTGACCATAAAATGCTGATTTTTACAAACGATATCTCGGAGATGATTTACGGCGGTTTCCCCATTGCTTGCCGCATTAGCGAATTGAAAACAGCTGCTTCAAGAACCAATGGGAAAACAATAAGGTGAGAAAATAGTTATAACTTGTATATATGTTATGTTATGTATGTGAATGGTGAAGATCCTTCATTTTATCTATACCAGAATACAATTTTATTTTTTTTTCTAGTTTTTTATACCCGACATTGCTCAAGAAGTTATATGTGCTAACGTATCAAGCTTGATGTCATTTATGTATAACGTTAATTTCCCGTAGATATTTTGTATGTATGCCATACAAAAAATTTTGAAACGATCTTCACTTAATTAAATTTCAACAAAGATAGTTAATAAAAATTTGAGATATACCTACTGCTATAATGTTTATGTTTTTTATATAAAAAAATATTTAGTTGAGGTGTACCGGCGTGTAAATATATTAAACATAGGCAGTTAAACACACAAATTAATCATTGAAAGAATCTCTTAGTAAATTGTTTTTATGGAACCCTGGAAAATCAACATAAAAAATTGTTTAAAATTTATTTTTATATTATTGATAATTCTTTTTTATTAATAAAAACTAGTTTTTTTTAAACCTGGCATTGCTTAAAAAGGTAAATGTGAACCAATGTGTTAACGTAACAAGAAAAACGAGTACGTAATTTTGAACTGTTTATTATTGTTATGATGAATTCAGAGTGAGTAAAAAATATCAAATACATTAAATAAATATTAACATACCTAAGTAAGTTTAAAAAAAAAATCAGTCCCTCTATACGTCCCTTCCCATCAGTCCTTCCTGCCCCTTCAGGAATTGGTTTTAAATTAGTCATATGTATATAAGCATAGGAAACAGTGTAGTATTTTTTATATATATTTTCATCGGAAGCAAGTGTGTATAAAAAAAACAAAAATCGGTCTATAGTAAATGTTTTAAAATATAAATGAATATATTATGAAAGAATTAAGTGTTTTTGTAAATCGTCATCGAAAGCATTATACAATACAATACAATACAATAATATACAAAGCAATATACAACTATACAATATTTCAGCAGGATTATGTAGACTAGGAAAGAAATTCAGAAAGATTGGATTTTAAAAGTGCTTTTATAATTTGAATGAATATAAGCATTATGAAGAGTTTAATGTTAGCCACAACTCCCATGTTCTTATATTTTGTCATCGTGTGTGAATAGAGTATTTAAAATTTCCGCTTGTCCCATGAGCTTGGGTCGTTCAGTAAATTCCAAATACATTTTTTTATTAATTCTTTTATGGGATAATTATATAAATAAATAATTAAAAATTATGAAGTATTCCCAGAAAGAAAAATACATACATAATAACAACTTTCAAATATATTTCACACTAAAAGATTATTATGAGTATATAAAGGATGGAAACGACAAAATAGCATGAAAAATCAACAAAGTCAGATATTTGTAATAAGTATGGAATAACACACATCGTATTAAGTATTAGGTAGTACCTACCTATACCAAAGTTCTATACATATTCAATTTCACATATCAAAACAAATTCATCTATCAGTAGGTTGGTTGATTTGAAAATTGTATTATTTGTGTAACCGTGGAAACGAAAACCAACAAAATACGTCAGAAAATTCGAATATATGCTTTTTAACCTTTTGTAAATTTATTTATAATAGTTATTTTGTTATCCGCTGCTGATCGGAAAGGCAAATGTGATAAAATGTTTATTTGTGATAATATAAATTCAGAATGAGGAAGAAATATCCAAAACAATTAAGTAAAACGTTACGTTGCGTTACGTTTGGTTTCATTGCATTCCATATTCGATTCGTTCCAATTCGTTTCGTTGGGTTCCATTTCATTTCGTTCCGTTTCTTTGCGTTCCATTTCGTTGTGTTGCGTTTCATTTCAATTCCTTCCGTTTTGTTTCGTTGCGTTCCATTTCGTTTCATTCCGATCCGTTTCTTTGCGTTCCGTTTCCTTACGTTCCATTTCATTGCGTTCCATTTCGTTTGTCGCGTTCTGTTTCGTTGCGTTCTGTTTCATTGCGTTCCATTTCGTTTCGTTCCGTTTCATTGTTTTCCATTTCATTGCGTTTCATTTCGATCCGTTGCGTTCTGAAAAATAAATACCTACATATCTACAAAAATATTACACTACACACTAAAATATCCATGCTCGTTTATTTTTCAAGCTTCTTATGTTTCCTTTATTCAAAATCATTCACGTGGACATGCCATGTCTTTCTGGGGCGACCCCTGCTATTCACTCCATCTCCTACACCTATGTATATTTTTTGGTCAGTCGTTCATGATCAATTATTTCAATATGTAAAACACCTCAAGAGATTTTAAATTCGTCATAAAATATCATTGACTCCCGACAGGGAAAAATAATCAAATGTAGGTATGCGTATCATAAAAAACAAACGATGAAAATATTAGATTTGCATTTATTTTTATTTTTTTTATATTATTATATTTTATTTGAAAAACATACAGCATACATTATAACAATAATAAAAACAAAAATGATGCATACAATTTCATGCCTAAGTAACATGTATTCACTTATATAAAAGTAGTAATACCTAAACATATTTTTTATTTATTCTATTTATTCATTATTTCTTTTTCTTTCAATATCATTGGGCGGGTACATTCGAAACAAGAGGAGTAAAGAAACATCAAATATTACTCTGGTTAAAATTCGTAAATCACATAGCAAAAGTAAAAGGAACAAGCAAACAATAAAAAAGATTAAATTTTTCTGGTTAAAATTAAAAAGCACAAACAAGTGTTTAAATTAAAAATTTAAGAAATAAGAGATATATTTTTTATATCTTGTAAGAGACAGTTACGGATGTTTTCAAGGATTGATTATGGCGCTTAATTCTCTCTGCCTACCCCGTTTGAGATGTGAACGAATGAATGTATAAATTTATTTCATCCGTGTTCACTGTACAATGTACAGCTTCTAGTATTTTCCCAACGTTCCTATTTCTGCGGTATTTATTTGACGATTTTTCTCATTGGTCAAAATATTATGAAGTATGTACATATCGAAGAATCAAATAACTTTCCGAATCGCTATTATTATTTATATAACCGGGTATTGAATACAGTATAACAGTACAGAAGCCGAAGAATCAACCAGTGAGATGTTTATTTCATAAGGTGTAAACTGTATCGCATTATGTGTGAAAATATATCTATTATACTAAAGAAAATAAATATGAAAACGTGGAAGAAGATATCGTAGCGTGACAAGTATGACAATATTAGGTACGGTATATTGAATTCTGAAATAATCAAAGATCCCTTATCTATTCACTTACCAAATAAAGTTTATATATACTATCTATCTACTCTAGTATAAGACGATGCATGGACATAAATTAAGCGAAAAATATATTCATTATTAAGGCCGCCGAGGCAATGTGAAATTTTAGCGAATTGTACCCCGCTTCTCGTAAAAGCGGTGGGCTTCTAGTAGATTAATGGGATAATATCAATTATGCATGTATTAAAAATACATGTAATTTTTATGACAGTTTTTTTTAATTAACGATATTTTTGCTAAATTATAGCTTTATATGTGAATGAAAACGAGTGGGTTGTGGCCAACGCTAAACTCCTCACTAACAAGTCATTCTATAAAGTATTCAAATTTTGTATGGAAAATATTCAGCATTTTCATGAAATGAGTTGTCATACATTATTTTTTATTTAAATATTTTATTGTGAAAACTTAATAATTCTTCAATGCCATTTTATGAAAGTAATGTGCCTTTTTAACAATTTGAAAATAAAATTTTCAAATCATAAGTTTCCTGAGCTATGGGTCACTTAGAAATATTTGACATGTAAAAAAATTGAGAAGTACTATTCAGAAATCCTTCAAAATCTAATGGGGTCTAAATGAGTATTAGGAATACAAATTTGCAAAATTTGAATAGAATCGAATGAGTACTTTAGTCTATAATCGATAAAGTAAAATGAACACGCCGTACATAGCACACAGCACATAGCACACGCACACACACATATATTGTGATAAAACTTTCATAATACAATCTCAACATGATACTAGTTGATAATCTGCAATAATAAAATACCCTTAAATATTACAAAATCATAACTCACCCACTATAACCCCTTGGGTTAGTGAGGAGTAAAAAAGACGGGAATCTCGTTATTTCAGGGGGAATTTCGTGAAAAATTTCAATCATTATGATTCTCGACCGTCAGGCTGTAGACAATATTATAATTTATCCCGGTCTTTAGTTTTAGGACGATAATGTCCGTATTTGATGAGTGCATGAGAAAACGCCAATGCAACTAATCACATTTGTGTGTCTGTGCAGCCTTAAAATTAATTTTTGAAACATCAGACAAGCAAGACAAACAATATTGTTGGCCAAGCCAAATGGTTAACAAATCTACAATGGTAAAAAAACTTTGTCTTATTGTACAGCCAACCTACAATGGTAAAAAAAACTTAGCCTTTATTTATTTATTTAGAGGACAACATATAGCGTATAATAAATTATATAAATAAAGAAGATTTTAGTAATATTAAAGCCAATAACAGGTTGTCACTGGAGTTGTTGTAGTGTATTAAGATAAGTCAGGAACAGTTACATATTATGGTGAGATATTTTGTGAATGATGTGTGAAATTGTATTTATAAATGTGTTCAGTATATTAAGTGTTGAGTAAGATTATGAGGTTGAAATTTGAACTCTGATATATTTTTTAAATGTGGGGGCGCTTAGTAAAAATATGTTGAACTCTTGAAAATGCCTATTGTTTGTATTACAGATTATGTAGATTGTTGCATGTTGAGCATAGTTAGTGTGCTGAGTGATTAGGTGGAAAAGAGGAGTGAGTATAGTTCTACGGGTAGGGATGTTGAAAGATATATATCTAATTTAAAAGTGTAAGAGAATAAATTTTAGTATTAAGAATATTGTGTAGAAGCATCATATCAGATACAGTAGGTACGTCTGTTTTCGAGTGAATCAATGCAATGGTAAATCCTTGCCTCAAGATACGACGGGAAATCAAGAAATGCTTTACGGTTAAGATGTTTAGTAAATATAGTCTTATTTGACAGTGTAGTGCATAAACTTATTTATTTATTTATTTATTTATTTATTTATTTATTTTATTTATTATGTAAACAGACAGTTACATTTACTTATTTTACTAACATACATAATATGACATGTGAACCAATTAAGTTTACAAGTATAATCGTTATTATATTTACAAAAAGAAGTAGTTTTGAGGAAGGGAGTAGGAAAGTAGGAAAAGGGGAACACACGTACACCACCTAACCACGAAGCAGTAATCTAGAAATTGAACATTTAAATACGTTTAAGGAGTTATTGAAAAGGTCTATTTCATTAAAGAACACGTTATAGTTACAACACGTTCTATATATGTAGGAGTTCTGAGCATAATTAGTACTACAATTAGGTGGCCTAAATGTATGAGTCTTTCTAGTAAGCCTATTTGGTGCATGAAAGTTTAATTTAGATAATAACTCACTAGAATCCGTTATACAGTTCACCAACTTGTATAAGTATGACATGTCAGCTACAGTTCGCCGGGCTTCTAAGGTAGTTAATTTATGATATTGGGCTGATTGTGCGGGATCAACAAAAGAACGTCTGCTTCTATAATCTAAATGTTTTAAGAATTTATTTTGTATATTTTCCAATCTGTTTATATGCGTGACGTAATGTGGGTTCCATATAATAGTAATAAACATTTTTTTGCACCCTGTGCACAATTTCTTCCAAATTCACCATGCTTTCAGTACAGAGAAGCAATATTTGCGTGAGAAATTTACTTATATGCGTTTCTCCACTGTTGGGGATCGAACCCAGAACGCCCGCACAAGAACCAAACGGCACGCCAACAGTCCCACGTCAGTTAAATAAAGACGCTTTATAACAAAGTAGAAGAAGTGGAGATAAACAGCATGAATGTGAAAGAGGAAGGTAGTTGAGGTAAAAAAATACCTTCTCAGTAAATAGGGACTCGCTTCCTTTGAGCATTTCGATAAAAAAGTATGGGAAACACGAATCCAGTTTCTTTTGGAATCACGTCAAATGTTTTGTCGCGAAATACCAGAGTGAAGAGCATATTTCGTGTAATACAATATTCCTACGTAAAAAATCCTAGTTTTAATATAACCCACATTTATGTGAACAAAGAAAATATGTGAAAACGAGTGGATCGTAGGTAGGTGCACTAAGAACAAAGAAGATACACAGAAAGTTTGGAATTGTTCACAGAATTATTCACATTAAAGAATCATTTCTTTATTATAGAAAAATGGAATTCTGGTAAATAAATCAATATTTTTACTATGTAAATGTTATGTTTTTTTTTGTAAATACACCAGGTCCTACATAGTTTCCGTCACTCCATCATCAGGATAATTTTCATGCTTTAAATTTATCAGTCTAATAAGAGAGCTGTCAACTCCGAAACCTACAGCGAGGTTAACAAATATAATAGTATAAACAGAGTCATAAAAAAGAGTAAATTTTACAAAAACGAGCGATCATTTCATTAGCTCTACAATTTGAAATTCGTATTTTTCGTTAAATATGTTAAACAATGTTGATTGAACCTAAGAAATTTTCTTAGGAGATTGGGCTCTAACAAAATTATTAATGACAGTACACATATGTTTTAAAAAATATGAATTACTAGTTGCATGTAACATATGAGATCCAACTGTCGATGGCGATAATTTTACGTAGCGTTTGGTGCGTAAACTCGACGTTCAATCTGAACGCTACAGAGTGTCTTTTGAGCGTCTGTTTCCGGACATTATGAACGGCTTAGAGCGTCACTGAGTGCACTCGACGTTCATTGTGAACACATCCCTTGAAAGAAAGCACTGATTAGTTGGAAGAAATTTTAATATGGTATTTGAATCACGTCTGGTCTAAAATAATGATGGATATAATAACATTTAATGTCATTTTTGAATTATTAATTAGCTATAAACCACTTGTTTTTTTGTGGTTTATAGCTAAACAAGTGGTTTATAGCTAATTAATAATTCAAAAATGGTTTATATTAACTACCACAAAATATCCGCCGAATCATTAAATGACATCTAATGTCGTTTACCCATTGAATTTTTTTTAATTTCAAACAATCTCGTAAATAACAACAGACAAATTCATACACAGTCAGTTAGGTTCATCGTGTATGTGTTTATGATTAATACATTTCCCCCGTTATGTGAATAACTTGTACAGAGATAGAGCTGTTATTATTCCCTTTTCCTTTAGTGATGAGCGAGTTTATTGTTGGTACATCACAATACGACCGTGATTGCTTCAAGCAAATAATATCAAAAGTCACGCTAAACCAACCAATTTCTCAATAGATGGCGTTAGAAAAATGCATCCTTGTCATCCCATAAATGGCGATATTGTTTTCAGTTTATTTTAGATGTATAGACAATAACCATTCAACATAAACAGAATTTTCAATTTTTTCAGATTCTACGTATGCGAAAGAAATCTAATGAGAAATTGTTAACCAACCAATTTCTCATTAGATGGTGTTAAAACAAATTTCATTGGTATTCGATAGATGACGATGGTGGATTTATAGTCTGGTACTTATTCTTCAACTGTACATACTATCGCTATCGACAGTTGGAACTCATGTGCTACTTGCAACTAGTTACAAATATGTTTTACATACGTCGTCTTATTGCAAATATTTTTTTACATACGTCGTCTTATTACAAATATTTTTTTACATTCGTCGTCTTATTGCAAATATTTTTTACTTACGTTGTCTTATTAAAAATTTGTTTTACATACGTCGCGTCGTCTTATTGCAAATATTTTTTTACATTCGTCGTCTTATTACAAATATGTTTTACATATTACGTCGTCTTATTGCAAATATTTTTTACATTCGTCGTCTTATTGCAAATATTTTTTTACATTCGTCGTCTATTGCAAATATTTTTTTACATTCGTCGTCATATTGCAAATATTTTTTTACATTCGTCGTCATATTGCGAATATTTTTTTACATACGTCGTCTTATTACAAATATTTTTTTACATTCGTCGTCATATTGCAAATATTTTTTTACATTCGTCGTCATATTGCGAATATTTTTTTACATACGTCGTCTTATTACAAATATTTTTTTACATTCGTCGTCTTATTGCAAATATTTTTTACTTACGTTGTCTTATTAAAAATTTGTTTTACATACGTCGCGTCGTCTTATTGCAAATATTTTTTTACATTCGTCGTCTTATTACAAATATGTTTTACATATTACGTCGTCTTATTGCAAATATTTTTTTACATTCGTCGTCTTATTGCAAATATTTTTTTACATTCGTCGTCTTATTGCAAATATTTTTTACATACGTCATCTTATTACAAATATTTTTTTTACATTCGTCGTCTTATTACAAATATGTTTTACATATTACGTCGTCTTATTGCAAATATTTTTTACATACGTCGTCTATTTATACAAATATTTTTTAGTTGCTTATTTATTTATTTTATACAATTTACGGCTTAATAGCCTTGTACACATACAAATAAAACAATATTTTAACATGATACATACAAAACAATTTATAAAAAAAATGTGTTAAAAAGAAAAAAAAATAATATATGAATATAACGAATGAAACAATTAACTAATATCAATAATAAATATGAAAAAAATAATGTTCAAATTCAGTTTATAAATAGAAAAAAAGAAAATATAAATCCCAATAAAAAAATAAGTCCCAATATTTATCACGAATAAAAGTGTCATTTTGCACTAAAAAATGTTAATGCAAAATGATTTTGCCAATGATAAGTCCACATTGGCATAGCGGGTGGTTCTATGAAAATCGACTAGTAAATTTTTCACTTTAATCAAAGACCTGCTTTTGGTATTGCTAATCACTATTTGCAAACGTAGAGATAAATAACGCTGAATGTAGTTGAATGTAGGTAGATACACAAAAGATAACGCAGGCAGGTATGTTTTGTATACTTATAGGTGTGTCGTGAGGGGAAATCTTCTCCATTATATCTTCATTTAACTAAATCTCTGCTTCAACGTCATCTTTTACTTGAATTCCCGTTTTATCTTAACCCTTGTCCCATCACTTTATTACCGGATAGGTAATAAAGTGATGTTTTGATTTTACATATTACTTTTAGGTATGTTGAGTAAACAGTTACAGTTTGTATGTACATATGTAGTTAAGTAGCATCTCATTTAAAAATTAGTCAATTACCTAATACCAGGCTACAGATATGCAATTGTATATGTAAGATCTGTAATAGCTGACCCATTTTTTTTAATGAATATGTCCTTGTTAAACAATTACATATACATCTCCCTACGTTCCCTAAAATAAGCATAAATGCTTGCGCTATAGGTGAGCGAAATCGGTCGAGGCAGGATTCGAGGTAAGAACCCAATGCGCTTACCGCTCTGCCATCGACCGATCTAATGATTTTTTCGAGGCAATCAAAGCTCGCAGTACACAATGGTATCGTTGTACCGATTCTAATGTATGCTAGCGAGACATGGAGATGGCAGAAGACGCATGAATGTAGAAATAACGCGGTTGATATGAAGTCACTAAGACGAATGTGTGGTAAAACGGTGTATGATAGAATAAAAAATGAGGACAAATGTTCTAAGGTAGAAGCGTTCACTTTGTGAAAATACATTTTAAATATATTTTAAAATAAATTAATAAACTTTGTTTGTTTCCACTAGTTATATTTTTTGAAACACAACATGTTTCGATAACCTCCGTTATCTTCCTCAGGTGAGAGGTGAGTTAATACTAACTGAAAACTATTTTTTTTAATTAACACACCACGCAAAATTAGTTTTCAGTTAGTATCAACTCACCTCTCACCTGAGGAAGATAACGGAGGTTATCGAAACATGTTGTGTTTTAAAAAATATAACTAGTGGAAACAAACAAAGTTTATTAATTTATTTTAAAATATATTTAAAAATGAGGATATTAGACGAGAATGTATGATTGAATGAGATATCGTAAGTAAGATGAAAATAAATGGTCTAAGGTGGTGGTGGTGACCGTCTGACAAAAAAGTATATATAAAGGAGGAACGAAAAGTAGAGGACGGCCAAGAAAAATTATTCTCGATCACAAAAAATGGAATTTTAAAAGATGGAGACGTTAGAGACGATGGAAGTAAGAATGACAGGAGAGCGAGTACGAAAAGATGCATGGACGTGAATCTTTTCTCTCTGTATAATAGTTATTTAGAGTAAGAAAAGTCGGAGAATTAAAACAACTCGCAAATAGGTGAAGCAGCCCGATAAAACTTAGGTATCTGCCCCCAAGAAAGGTTGTCCAACAACTATCGAAATAAATAGGCCATAACGTCAGATTGGAAGCCGACGTCGGCGTCGGAGGGAACTGACATGTGATGTGAGCTGAACATAGCAGTTACCAAGAGATGTAGAGGCTGGCGGACAACAGAGATATGTGGAGAGTTGGAGTTTACGGTGGAAACCAATCTTGAGGTTGTAACCCAGATTACAATATGTAATTAACTCTGTTGATTATGAATGAGCTGTTTTATGCGACCGATTTCCATATAATTTTATTTTTGTGCTTAATATTCTATTTTATGCGACAAACACAAGCATCACTATTTTTTATCCTAAAATCTAGTAATAATTATTATATTTACTCTCCTATTCTGAGGCTACAAAGACTTGGTAATGAGTTTGGCTCTGTTGATGACTTTTGCTCTTCATATATTATGAATATAAAGAGAGAATTTTAAAGATTGTATAAATTCTGAGTTCTTCTATTTTTATTCTTTTCCTTTTTTTTGGTTTTGCTTAATCGTTTGCTTGTTTTTCTTTAATTTTATTTTTATTGTATGTACGTCACTACCAATATATTTTGTAAATTTATACATTTTTTTATTGATATTTTTTTGTTGTTATATAACCTATTTATAATTATGTATGTATGTATTTTGCTTCGTTGTTCATGAACATATGTTTTTATAATTAGTAATTGTGTATGTAAAAGCCCATTTAGGTCATTTATGGAAATAAATAAATAAATAAATAAATAAATAAATAAATAAATAAATAAATAAATAAATAAATAAATCAATAAATAAAAAAAAATAAAAAAACAAATAAATAAATAAAGAAATAAATATTAAATAAATAAATAAAAAATCTAGGGAATTGTTTATTAAGTTTCGATTGTGTAACACAAGAATTCTCCTTTCTTGTTCATTGTTAAAAAAACGCAGAGTATTTTCATTTTATTGTCATATCTCAAAAGTTCCAAATCTCTTCATAATGGATTATATGACAAGAAACTGTACTAGTTAATAGGCTGTCACCTTTGCGTCTCCAGCTATTTTCGTTGAAGATAATATTCCCTTCTATAAAAAGTTTTTAAAAGCTTTCTAAAAATAGTGACCAGATACAAAAACGTATACTTCTAAATGTAGATATTGTGATTGAAGTATTTTTGTTTTATTTTATTTTTGTTTTGATACTTTAAATATTAATAATATATTTATTTATACGCCGTTTTTCGTATGGTCT
Organism: Molanna angustata; assembly: GCA_963576475.1. NCBI lineage: Eukaryota > Metazoa > Arthropoda > Insecta > Trichoptera > Molannidae > Molanna > Molanna angustata. The sequence goes on from OY754966.1 coordinate 45,775,604, forward strand.
TGCAAACCTAGTCTAGTTCTTGCACTATTAGTCTTGGCCTTACAATGACATTCGCAAGACTTTTGGCCGTCGTGAATAGTAATTCTCCATGCAAATAAAATGTATGTGTGAATATTGTGTATTTTTTAGAATTATAAGAATTTCTGTGTAAGTGGTGAGTTTATGAGTAGATTCTAGCTCAAGAAGCAACATTTGCATGAGAAATAATTTTGAATAAAATTATCCACTCCCTGGAATAGAACTCGATACAGAAGGTAAACAGCTTACCACTGAGCCACAGTGTTAGAAGATAAGTATCACGATGTATGTAGCTATCAAGTTTTTAATGTGTATTTATTTTTTTTTATTATTATTTATTACAAAATCCAGTAGAATACCTACAAGAATATTGGTTAGGTTAGGTTAGGGTAGGTTAGGTAAGGTTAGGTTGGGATCATAATGATCATAAGTCATTGGCGTCATATAAAGATTTATTTTATTTATATTTATAAATTGTAAAATGATACATTGAGGCACAGGCTACAATAGTTCTATCATCGTTTTCCAGTGTCCTGCAAAAGCCGGATAATCGAAAATACATAAGGTAACATTAGCATCTCAAAATTTTCAGCAATGAGGTTTACCATCCATTCTAAATGTGGCGTGTTTTTATTTAAGACAAGATTGGTGTGTGGACATACACGCATGTGTCTGCTTCCTTTCAAAAGGTATTGCACATCCGTACACCTGTCTCTGGTTACCCCACATTGTGGGATGTTATTTAAAAAAAAAGGTATATTAAAGATAACAGCTTCCCTAGACAGAGTGTGTTCCGATGCAACTACATGTACCTATATGATGCATACTTATTACATTTTATTTTAATAATTTCAATGTTTTTTCGTTAATAAGTTCATAATTTTAAAGTATGTATATAGGATATTTATTTAAAATAATATAAAATTAATACTGTGCCTCTGAAAATGCTAGTTGTATCTAGCAAAAGCGCTTAGGCTAATTAAATTGTACTCATTGTGGATTAAAACGATGTTTAATTTTTATAAATAAATTTAATATTTAAAATACAAGATATTGCATAGGTATACATGTTATACAGAAAAAAAAATCAATAAAATAAAATTTACAACAAGATAAAAAAAACAATTACAATCGTAACAGTAAAAAAATCACAATAAAAATATCCATAAAATATGCCGTGATGATGGTATATGAATACCTATATTATGTTAAATGATACTAGAATAGACTCAGAATGTATGTAAAAACGTAGCAATATTCCATTAAGATTGGTGTATATTTTGTTCCGAATGATTCATTTTCATAACGATGTATTGGATAATTTGTATACAGACGCAAGTTAAATCTATATACATGAACTGATGGACAAAAAAACGATATGGTCGAACATAATAGTGAATTGAGTTGAGAAGAAAATAGAATGCCATTAGCTTAAATGTATAGGAATATAATGTCTGACGAACCATAAAGTGCTAGAAATATTGTTCCACAAGTCTGATATACCTACGTAATATTATGTTTAAAAATATCCAAGTAATCGTAAGACATAATCGTAAGGAAGAAATTCATACATTGAAAAAATAGTTTTGATTTACATAATGTATTATACAGATAGATGCATAGCGTCAACTTGTGTATTGTTAATATTTTTAATTTGTATACCAACTTATTTTGATTATTGTTTTTATCTGTTATCATATAAATACAAAAATTAAACCTTCTCCCATCTTTTCTTATTCCCATTCCTTCTCATCACAGGCAAACAACAGTTTTTTATATATTTTAGTATTTTACATCACTTCTCGGGCAAAACATCACTCTTAATAAAATAAATAAAAAAAATTCGTTTGAAAATAACACATTTTTACTATCGCCATCTATGAAATAACGAAGAAACCATATTTGTAACGCCATTTTTCCTGACAGGGAATAATCCAATATTTGCGTAGGTATATGCAACTTTTAAAATATTCCAGTGTCTTTTAAATACTTCACATTGCTAAGGTCGATTGGAAGAGATTGCTTTTTGTATATAAACCTACCTGCACAAATTTTGATGACCAATGCCTTACCATACCATCACGCCGATTGCTATTTGGGGGGCAGAGAGAACCGATCGACAAACTCTTCTATCTTAAAAAACATTTTTTGCCTCATATTCATCCTTGTATCGCGTCATACATGCTCACTTAGTATTCTGACTTCGTTTATTCCCGTCTCAAAAAATATGATCACGCCAACTTTTTCGCGGCCGTCACATGCTTCCACTGAACAAAAGTTGATAAATAAATACAATTCAAGTAGAGAGAACTCAGTTTGCAGTCTTTTCGCATTTCATAAAAAGTTAACCTTTACACATTGTAAGTGCTTTGTCAATGTATTATTGAAACAAGTGTATGAGTGCATCATGTAGTTTGACCAATGTTGAACCGCTTTTATGTACTACAACCGCAAAGTCATAAAACTTCCGACGGTTTTGAACTTTTTGTTCAACGCCATTCATCCTGAAAGGTAAATTTTATTGTAGTTTACATAGTTTAGTATACGTAGTATTTGAGTAACTTTTCAAAGGGGCTAATTTTCATTATATTAATCATCAATAGAACTTTCAAAAGTTGGAATGTTAAGGGAGGGACTGCTGCCAACGTACCTATTTTTAATTTGATATACCATCATTATTTCTCATCAAATCATTTTGAAAAAAATAATTTAGATAGTTTGGATATTATTAAACAAAAATATACCTTAACTTTTTGATAATGTTCTGTATAAATTATTGTAGAAAAATAATGGCATACCCCGATTTTCAACGTTTATCATATATTTTTAATAAAGTATAAGGCGTAGAGTAATATTTTTTTTTTAATTAAAGAAGACAAAAATATCTAGAAAAATATGATGTGACGTTAATAAACCTAAAAAATATTTATTTTCCATTCAGCGCCATTGCGTAATAAAAGTTTTTTTGGTTTATTTACTTAACCTGATGCGTTAATGCAACGTCATATCATATTTTTCCAGGTATTTTGTTCTTCTTTAATTTATAAAAAAAAATATTGCTCTATACTTTATATTTTTTTAGAAATTTAAGATAAATATCTAAAATCGGGGTATGCTTATTATTTTCCTACAAGAATATATACAGAACATAATCAAAAAGTTAAGGTAAATTTCTCTTTATTAATATCCAAACTAACTAGGTTATTTTTTCAAAATGATTCGTTAAGTAATAATGATGGTATATCAAATTGAAAAAATAGGTACGTTGGCAGCAGTCACCCTCTTAATGAAATTCAAGTAAAATTCAGAAATTAGTGAACGTTACTCAAACACTAAAAAGTAAACACGTAAACCAGTCGATGATAGGTTGTAAGCCCTGTAGGTGCTTGATTTCTTGATTTTATTTAAATAAATGTTTTTTTCACTTAGTGACGAATACTACAAAATTAACTAATCCAACTAAAGGTGATCTATATGTTGTCACATCTGACAAAATTCAGTTTCTTATATCTGACAAGACTAAGACCCAAATTATAGAATATGATCCGAATGCAGAGTCCTAGGTACCTAAATACTAACTCCTAACCTCACTGAAGTATTTAGTATTCTTAAGTTAGCAATTGCGTTGCAGAGTCATCACTAACTAAATACTTAATACTACGCCAAACTTAAGGTCGGTGGCGTAGCATTGCACATTATTGAATATGAAGAAAAGAGAAAGATAGGTATTTATGGGTTTAGCCTGACGTTTAAAATTTATTCGGACCTAATTCTCAAGATCCCAAGACCATCATGAGGTCATGCTCCGAAATCTATATTAAATGTTAAATACGTACGTGCCGTCTCATTCGAAAAAACGTACTCGTTCAAAAATGTACATGCAGCTCTATAAACAATTACTTTTTCTCGTGAATTTCAATAATTTTAGCGCTATTCTGTTGGTAACACCCACGTGGAAATAACAATTTGTAGATATTTATGACATTTCAATGTTTTGATAATCCTTGAAAATATGGAGAAATTTTCGCAACATTTTAAAGCTTATTCAATAGTGAAAAATGATATGACAATTTTATTCGAAAGAGGAAAAAGAAATACTTCTTCATTTAGATGTCATAAAGCATTTTATGCGAACTTTTGTACATTCGATAAAACCAAAAAAAAACAACCATTTCAAAGCATGATACACGAAGATCCGCTGGATGTGCCAGCAATTTTATGAAATCTTACAAAATTTCATTAGCACAATTAAATTTATTAATGATTGTATGTAAATTAATCCTGGAAGGTTCCAAATAAGATGGCCGATCGATTTAAGTACCTACTTACCCGTAACAATGTAAACGTCATAATAGTAATCAAAAAGTCTAAGTTCGCCCATGTCTATATGCGCCTCTTTTTGCATGTAGCTATATGTCACCTTCCCTTTCAGACCGTACGGAAGACAGCGGGATAGCTGTCTCAAAGCCATCTCTACTCTTCTATGCATACATTTCAAGACCAGATTTGAAATCATTCATTTAGAGGAATTTCGCAGTCACATACCTCACTCCATTGGGAGCGTTTTATAGCTTGAAGCTCTGTTCATCCGAGCGGAGCGGCTGCTTTTCGTATGACAAAACAAACTAGCATCAAGCATATTTCATACCACTACCGGTCGACTTGTCGGCAATTGATCCAAGCTTAGATTCGGTGGGCCATTACGACAGTGAGGTTTTGGTATTGGTATGAGATCAAGTTCAGTGACTTTTATATCTTAAGTACCATTTTGGTTGAAAATGTGTGCTCAAGACCAGTCACAAGCTAGAGAAAAAATATATGTTTAGAAACTTTTTTTAACTTTCCTACGGACAATTCTTGGTAGAACTCCATTTCAAATAATAAATAAATTTGGAATGGTAAAATAAAACCAAAGTTTTCAGTTCTACTAATTTTTTAAATTAGTTTTAAATTAAATTAAATTAAATTAGTAGAACTGAAAACTTTGTTTTAAATTTTACCATTCCAAATTTATTTATAATATGTTTTGAAATTTTTCCAATCACATGGATACGAAAGGAATTATTTTTTTTATTTAATATTTATTTATTTATTTATTAATTAATGTATTATTTAATTAATCATTTATTTATTTATTTATGTATTTAATTATTCATTTATTTATTTATTTACTTATTAATTAATTAATTTAATTATTTATTTATTTATTCATTTATTTATTTATTTAGCAATATTTGCGTGTGATGTAATTTAATTTTTTATTTATTTATTGATTAATTAATAAATTAATTATGTTTTATATATATATATATATATATATATATATATATATATATATATATATATATATATATATATATATATATATATATATATATATATATATATATATATATATATATATATATATATATATATATATATATATATATATATATATATATATATATATATATATATATATATATATATATATATATATATATATATATATATATATATATATATATATATATATATATATATATATATATATATATATATATATATATATATATATATATATATATATATATATATATATATATATATATATATATATATATATATATATATATATATATATATATATATATATATATATATATATATATATATTTTTTTTTTTTTTTTCATTTATTATTTTATTTATTATTTTGTAAATAATTTTTTTTATATATTTATTCATTTATTTATTTGTTTATTTATTTATTTATTTATTTATTTGTTTATTTATTTATTTATTTATTTATTTATTTATTTATTTATTTATTTATTTATTTATTTATTTATTTATTTATTTATTTATTTATTTATTTTTTTTTTTTTTTTTATTTATTTATTTATTTATTTTTTTTTTTTTTATCATTTATTTATTTTGAATAAATATTTATTTGTGAATTTTTACATTCCGAGCATATGGAAACAAATTATTTAAATTAAATTATTATTAAGTAAATACGGTCTATATACGCTTTAGTCTGTGCAATTTTCACGTAGTTTAAGTGTTAATATGTATCTAATATGTTCTACTATTGTATGTTTTCCAAAGAAAACAAAATGAAATAAGTCGACAGTTGTGTGGATTGACGAACGACTATGAGCGTTCTTCCATGAGTCGCGTCTCATCGTCCGTCCCAGTTTCGATGTTTATTTTTTTGTATGAAATATAAAAATAATTTGGGCCGAGTTAAAGATGTTTTCTGTTTGTAGCGCGTGTTCTGTATTTAACGTGACTCCGACTAGCCTAATGCGTTTTAGAGCCCTTGAGCGCTATAATGGTCGCATAAGTTTTTTCCACTAGTATTATAAATATAGACGCGGTACATAACACATTTAGCTATCTGTAAGATATTTCATCAATGCTCAACAGAACATCATACCAACACTTTTGTGCATTCGAATCATGCCAATTATTTTTTTGCTATCCTAAAGCTATACACGTTTTTAAGAGTGTAAATGAGAATTTGGCGTCAAAATAAAAGACGAAAAATATTAACACCGATACAAATGTATTTCTTGAAATCTTTGTATTTATTTTAATTTTACTCCTCACTAACCCAAAGGGATAAAGAGGAGAGTTATGAATTCGCAATTTTTATGCTATTTTTTTTGCCGATTATCAACTAGTATCAAGAATTATTAAATAAACTGGAACGATTACAGAATGTCTGTATACGGTTCATTTACAATCTTAAAAAATATGATCATGTTTTTACTTGTAGAAATATTCTTCGTTGGCCAAAGATACGTGATCGTCGTAACATTCACATTCTGTCATTACTTTATAAGACTATTTATGATCCCTATTCATCACAATATTTAAAAAATAACGTCGTTTTCTTGTCAAGTCACGGCCTATCCCTTCGATCTGCTGAACGTACTACACTATCTATCCCCATTCACAATACAGAAGTTTTCAGCTCCTCTTTTCAAGTTCAATCAGCTTGACTATGGAATGGCCTAAGTGATGAAGTAACGTCATCTCAATCCATTCAAATATTTAAAGGTAAACTAAAAAAACTTTATTTGTCAAATAGTTCCTAAATTCCTTCTATATCCTTCTGTAACCTCCTTTTCCTCATTGCTATGATCAGTGTTATTTTTATTATTCTTTTATTTTTAAACTCTCTTTTCATTTTTTTTCTCTTTGTAATTTTTTTTTTTATATTTCTTACTCTTTTATGTTATTTTTATCAATTTATTTCTCACTTAATTAGTACTGTACCAATTTAACTAAGAGGCTTCACGTTGCTCGGGTTGGTTGGAAGAAATTGCCTTATGGCAATAAACCTGCCTTTGTACACATGTACATAAATTATATAAATAAATAAATAAATAAATACCGAGATTGTATTCTGAAAGTTTCATCACAATATATCCGTGTGCGTGTACTGTGTACTGTGTGCTATGTACGGCGTGTTTATTCTATTTTATCTATATAAGACTATTTTCAAATTTTGCAAATATGTAAATCAAATACTCGTTTATTCCCCATTAGATTTTGAAGAATATCTTAATAGTACTTCTCAATTTTTTTAACTTTCAAATAATTCAAACTGACCCCAAGCTCAGGAAACTCGAAATAAGCTATATTCATTTACAAATTGGTAAAAAGGCACATCACTTTCATTAAATGGCATTATAGAATTATCAATTATATTAATAATTGTTAAAATTAATTAAAAATACAATGGACACATTACCAGACGAAATGACTATTCAGACGATTTGCTAAGTCGGGTAAATTAATTATTTAGTATTCGTCACATGCAAGAATTATTTTTCTATTTTCCACCAAATATATTACATGAAATTTTAATCCAACTGTCGATATTGTTGATTTATTTCTCTTAACATATCGACATAGTATCAAGCCAAGAAACGCGAGATTTGTAAGCAGGGTCTATATTTTTTTCGGTTTTTCCAACTTTGATTGCTAAAAACACCAACTTAGAGGCATCGCAGCATATATGTTCCATATAATATAGATTGACTCAATATTTTTTTTTACAAAAAAGATACTTAAGAACTAGATGCGAAACGTAAACTGCTTCACTAAGTTAAAAACCTGTTCTGAAGCAGCTTATAATTATATAAGTTATATGGTTTTGGTGCGCGTGTGTGTCATTGCAAAATGAATTATCTGAAAATGAAAGATATATTTACTGTAGATCTCAAACGATCTAAAAACATCTCGTCTGATCATTAACTGATGGAAAATATGATGTTACATCATAATTGTTTGTAACGGTCAATCATGCGTCCCGAATAAAGATAGAATGTATTCATTTATTTGACTCTAAAATACGTCATGTATGACGGGTGATTTGTTATAGTAAGAAAGATTTTCACGTCACTTTATGATGATTGAACGGATTCCAAGTATTTAGTGTTCATATTATTTATATTGTTGTATTGTAAGACTAATTGTATCTATTTTTATTTTAAGGATGAACCTTGTGACACATTTTATTTTATTTTACTTTATTTGGGAATATCAACAGTTTACATGGACAATCAGTACAAAAAATAAGAAAAGATAAAATTAGACCAATTATAAATATTCCACTGATTAATCTAGAAACTATTGACAGTTACAACATGTACATTGGTGAAAGGTGGTGAGAAGGGAAGACTGGAAGGTATTGGGGAGGAAAAATAAGGTGAAAATGAGAATCGGTTGAAAGGAGATTAAGTTATCTGTTGAGTGTGTGAAATGGTATGCAATACAAGTTTGAACGTTTGTACAGTTGAGTTAAAAATATCAACTGATTAAATTTTGAGTTGAAATGGTTTGTAAATGAAAGAGTGCTTTTTAGAGTTTGTATTGCATTGATGAAGATAAAAAGGCATTAGATTGTCTGTTGTTGCGAGTTGGAGTGTGAAATGTTAGTCGTCGAAGAAGGTATCTACATTCTACATATATTATTGTTCACTATTTTGAATAAAAGAACTGCATCCGCTATATTTCTTCGGCATTTCAAACAATTTTGGTGAATGGGAGTCGCATTTGCAAACCAAATCAAATAGAAGGTTTTTTTTTAATAATTATATATGATTTCATTTTATGTATTTTACAATGGACAGCACACAGTACCTGCATACAATTATTAAAAGGAAATAAGTATAAATACAAAAAAGACATGTATTTACCTCTTACGTACTATAGCTAATATCAAAACAAGACAATAAAAAAGTGTGAATTAGTGTAAAAAATGTAAATGAACAAATGAACATACACAGATCACCGCTCATAGATATTATTCCATAAACAAAAATATACCATATTAAGTTATTTGATTTGATTCTGCCGCAAACTTTTTTTAATTGTTTCAGATACAGATACACCCATCATACTACTCCACCAAGAATACCTACATATCAACAATACCTACATATCAATAATCCGTAATATTGTAAACACTTAATGCATTTCACTGCCCATTAGAACACAATACCATGTACCGTTACACCGAAAAACCAGCCATTACCATAAATCAATTCATTATATTCAATTTCACTAATTATTTAAATAGGGATTGGTCAAAAAATAAATAGTCTCAACCAACCAGAGTAAAGTAAATTTATTTCTTTTTTGCATTGTATAATATCAATAGTTTTAAATGACCAATCACAAGAACCTATAAGCTCCTCCTACATAATTAATCTATAAATATAAGTAAAATTTGTCAAAATAGTCATAAGCTAGTTAATGCCCTAACAAGGCGAAATAGGCCTATCGCGCTCAATTAAATTAATGTAGAATCAAAAAGTTTTTACTTTTTATTATAGATATAACATAAAAAGTACCTATTTGTTTATTGTTGTAATGTCACGATGTTAGATCTAAGTCTGCCATATGTGAATCAAAAAATATGTCTATGTCGGCATTGTTTTCATAAGAGTTAAATAAGTTTATCATTCTGTTAATTGGTGCATTTTTGGAAGCATTAATCCAGTCTTGTCCGGCGAGTAGGTACATGTATTAAATCTAATATTGTGGATTTCTATCATGAAATGACAGTTTCAAACATTTTATTTATTTATTAAGGCTAGCGTCCATACAGGCGCAGCGGACGGATCGAACGGAACGCATCAAACGGATTTGTTTGTGGCAGGGCGTCCACAGAGGCGCATCAATCGGATTGCCGACACAACTGTCATTTGGATTTTTTGTTGACAATTTTCCATAATAAATTAAAATAATCTAAATCTAAAGTTATTATTTTTCGACTCGGTATTCGCTTGCTCGGTTTTACGTGATTTTCTTCAATGAAAATAATACTGAATGTAAACATATTATATAGCCTTTTCTAGGATATACATATCTCAATGCAAAATCTCATCCAAAATCTTTCAGCCGTTTTCGCGTGATTGAGTAACAACAAACATCTAAAGATTTGAATTCATAATATTATTGAGATACTTCCACTATCTACGTCAAAATGTTTATTAAAATTCTTAATATCATAAAAAAGGCGATATAACATCACCATAGAAAATACACAAACAAAAATGACAGATCGGACCGATCGGATTTTTACCTCTCCTAGCAACGGCGCGGCGTTGGCATTCCGACGATCCGATGCGCGCATTTCGTCACGGATTCTTGTATGAATTATTTGTATAGGAATTCATACCAATTAATACAAGTGCATCTACTGATCGGCAGCGAACGGAGCGCGCGCATCGGATCGTCGGAATGCCGACGCCGTTGCTAAGAGAAGCAATAATCCGCTCGGGTCAATCATTTTTGTATGTGCATTTTCTTTTTTGATATCATATCGCCTTTTTTAAGGAAAATTGTTTAAACTATATTTAAATAAACCACTATAATACAAATTCGAATCTTTGGATGCTTAGATGTTTATTACTCAACAATCACGCGAAAACGGCTGATAGATTTTGGATGAAATTTGGTATTAAGATATGTTGGTATATCCTATAAAAGACTATGGGCTATAATATGTTTTTGAAATTCATTATAATTAATTTTCATTAAATATTTTCATTGAATAATATAATAATCGAGCCGAGCATGCGATTACCAAGCCGAAAAATCATTTGTATATTTGCATTTACTATTTATTTATTCATTTATTTCCAATTTTTTTTAAGTCTAACAGCTATACATTACAGTTTTACATTTGAGATAATAATTAAACAGCCAATTATAAGTCTTCGCTGATTGTCAAAAAATTCAAATGACAGTTGTGTCGGCGATCCAATTGATGCGCCTCTGTGGACTGCCACAAACAAATCCGTCTGATGCGCTTTGTTAGCTGCGCCTGTATGAACGCTAGCCTTTAATCTTCGTCGTGTATAGCAAGCTCACAAAGGCGGCTTTATTGCCATAAGGGTTTCTCTCAAATATATTTTTAGAAATAAAAAAAAAATATTTATTGTATTTGTAACACGTATAATGTATAAATTTTAGCTTTCTGCACTTCTTATTCGCCATATAAACGTTAACAATGCCAAATCTAAAACTCCTCCGTGCGCGCAGTTTATGTACTTCTAAAAAGGTTCGAAGATTTCGTTACACGTTTTAATATAAACATAGATTATGATTCTGTAAACATTTTTTATATTAATATAACCTTCTGGTATGCGAGATATTTGTATGTTTATATTATTTAATGGTATGCGCGATATTAGCGCGATAATGTAGGTATGTGTTTTAGCGTAGGAGATACTGAAATTAAAACAAATAAGATTTAACGCTATATCACTTACTGACAATAATCCAAATAATATAATGATAAGTAATAATTATATATTCACGAAATAAAGAAATTTCAAATTATTTTTATATTTCTTTTTGAGTTTAGAATAGTGATTCTACACTTTTTATTGTTATTTTTTTACTCCTCACTAACCCAATGGGATATAGTGGAGAGTAATGATTTCGCAATTTTTAAGGGTATTTTTTTATTGCAGATTATCAACTAGTTTCATGCTGAGATTGTATTCTGAAAGTTTCATCACAATGTATCTGTGTATGTGTGCTGTGTTTATTCTATTTTGGCGATTGGCAGAAATATACAATAGATAAATATATAAAAATTATGTAAACTGTATACTCAACACCAGTTGATTATGGCCTTATCAGCCGAAACGGTAGTCGGAAATCAAATAAATTGTTTGTAGAATATAATATGTGTTCATATTTATTCTACAATCAAATATGTATGTACATTGCGCCTTCGCTATGTATTGGGCCGATAAACAGTTTGGTACAAAAAGCGTCAAATAGGGTCGAAAAGTAAACATTTGAACCTCGCGTGGTCTCTTTTTGCCGACGATTGTGACCCCGAGCTAAATAAACCGATGTCACTTAGGGTTGTCATAACTTCCAGAAACCAATACAGGACTTAACATTTTAGATGCCGAAAACGAAACACTGATCTTAGCTGGTGTCTCGGAGCAAAATTTAAAAATGTATAAGTATTTAATTATAATTATCTCATTTGAATTTGCATTCGAAGTATTCGTACTCAATTATCAATTATATCAAACGACATGCTGACACTATATTATACGAAAGAAATAGTCATCATGTTTTTATCATTTTTCATTTTTTTTAGATTGTAAAAAAGCCATTATATTTATAGTAGGTATTTTAGTCATTTTTTTTTAATATTTTTATATAATTATTGTATTGTGTTAATATGTGTATGCTCATACTGTATTCATAATTTTATGCGAAAGAAATAGCATTAAAACACCTTAATGACAATGCTTTCTGCATCACTGTATAATATATGTATATGTTAATAATAATATGAAATATAAGTGTATCAATATTTGTCAGACATGAATAAATAAATTTAATTTAATTTAAAGTCCTGGATACAGACTGCACAGAACAGGGCACCATGGAGGGTAATAGAGGAGACCTTCGTCCAGGGGGGCAAGTCTGGTCAACTGTCGAAATCAAAACCCTCCATGTTTACCCATATCATGGATACAAATATCATATGGAGTTATTTAATATCCTAGCATAATATAGAACTCCATATTATAATTAAATCCATGATATGTATACACATGGAGGGTTTTGATTTCGACGGTCGACCAGACTTGCCCCCCAGGGCTGTGTTCAGATTCAACGCTCGACGTCGGGCGTCGGATGTACCTGAAGTTGCAGATTATGGCGTTTTTCAACGCGCGACGTTTCAATCTGAACGCTGCATCGAGCGTTTTAAATGTCAAATGTCATTTATCATACATGTCTTTTTTAAGTTATATTTTCATCGAAAGACAACTATTGGGCAGTGGTGTAAATAATAATCTCTGATCTTTTATAGGAGATTATTGAATGATATTTTTATAAATTAACCTCTTCATCATCATCACAAATAATGTCAACTGACATAATTAATAGATACCATAGCAACAAATAGAGTTATCATTCCACAGACAAAATAGAAGTCAACAGATACTATAACTGTCAGAGCATTTTTCACCCGCCAATTTGACCGAGCGTTTGGTGCATACACTCGACGTTCAATCTGATCGCCACAGAGTGTCTTTCTAGCGTCTGTTTCCGGTCATTATGAATGGCTTAGATGCGTCACTAAGTGCACTCGGCGTTCACTGTGAACGTAACCCAGGAGTGGACGGGAATATGCTGAGAAAGATGGAAATGAAAATAAATTCGTACTCAGCTCTGGGCCATTTCTGAATTTCGTCGCAAAACTTGACAATACACAGATTTACGGGACGCGTGGATCAAAAGAAAATCACTTAAAAACAGTTTTTGACGCTTGCGTACTCCCTGTGCTCACTTACGGCTTTGAAACATCCGCATTTACTCATTCATTCATTCATACCATCACGGCAAATCCCACAACGTGGGGTAACCAGCGAAAGGTGTGCGGGTGTGCATTGCCTTATAAAAGGGATCACAACACATATGTGCATACCCACACACCATTCTCGTCTCACCTAAAAAGGCACTACACTCAGAATGGGTGGTGAACCTCATTGCTGAAGTATGTCAGATATTATTGTTGCCTGTAGTATTTTCGATTACCCGGCTCTTACGGGACACTCAAAAACAATAATAGAAAAGAGTGGAAGCACTATTCTAAGCCGGTGCCTCACAGCGGACATTTACTAAGAAAATGATGGAAAAGCTAAAAGTGACACAAAGAGCGATGGAAAGAAGAATGTTGAATATTATCTCGCTTAAGGGAACACAAAACTAATGAATGGATTAGGAAGAACACAGGAGTAGCGGATGTGGCCAAAAGAATAGTGGAGTTGGGCGGGTCATATATCTCGAATATCGGACGCACGATGGACAAAAATTGTGATGGATTGGAGGCCAAGAACGGGAAGCAGAAGCGTGGGAAGGCCCCAGACCAGATGGTCCGATGACATCAAAGGAGTGGCAGGTCAAGAATGACACAGGATAGAGACCAGTGGAAGTCCAAGCGGGAGGTCTTTTTCCAATACTGGAAAAATGAAGAAGAAAAAGAAGAGGCTGAGTAAGTAAGTGGATCAAATACACGAACAGTCCCTTACATGCGGTATGTATGGCAACCCTACCGATATTAAATGAAAATACGAGCGTCGATATAGGTATGTATGCAGTCAGTTGGTACATAACATCCCCTTGATATCCCTGTCCACACGCCCTATACTGTTTGGTAAACATACAGAGTCCCACAGTTCCATGTTCCAGCCCGACCACCCGTCGTGTTCTTATGCCTTGATTAATGCTGCACATTCACTCTGCTATACGATACGTTCCGTTATAGGGTAGAGGTCATAAACACACGGTCCAATAACGTAATTATTCTACTCACTCCTATTTCATCTTCATTGGCTTCACAAATGAAACGGCAGCTACACAGTTTTTAATTGTTTCTTAAAATTGAAATAAACATTAAAAATAAAAATAAAACTAATAAGATATTGTAATATCTAATTTTGTATTTTTTTCTTTTGTTTTGTTTCTATGGTTTTCATTTTTTGAATTTTCTAGCAATTTTTGATTTTCTCTCTCCTGTCATTATTCCCCATTCCTTATCTGGAGTCACCCGTGATCGATACGCTGCTTCTGTTGTATATTTCTTCAGTGATTTCGGCATCTGTAATTTCGGAGGCATTTAATTCGACGGTCCGTCATTAAATGTCCAACATTGCGGTGAAAACAGTGTTGTGTTGGTAAATATATACCTCCTTACATCGGAACAAGATTGGAAAAACTCAGGACAATATCGGTGAGTCTTCGGCTTCCTTTCATCATACAATCAACTATCATTTCCGTGGTATATTAAATATTTTTGTATGACACAAGGAAATATATCACACACCACTGTTTATTAAACAGTGGAATTAAGTTATAAAGGTTTTTTTTAATGTTTATTAAAAATTTTAACTGTTTATTAAACTTGTTAATTTTGTCGACGGATAATTCGTGGTGAAACTCCATTATACTAGGTATAAATGAAAACACTAATTAGTTTTAGTTTCACTATTTAATTTTAACACTGGCACTGACCGGTATCGATCTGAAGATCATCGTCAGAGTGCTCAGAGCATCGTCAGAGGGCACTCTGACGATGATCTTCAGATCGATACCGGTCAGTGCCAGTGTTAAAATTAAATAGTGAAACTAAAACTAATTAGTGTTTTCATTTATACCTGTTTATTAAACATTGGAATAAAGTAATGTACGATTTTTTTATTTATTTTTAATGTTTATTAAAAATTTTAAGAAATTTAAATGGAATTCAATCAAGAACTTTCGATCATTAAATTAAATCTAAGTAACTAGAATTATGAAAAAAATATATAAAGGTATTTAATTTTAAGTTCTACTCAAATTATCAATTTAAGCAGAACTTAAAATTAAATATAATTTATTGTTCATAATTCTAGTTGATTATGGAGTTTTATCATGAAGTGACGATTTCTAACATTGAAAAAATAAATCTATGTTTTAAATTGTGTTTACAGTCTGGATCTGTGTAAGTCTCCAGAATATGGCAACTTGTTATTGGGTGCGTGTTAAATAATTATTTGACACAGTACCTGTTAGTTGCCCGAGAAGCTGCATTAAAATAAAATAAAATAAAATATAATATTGCTATTTAAAAAGTGTTACATTAACGCCCAGATTAAAGAAAGTTGAGGGAGGATTACATCCAACAGTGGAGACACAGCTAAGAAAAAGAATATATTATTAGTATATGTTGCAGTTCAGCTGTTGAACGTCAAAAGAAAAAATAAAGAAACATAGGTACATACAAGGCAGCGTTTGAATCACTTTTTTTCTAAGCCATAACCAACGATGGACATGAGGCACTTAGTTTAAAATTCATTACCTGTATAGTAGCATGCAGTTAAGGCACGTGGATGAAAACGTGCAAGTTCCGCACGTCTACATGCTTTTCCCCTTTTATTAGTGAACTATTTTTCAACATCTCAATAAAGACAAAGTTGGAATATCATTGGAGAACCAGTAACACAAGACGCCTCTAGGGCTTTCGACCTATCATCGGCGGTTTTTTCTTGATCACTGTTTAAAAATATGCTGAAACACCGTTGCCATCTATGAAGTGACGTAGATTTTTTTCGTAACGCCATATATTGAGAAATTGGTTTGTAAACAATGAAAGCAACAGTCCTTATACATGAGATGACAATGCTTTCGCACAGATGCCCTTCTATTTGAATATTTTAAATACACCGTTTCAACCCCTATCATCAGTCCCTGTGTTTTATTTTACTTTATATTATTTACTCTTGGACAATTAACGCATGGCATGTAACATTGTAGATTATGTAAGGTTTAGTTTAGGTAGATTGAATTAAATTCGACATAGTACTTACCTGTAATTTGTCCAAGAAGAAATATAAATCAAAATAAAATTGGACAGAGAGGGACGGTTAGAGGTTAAACAGACTCTTAAAAAATATACTAATAAAAGGGTTTAAACATGTACCTACCCAAATAATCAGATTTTATCCATGTGTCCAAAAGGCTCGAGCGCAAGGTGCAAATATGTTTATTTTTTCATTACTTTATAATTACATTCATCATGAACTTCCATTCTGTGAATGAATCAAGATTAAACTTTAGATCTGACGATTATTGTCAATCAACGAGTGTGAATCTTATTGCACCACGGTGCTGAGATTGCAATCAGGTGGGCAAGTCTGGTTCAACCGGTGAAATGAAAACCCTAGTGATTACCCATATCATGGATATAATTATCATATGGAGTTCTATGACATCTAAAGATATTGTAGAACTCCATATAATAATTATATCCATGATATGGGTTACCACGAGGGTTTTGATTTCGCCGATTGAACCACACTTGCCCCCCTGTTTTATTTGTATTGATTAGAAGGTATGTATTTTTATTTTATATGATCGGAATATTCTAGAGTTGTAACTCCAATATCTTGGGGTTCGAATGGTTGGTAGGGCCTCGGTGGTGCCTACTCTGCTGGAGGGTAGGTATCAATAAGTGCCGAGAAACGCCATGTTGCAGAACACCAGCAACAATACCAGCAAGTCCAACTCGCTAGTGTCCACGTCACGAACCCTGGGCAATGTGACCTATCTAGGTCATAGCAGATAGCGAGAGGGCGATGGCGAGTCTCCAGCGCCACAAAACTGGAACCCCCCAGCTAAGGGAAGGAAAACCCCTACAGAAAAACCTTGGTCCTCCAGATTGGGGGTTAGGCGAGAGGCCAATAACCCCTCCCTATAAAAAGACCCTATTACGAAACCGAATACAGAGCCTCGGACACTTACTGTAACTCGGAAAAGACCTGGCAATCGAAATAAGGACCTGAGAATCGCTACTTGGAATACGAGAACCCTATACAGAAGTGGAGCCCTGGGAGAAGTTACCAGAGAAATGACGAAATACAAGATAGACATGTTGGCAGTACAGGAGACTAGATGGACGGGATCTGAGATCTTTGATACAAGAACCCATACAGTACTACACAGTGGAAATGATAAACACCATGAATTTGGAGTGGCCTTTATTGTCGACCGAAATATGAAAAGCTCCATACTAGACTTTAAGCCCATCAATGAGAGAATGTGTGTCATACGCATAAAAACAAAATTCTTCAACGTATCATTGATCAATGTTCATGCGGAAACGGAAGATAAGGATGACACCATAAAGGATGCTTATTACCAGAGACTGGAACACATCTACGATACATTACCATCCAATGATATCAAAATTGTGATTGGAGATTTGAATGCTAAGATTGGTAGAGACCCTTTACTCCAACATATCACTGGAATGAACAGCTTACATATGGATACTAATAATAATGGATCTAGAGCGATAGACTTTGCGGAGTCTAGAAATATGATCATAGCCTCTACCCAGTTTCCTAGTAAAAACATCCACAAATGGACATGGACATCACCAGATGGCAGATACCATAACCAAATTGACCATGTCATGATAGAAAAAAGAGGAGCATCCAACATCACAAACGTCAGAACTTATCGAGGAGCTAACTGTGACTCCGACCATTATATGGTGGTGGCCACATATAGGAGCCGAATTGCCAGCAACAGGATACGAAAACCACCAAATACTCCAAAAATCAACACAGAAGCTATAAAAACAAGTATCGGACTAGAACAATACCACAACGCACTTGCCAACTATCTACCAGACCATATCAGCAGCGAAAACACCCATGAAGCCCTTGACAATGACTGGAATTTGGTTAAAAATGCAGTTATGAGAGCTGCAGAAGAAAGTGTTGGAAATAGACCAAGACAAGATAGGAATCCCTGGTTCGACGAAGTTTGTGAAAGAAGCGTGGCTGACAAGAATACACTCCGGAAGCAGTTTATTGAAAGACCAACCAGAATTAAAAGACATGCATATGAACAGGCTAGAAGAGAAACAAATAGGCTGATAAAGAGAAAGAAGAGAGACTTTCTAAATAATATATTGCTCAAGATGGAAGAAGACTTTACAAATAATAATACGAGGGAAGCATATAAAGGTGTTAACTTCTTTAAAAAGGGATTCAAGCCAAATACGACACTATGTAAAGACACAAACGGAAACATAATATCAGATAAAGAGCAAATCAAGCAGGTGTGGAAGGAATACTTCCATAAACTCCTTAATCCTAACAATGATCTGAGAAATCATACTACTAATATCCCCGCGGAATCAAATAACGAAGAGCCGACAAACCCACCATCAATAACAGAAGTAAACATCGCTTTAAGAAAATTAAGAAATAATAAAGCACCTGGAAAGGACAACTTGCCCGCTGAGCTGCTTAAAAATGGAAACGAGCACCTAAAAAATTTGATACATAGCCTCATTGTAAAGATATGGACCATGGAGGAAATCCCAATGGAATGGCAAACCAGCGTAATATGTCCCATACACAAGAAAGGTGATAAATTAAAATGTGAGAACCATAGAGGCATATCATTGCTCTGCGCAGCGTATAAAATCTTTACCACCATACTAAAACAAAGATTAGAGGGATACGCAGAAAACCTATTAGGAGAGTATCAGGCGGGCTTTAGAACTGGAAGGTCAACTACGGACCAGTTATTTACAGTCCGCCAGATCCTGTCGAAGTGTTGGGAATTTGACATCGATGTGCACCAACTATTCATAGATTTTAAACAGGCATACGATAGCATAGACAGGGAGAGCCTATATGAGATACTGCTACAGTTCCAGATCCCCCCGAAATTGGTGAGGCTTATCAAATCAACCATGAACAACTCCAGATGTCAGGTCAAGGTAGATGGAGAACTGACGGAGGAATTCGCAGTGTCTCAGGGTCTGAAACAGGGTGATGGCCTGGCTCCCACTCTCTTCAATATCGTGCTTGAGCATGTGATAAGAAAAACTCTAGTGGACACCAATTCCAATATTTGCTACAAAAGTAGTCAAATTGTCGGCTATGCGGATGATATTAACATCATAGGAAGATCAATGACAGCCATTGAAGAAGTCTTCGACCCCTTAGAGACAGCAGCATGTGAAGTGGGATTGTGTATAAACAAAGAAAAGACAAAAGTAATGACACAAAGCAGAAACCCGGCGCATCGACCGAGAGGCAGTGTGCAATATAAGGATAACTACTCGTTTGAAGTAGTGGATCAATTCACTTACCTGGGCTCCAGTCTTACCGAAAATAATGAAGATCCAGCTGAAATAAGAAAAAGAATTACGGCAGCCAATAAAACATATTTTTCATTGCTCCCTGTTTTTAAATCTCGCAGTGTCCATCGTAAAACAAAAGTCACACTCTACAAGACCATAGTCAGAACAGTGTTGGCATATGGATGCGAGACATTAACCATAACGGCGAAGATGTCTGAAACGCTGGACACCTTTGAAAGAAAGGTACTGCGTAGAATATGCGGCCCCGTGAAGGATGGCGATGAATGGCGCATTAGACGCAACGATGAGTTGTACAACATATACCAGACCCCAAGTATCTCAACGCACATGAAATTACTTAGGCTGAGATGGGCTGGACATGTACAACGAATGCCAACCTCACGGGTGCCGAAACGAATCATGACTGGACACCCAGGTGGGAGAAGAAGGGTAGGAAGACCAAGGCTGCGGTGGGAAGATGAGGTCAAAAAGGATGCGGCTCAGCTTCTCCAAGAGAGGAGCTGGAAAGTGGCAGCAGAGGACAGGATTGGATGGAGGCGAAAGTTAACGGAGGCCAAGGCTCGATTTGGGCTGTAGCGCCATCGAAGAAGAAGAACTCCAATATCTTATTTTACAATAAGACAAGTTCTCGATGCGCTACCTACTTAGCAGTAACCTGAATGGCCTCCCTACCATTTCATGCAAAGCTTGTTCAGTACCTACACATACATAATTCTGTTTCATTCTTCCATTCGTTCTCACATCTCAATACTACATTTTGCAATCTTCAATAATTGCTCGTTCATTAAGCAGCGATTTTTACTTTCTTGCGAAATTAAATAGTTTTTATTTTCCAAACTGGTTATGCGCCACTGCTGTAGCCTGACAATATCACATCACTGGCGGAAAACACTATTGCTGCAAATGATTTTCCATGCCGATCCCTGCCATATTTTAGTCATACCCATCTAGATCATGTTTGTTTTCCAAAATACCAATCTATTGTCATATAAATAACACCGATGATTTAATTATTATCATTAATATTTTCGGAATTTACTTTTGTGGTAGGTATATAAACACTTAAATTTGTCGGCCTTCGTGGCTCAGTTGATTGGGTATCTAACTGCTGATCCAAAGGTCCCGTGTTCGATTCCCGGCGGAGACACAGTTTTTAATTTTGTTTTCAGTCTGGATCTGTGAGACGAGTCATTAATATCATCAGTCTCCAGGATGTGGCAACTTGTTATTGGGAAAGTGTTCAGTTAATATTTGACATTGTACCTGTTAGTTGCTCGAGAAGTTATATAAAAATAAAAAATAAAATTTATAGTACTTAATAAAATCGACGAGAAAGCATCAGTCAGATAATCATAATAATTTTAGGTCACAGTCTGGACTGGCGCACCTGGAAATCACTAAATAGATTAAGAACGGGCGTCGGCAGATCGAAAGATAACCTAAGGAGATGGGGAATCATATCAGACGACGACTGCCTCTCGTGTGAATGCGGCCTGCAGCAGACCACTGACCACCTACGAGATTGCCCTGCCTGCCCTGCTACCTGCTCACTCGAGGACCTACTGCGCTGTAGTGGCGCAGCATCTGACGTTGCCAACTATTGGTCGAGAACTGTTTGAATGCTGCTGACACGAAGAAGAAGAAGACCATAATAATTGCCCAAACGATGAATTCTATTCGTTAGTGAGTTTATTTATTCAATGTACTATGTCAAATATTTATTTAACACGCACGCCATAACAAGTTGCCACATTCTGGAGACTGACGATATTAATGAATCATCTCACAGATCCAGACTGAAAACACAATTAAAAACTGTGTCTCCGCCGGGAATCGAACACGGGACCTTTGGATCAGCATTTAGATACCCAATCAACTGAGCCACGAAGGCCGACATATAGTTATCCAAATACATAATTAGTCTTGGAAATCTTACATAGGAATATTTTTCTTTGGTGGGAATTTTATAAATCTGACTCATGAGCAAAAGATCATGGGGAGCTACTAATGACAATTTTTTTATTTATATTGACAAACATTTTTTTTCAACATCTCAATATAAACGAAGTTGGGATACCGTAGAAGAACCAGGAAATCGAGGCACCTACAGGGCTTACGACCTGTTATCGTCTGGTTTACGCGATCACTTTATGCGCTTGCGCAACGTTCCCCAATTATGCCTTCTTATTGAGTTCCTTTATCGATATAATGTTTGCGTATATGCAATTAAAAAAGAATATTCGATACTCATGACACGTTCTTAATACGTTCTTAGCTTGCCTTAATTTTAAAAATGTGTTAATCCGTACTCGATTATAATCCAATATAAATCTTTCTCTACGTATACTCATGAAAATTTGTTGATATCTACCTTTCGTATGAAATTTCGTATGATCTAATCAATCTAATGTATGCGGATGACAAAGTATTAATGGCTGAAAGCGTGGAAGACTTCGAACGTTTGGTTAAAATAGTATTCGATGGATGCATGCAAAATGGATTGAGAATGAATGCAGCAACGAAATCTAAAGTGATGGTATTTGAGAAGAGCGAAAGACGAACAGAATGCGAGATACGAGTGGAGAATGTACAATTAGAACAAGTCGATGAATATTTATAATAAGGAAGCATGTTTCAGCGTGATGGAAGATTGGAAAAAGATATTGAAAGGAGAGTAACGGCAGGTAATAGAGTGAATGGTGCATTAAGACCGGTAATGGCTGACCCAATTATTTCGAGGCAAGCAAAGCTCGCGGTACACAATGGTATCGTCGCACCGACTCTAATGTATGCTAGTGAGACATGGACATGGCAGAAGACGCATGAAAGTTGAATTAACGCGGTTGAAATAAGGTCACTAAGACGAATGTGTGGTAAAACGATGTATGATAGAATAAGAAATGAGGATATTAGACGAGAATGTATGATTGAAAGAAATATCGTAAGTAAGAAGAAAATAAATGCCCTAAGGTGGTTCGGCCACCAGCGGCGACTCTATATAAAGTGCGTTGGATCAATTGCACTACCATTTTTAAATGATATATTGTAAAAAATAATATATAAATGTTTTAAAAATAATATTACGCTTTACTTTATTACTGTTATTTTTTCTAAAAACAATAATTAATTAGTAAACACTGTCCATATACTTTATATCTTCGCGATCGATATAATATGATGTAATCTACCACAATACAAATATTATTTAGTACGGCGTGCGATATCAAAAACGCACCGAGTTAAAATTGTCTATTGTATAGCGTATGTATGAACAGACAAAGATAGTCCCGTATTAGATGAGAAAGAGATACTTGTACTTACTAGCAATGCATTCATTTCACAAATTTCGTGCGTTGCACCAAATTTTCATATCTTAGATGTACATAGAATGTATATCTCTATCTCGCTCTCTCTGATATGTTCGCAATTAGTATTGAAACATGAATATTCCCGTGTTATCTTTTTTCTTCGTAATGTAAACACTATACATGAGCATTGAGCATGCGTAATTAGAGTAATTTGTCAGGTTTTAGTCAGTTGAAACAAACTTTGTTTATATCGTATATCATCGCTTTTTACAAGATAATCTAAATCAATAAATATTTGTGTATAGTTCAGATATCTTATAGATTTTAAAACGAGTGAATTAATAGATTTGTTTTACATTAAAGGTAATAAGTCATCTTTTGAAAATAATTTAAAAATAAATCGTGGAGGTCTTCCAAGACCAATGTTTAATATTAAACAACAATGCAAAATTAGAACTAATAATTTTGTTCGTGTTTTTAAAATGCAGTTTTATGATGAAGCATCATGGTTATGTGGTTGTGACAAATTAAATAGTTTATTTTGTTTTACTTGTTTACAATTCGATGGCGACTATATCTACTTGGATTATAAAAGGTGTTAATGATTTGGCTCATTTATCTGAGAAATTATTTCTTCACAAATTCATTAACGCAATACAATAAATTTATCTAACTTAGATACTGTTGGCATTAGAACACAATTAGATTGTGGATATCGATCAATAACAAACGAGTGATTGAAGTTTTTGCCAAATTGAAACAGTGCAGGATTGAACTTCTTTACAAATAGGTAAAATATTTTGAATATGTATATTATTTCATTTTTATCCATAATTTACCAACGTAGACGTATATATCTATGTAGATATACGTAAAAGCATATCGATTAAATACCAATTAATTTATTATTAATTCAGGAAAAAATTGCACTACCAAAAATTATCAAAAATACGATCTACCAGTCGCCACTGTCGGCCACATAGAAAGAATGAGTGATGACCGTCTGACAAAAAAAGTATACAAATCTGATAAAAGAGGAACGAAAAGTAGAGGTCGGCCAATAAAAAGTTGGCACGATCACATAAATGGGATTTTGAATGATGGTGATGTTAGAAGTAAGAATAATAGAAGAGCGTGTATGAGACGATGTATGGACATGAATGAAGCGAGGAATTTATGTCAAGAGAGAGGAATCTGGCGTTCGATTCTCTTTGCCTACCCCAAATAGATAAATGGCGTGATGGTATGTTGTTGTATGAAATTGTCATGAATTGTTGTGTAAATTTATAGTATTATTTAATTAATTTAACGTCAAAGATTGATAAAGTCTGAAGCTGGTCTAAATTTTAGTGTAATCAACTCATGAGTAGCTCTGCAGGGTTCAATTTCCGGTGAACGACGGTGGATCTGCGAAACGATGAATATCATGATTTTCCAAAATGTGGCAACTTGTTTTGGGTGCGTAATATTTGATATAGAACCTGTTAGTTACCAGAGTAGCAACATTCAAATAGTAATTATAACAGGATGTTTAGCTCAAGTTTTAATACAATCTCAAAATTGACGGAAGATACAATTCATAATCATATTAATATGAGCTAAAATGGAGAACGGCAAAATCTATTCGAAAACAAAGAAAAAAGCTAAATCGTGTGGATATGTATGTCTCTACTCTGATATTCATTAATCGACGGTGAAGCAAGAACCTCGATGTGATCATAGAGAGAAATTTCTTTCTGCTAATGTCACAAATAAAATGTCAAAAACACGTAGCGCCATCTTTCAAGCTAAATGATTCCCCCGCCTCACACTCCAATAAGTGACTTGCTTTGCGAATGAGATGTCGAAATCGTATGTACATAATAATTTCATTTCTATTACGCCATTCATTTCTGGGAAGAATAATATAATTAATATTGGAATTACAATATGAAAGTAATGATTTTGTTTCTAACAAAGCGAGCACAATACCCAGCTTTAATATCAGTATTTCTTTCTTGAGTATGTACAAATTCAATTTAAAACATCTTCTTCTTCTTCTTTTTCAGCCCACTGTCCTCTACTGCTGGATATAGGCCTCTTCCATACCCTTCCATTTATTTCTTTCGGTTGCTGCTTGCAGCCAATTTTTACCCCCTACAGCGGCTATGTCGTCGGAACATCTTTTTTGTGGTCTTCCGACGCCTCTCTTGTTTTCCCAAGGTCTCTATCTTAACATTTTAGGGGTCCATCTTGTGGGGTAATATGGCCCTCAATATGGCCCGCCTATTGCCACTTCAATCTTGCTTCTTTAGAAGTGTAGTTTTATTTCACCATAAAAAAATTCATATAATTTGCAATGGAGTTCTACCAAAAATTGTTCTAGAAAAGTTAAATATAGTCTTCTTCTTTTTAGCCCCTTTCACTCCAGTGCTGAATATAGGCCTCTTCATGGGTTTTCCATTTCTCTCTATCCTGGGCACTCTGCTTCCACCCGTGTTCTACCAGTTGGACAATATCGTCAGTCCATCTCCTCTGTGGTCTCCCTACACTTCTTCTATTATGATAGGGTCTCCAATTCAGAATTCTGGGGGTCCATCTATTATTATCTCTCTATCTTGCCACGTGACCTGCCCATTGCCATTTTAGCCTTCCCACTCTTTCTGCAATGTCTATGACATTTGACCGGCGTCTTATTTCCTCGTTTCTTATTCGGTCTCTCAAGGGTACGCCCAACATTTGTCTTTCCATTACTCGTTGAATACATTTAAGTTTGTGGAGACTTCTGGCAGTAAGTGACTGGTAATATGGAATAATTTAATTTATTGGATTTGTTGGATAATAGTGGGGACTTTCCACCAACTAAAGTGTCTGTAAATAGGGGATTTTCCAAATGAATAAAATAATTTTTGCGAACTTTGTGGAATTCCATATTAACAGAAAAAAATATTTGAGTATTTTTTTACTAAAAATTAATAACAAAAAAACTGGTTATTCCACTTCACATTTATTTTACATACATATGTTATAACGTTGTCAGATTTTTCAATCCATCTTCAGTAACAACTAAAATGTAACCGATTGGACAAATGTCATCCTACATTGGTGAGTGAGAGCGTGTCGGGTATGGTAGGGGTTGCTGTGGTGGCTGTGGGCGGGGTATATGTGGGTCGTGTATCTATGGTATTTTTTTTAATAATACTAAGGATAGATGAGTATACTGAAGGAATTTGAATATTTCATAGATTTGAGTTTGTTTTCTTTTATTGATTTCTATTGCTTCAAGTAGATCGAGTTTTTTTTCCTTTTTTCTCAACATGAAGAACCTCGGGCGAGTTACCTGTACATTATGTCTACACTACAGCCTATTATTTATGTTCAATAAAAAAATCATGTTTTATTCTATTTCATTTTACAAAGTACAGCACACAGTATATGCATAAAATTATTAAATGTGAATATGTAAAAACACAAATATAACATGTACCTCTTACGTACTATAGGTACCTAATATCAAAAAAAGACAACAAAAAAGTGTGAATTAGTGTGGGTGCGCGCATGAGAGAAGAGTAACAACAAAACGTATGTGTGTGTGTGAAAGAGATACCTAGAAAAAGTGTGAGTGTATGGGTGTGTATGTTTGAGCGTGTGTGCGTGCATTTAATTTATAATACGTCTGATTCTATTAAGAACATACCGGCTAAAATAGGTGCTTTCCTATACATTTTACTCCAAGTTGATATTCTATATCGCTGAAATAACGCTGAAGAGTGTGAGTGTGTGGGTGTGTATGTGTATGTGTGTGTGTGAGAGTGGGTGTGCATGTGTGTTAATACATGATAGGCGAACATTATATTGACAGATTCATAAATAGAGAAGAAAAATAAAAAATATATTGATAAGGGTGGTTTGGGAAAATCAAATTAATCAGTACCTAGTTGTTTTTTTGTTGTAATATCACGATGTTAGAGAATAAGTTTGTTTTTTTATGCCATTATGTGAATCAAAAAATATGTCTAAGAATATCATTCTGTTAATCGGCGTTTTTGGAAGCATTTGGAAGTTTTACAGATACTAGAGAAGACAAGGCCTTACTGGTATATAGTGAGCCGTGTAGAGAAGAAAAGTGACGTATGTCTTGTCCGGCGACTACATAGATGTATTAAATTTAATATTGGAAGAATTTCATGGCATTCTATGTTTCCATTTAGTATGCTGTGAAGGAACATAAGGTCTGAAATTGTGCGTCGCGTGGTCTAAGGTAATTTAATAGGTTGGTTAGTATTGTTGCAATATTTGTTGATTTAACTCATGCACACAATTGCTGTGTCATAGGTAGAGAGAACTGTACCAATTTAAGTAGGTCTATTTTCATACTTCATGTTTAAAGTTATGGTTTCTTTGATTGAAGAATTCGTGGCAGCAGTGGTTTTGTAGTGTTTTCTGTCCCAATTTAAATTTACGACACTAAATTTTGTATTTCAAAACATCGGTAAATACACACTAAGTCATTTTGTCCGTCGTTCTGCTAAACTCGGAACTTTACAAGGTTGTTTGTAAAACGGGTAGTCACTAGAACATTTCGTATATTACATTTAAATACTCTATTCCTCAATATTTCTGTGGTATTTTGCAAATAACAAACTTTAAAATACTGACATCTGTTAAAGATCGAATTTAGCTCCATTGAAAGGGACGTGTAGTGTAGCGTTACAGATAAGACGGATCTTTACAACAACCGCGACATATCAAAAACATATTCATAAATTCTAAAGGAGATGTTAGTAATAATTCACAAACTAGTTCTTCAAACTCTAGTGTTCTTTTGGCTGTTATAAAATATAATAAATCAATCATTCATTCATCGAACATCCCATAACGCGGGGAAACCAGCGGCAGGTGTGTCTTCATGTGCAGTACCTCATGAAGATGAAACAAGAAAAATGCATGCTCCCCTATTAACCATTCAGAATGTATGATGGTGAATCTTATTGCTGAACAATGTGAGGTATTATTGTTGCCTGTTGTATTTTCAATTACCCGGCTTTTACGTGACACCCGAAAACGATGATCATAGAAAAGAGTGGTGCAACTCACCAAGTAATACTAATATATGCAACTGCACAAGCTCTTTGTTACGAGGACTTATAACGCTGAATATAGTGACTGAAAACATGATATATCAAAACCGCCTAATACACTATGAAGTTACGTGTTAGTAAGGGTAACTATCGCGTGGGTTAAAAAAAGGTTTATACGCGATTTAAATTACCGGAAACCCGAAATTATTTGGTTTTTCGCAATTTAAGAGCAAACCTTAGTTGAAATGACAAAACATCATCGGTCATTCACTTTAATTTTATGCACTCTTAAAGCATATAAAAGATTTACTTCTCTACGACACATAGAAATGAAGTAATCCAACTGTCGATTTGTTCAGGATAACTTTGTTCTCTTAACATATCGACAATGTTTCAAGCCAGGGCTTCGCAGAGAGAGAGGCTTCGCAGCATATATGTTCGATATACGGATTTACTCAGAATTCGAAGTAAAACATTTCGTATGTGTGTGTGTGTATGTGTGTGTGTGTGTGTGTGTGTGTGTGTGTGTGTGTGTGTGTGCGTGTGTGCGTGTGTGCGTGTGTTTGAGTGTGTGTGTATAAGGGACGGACGGACACACAGACACACACACACACACACACATACAAACATACACACACACACAAACACACACACACACAGAGACACACACACACACCCTTACACACACACACACACACACACACACACACACACACACACACACACACACACACACACACACACACACACACACACAGACACACACATACACACAAAACTCACATAAAATGTTCTACTCCGAATTCTGAGTAAATCCATCTATGGGAACATATATGCTTCGAGGCCTCTAGTTGGTGTTATTAGCATGCAAAAACGTATACGCATCTTGGCTTAATAATGTCGATTCATTCAGGGAATTCAATTCTCATGAATGAATCGACAGTTGGATGATTTATTTGTTACATTATTGTTTTACTTTATGATTAATTTTTAACAAGTAATTGAATTATCGAGTTCTTCGTGTTGGGGAGGAATTTTATGTTTCAATCATTTGTGTTCTATATAATTGTATTTTGATCTATTTATATTAATTTGCCAATTGTTTTTTAAGTTCTTACTTTATGTATCAATTGTATTTTCTCCTCTTGTTTTTGTTATGTTTTATAGTTATTTTTACTCTTGAGACATGTTACATTCAATATTGGATGAAATGTCTTTAAATAAATGAAAAAAAAGTCATTTCAATATTATTATATATTTTACATAATCTATTTTTTCTTATTTTGAAATGACTCAACATCAAAAAATGCCTCGCATTTAGAAGTAGGCTAGTCAAGGGGGTTACTTATGACACGTTCTAAATACGTAATTATCTTGCCTAAATCTTGTTATGTTAAGTATGAAATTGTCATTAATTTTTTTTGTGTAAATGAATATAATTATTCCATTTATTTGAAAGTTTTCTTCGAATTTTTCTAAAGTCTAAAGCGGATCTTAAACTTATATTAATGAACTTCATGAGTAGCCCTGCTGATTTTACAAGAATTACAAACTGACTAAAATTATGTAAGTATTAATCTTAATAGTCATATTATAATCATATTTTTTTCATTTTCATCTCAGATTTTTTAATTGTTATCTCAGTATTTTTATTCGTTACAAAGTGTTTATGTTCAAAATCAAAAGATCTCGGCAAATTAACAAAATACATTTTATGTATATAATATAATCTATTATATTGATCATTAGTGGTGCCGTTATCTGTCTCATTCCCTCGCCAAAACCCCGTCCCGATTCCTTCAATCAAATCATTCACTTTAATTAAAAGGTGCGCCGAGATGAACATCTGTCGTCTCACTTCAATTGTGCAAACCCTTTTCTGTTAGCGTGGAATATTTCCCAAGTTAAATTAGTGCTACACCTATATTAAATTAATGAAACAAGCACTCACAGCTAACAAAATGGTTTAAAATGAAATGTTCCTATAAGTATATAGACGCTCCTCAATTACGCACTTTGAATTTTCATTCTTCGATCAATCGAATCCGGTACAGTATGCTACAATAATTTATCATCTGTGTGAATGACAATATGTTTTCTAGGTTAATATTTTCTGTTTATTTATTGTATCGTCTGCTTCTTCTATCTTCAGCCATACAGCTGGCCTGTATCACGAGAATGTTCGTACTGTGAAAAGGGAATTGATCTTCTTAAAACATTAAATTTTCTTCGTATAACAAAAGGGTTCTACAATCCAAACACCGCCGGAACCTTAGAAGAAGTTTTTTATTCATTTTTAATCGCCAACGTCGTGGGAACCTGACACAACACAGGAATGAGTAAAATATATTGACAAAAACGTTTCAGATGGAAATTTAATGAAGTAAATTAATGATGCTTGCGGCTGTAGAAGTGTATGACGTTCGATTCTCTCTGCCGACCTAACCAGGGAAACGACGACGTAGCGATAAGTCTAAATGTATTATTTTCTGTAAATATTGCCAGACTAAACTAGTGCAATCGATAATTCATTAGAACACCGGCGTTGGATCGTGCCAAACATTTTTATCGTGTCATTATTCAATTTACAACATGGGCCAAATCATCATCAAACGAATAGTTATTCGGACAAGCACTAAAATTACATTAATGTTTCGTTTTACAATTCACATATACATTAAGTTTTATTTATATTATATTTCAATAGAAATCATCTACAAAACAATAGTTTACCGGAACCCAAAGACTTGGTATTGGGAGAAGAAGACCTGTTTTTAAGTTGACTTTTTTTATACATTCTTTTTTTGTATATAGAAGAACAACATGGATTACGGCGATAAAAATCAACCACAGATGCTATATTCACACTAACAGAAAGAAACACTAGTGGAATCCGAATGGCTAAATATTGGGGGCTACGAATATGATGGTGTTCCGGACACGGAAAGTAAGTAAGTACTAACAGAAAAATCACTGGAATACAACAAAACAGCTTACCTTGCATTCGTTGACTTAACCAAGGCTTTTGATAGAGTCCAATTAGAAGATGTAATAAACATATTACTTGAAAAAGGCACATCACCTACCATAGCAAAAACCATTAGAGATACAAACTCAAACAGTTCCACAAAGATCCGTGTAAATGGAGAAATTTCCAACGATGTTCCAACACCAACCGGAGTAAGACAAGGAAATAGCCTGATTCCGGTTTCTTTTCAACTTGGTCTTGGATAAAATAATAGTAGAGAGTGGCCTGCCTAATCTAGGTTACAAAATGGGAGACAATATCCTAAACATATGCTATGCCGACGACGCCTCCACAATAGCTGAATTGGAGGGAGACCTGCAAAAAATGCTACATTGATTTCACACTGCCTCCAATAAATTTCATATGTCTATCTTCAACACCAAAATCCGTACCAAAAACCTCCTTCGAACCAGCGAAATGAAGGTACTCAGTAGCATCGCTGGCAAAACCATTCGTGTTAGAGTACGAAACACAGAGATCCAAAGGTTATGCCAAGGTGAGAATATCGTAAGATGGAGTCGATCGAGAAGAAGGTTCTGGAATGAACATGTGTCAATAATGACATTATCAAGAACCGTCAAAGTTGCCAGGGATAATGTTCCTCAAGAAAGCAGACCTCCATGATATCATCCCATGGGATGGAAAGACAGCACTAAGTCTGCGTCAGAGGAGGGAAGCTGACGCAGTACATAAACAGGGAAACAGGCCTTAAAAGAGAGGAAGAAGAATAATTATTTATATTTGTTGTCTGGCTGCCATCTAAATGTGGTCCTACATGGGCATGTCTAGGATCCATTGGTCAGACCACATTCCAAACGACGTGGTACCCAGCAAAGTCGTAAAAACGAGACAACTTCTAAAGAGGGTTGCCCAACCACGATCAAAATGGATAGGTCATCGGGCATCCGGGTCTGCTTGTTACTGTCGCCGAAGAAATGAGGGAGGGCACAAACTACAAAGGTATTAATTATTAGTATGTGGTGTTAATTAAGAATATTTTTAATCTGTAATAAGAGCCATAAGACAGTTAGATTTTACACATTATCCAGTGTGACATCAAAAATCCTCAAATACAATTACTGAGTTGCCCTAAAATTAGAGGTCGGGTTTATCCAAGAAATGAATTGCACGACCAATGACCATGTGAGCAAAATATAAGAACCTTGAACAACAAGCGATGGATGTGCATTGTGCTTGTCAAGATTGAAAGATGTAGCTTTTGTTTTAGTTAAGTTTAGTTTGTCGATCGACAATTCTTGAAAGAACTCCATTGTTTGTAGATATATTACAAATGCAAAATAAAAAATACTTATTATTTGTTCTATTGAAATTTATTTGATTATTGACGCAAATCATCGAAATTTTTCCGACGACGACTCCTTGCACGTAACGCGTCAATAATAAACACCAAATATTTTTTTATATATTGCATTTGTAATAAATCTACAATTACATATTTGTTGTTTTATTAGAATATATTATATAATTTCATTATTCTCCAAGATGAAATAAGACATTATTTTTTTTTTTTTTGTTTGTTTAAAGAGCGTCAAAAGTCGTGATAATCAACGGCATTGAGGTCCGAATGTAGATTCCACCTAAATACTAAATTCTAAATACTCGCCATGTTTTCATTGCTTAGTCCCTCAATAATGTTAGGAGATCACGTGGCTTTCTAACTGGAAAATGCTACGAAGTTTTTTTTTTGAAAAATTGCATTGCAGAGACATATCTAAATACTTAGTGCATGCGCGTTGGCGTAAACTAACATTTGCGAATTGTCAAAAAGTAAGGTTGATCGCCTTTATTTATTTTATTTATTTTTTTTTCTTTTTTTATTTATTTATTTAATATAATAAATATAGACAGCGAATCCTTGACCATCTTGAGATTTGCAGATGATATCGTTCTCTTTGCAAACAATGAAGAAGAACTTGAATTGTTGCTCAACGATGTCAATAATCTTTCGCGTCATGTGGGCCTAAAAATGAATTACTCTAAAACAAAAATTATGTGCACTGCAGAACAACCTCGACCAGTGATGATAGAGGGAAGGAATATTGAAAGAGTAGATTCATACATTTACCTCGGACATAATGTAAAGCTAGGTGGAGACAATCAGGAAGCAGAGATCGAACGTAGGCGGAGCCTTGCATGGGCTGCATTCGGTAAACTGTCGTATATTCTCAGATACAAACGATTTGCAAACCACTTGAAGAAAAAAGTATTTGATATGTGCATCCTCCCAGTACTGACATATGGTTTTAAAACTGTTATTTTTACAAAACGTACAGTACAGAAACTCCGAGTAACGCAACGAGCAATGGAGAGGAGGATGCTAAACATTAGTCTTCGTGATCGAAAACGCAACGAATGGATCAGAGAAAGGACAAAAGTTACCGATGTTGCATACAAGGTAGCTTCCTTAAAATGGAATTGGGCTGGCCATGTAGTAACGACAGCAGATGATCGATGGACCAAACGCACCCTGGAGTGGCGACCGAGAACTGGACGCAGAAACCCGGGCAGACCGCAAACAAGATGGTCTGACGACATCAAACGAGTGGCAGGAGGTCAATGGCACAGGGTGGCGAGGGATAGGGAAGCATGGAGGCTGAAAGGGGAGGCCTATGTCCAACACTGGACGAATAATGGCTTCTGATGATGATGAAGGTTGATCGCAGACTAACCTTACGAGTGGTAAATACTAGAATGAAAGATGATTATTTTAGCGACTTCGTCAAATATGTATATGGTAATTTTGTCAAATCAAATACCAAGCAGAGTATTCAGCGATCTATCCGAGATGCCTAAAATTCGCCGAAATGTCAGAAAAATCGTGACATCGAGTTGTCAGTGTTAGCTTAGTGT
Organism: Molanna angustata; assembly: GCA_963576475.1. Classification (NCBI taxonomy): domain Eukaryota; kingdom Metazoa; phylum Arthropoda; class Insecta; order Trichoptera; family Molannidae; genus Molanna; species Molanna angustata. The sequence continues at coordinate 45,810,096 of OY754966.1, forward strand.
TATTATGACAAAAAAAAACATTTTAAATGTCAGTATCACTTTTCCTCTTACATAATAATGTGAAATTCTACACCATCGACTTTAAGTTTGGCGTAGTATTTAGTTAGTGATGTCTCTGCAACGCAATTGCTAACTTAAGAATACTAAATACTCCAGTGAGGTTAGGAGTTAGTATTTAGTTACCTAGGACTGTGCGTTCGAGTCTAAAAGTTTGTATGGCCCTTGGCGTAAAGATTTTTAAAACACCAAAATCGCGTACAATAATAGTTGAACCAAACTTTATTAAATTAATAAGACCCCATATATGTCTACCTCACGCAAGTAAGCAAGAATAGTAATAGTCGAGTATATAGTTGTAAGTGGGTAAAAGTTTCGCGACGAATTTCCTCCAAAAATAATCTTTCCACGCAACGCTTTGAGAGAGAGAGGACTTAACCGTTGATGTAAAATTAAATGTCTAATACCAAGACAAGGGTCTTTGTCTTTTGTAGGTATAGCAAGGTCTAGTAAAGCGCTGCAGAATATTCCCATATTGTCACTTTGGAAGTTAATTTCGCCCTCGCATGAGCCATCAGAGTACCTAATTATTTTAAGTGAAGTGAGTTAACTGTTTCAACTTCACAGTAACACCCTCCCCCCGGGCGAGAAGTCCCGCGGTTACAACAAAGAAACCAGTTATAATCTGAATAAAAATTCTATTACGGGGATGAATTAACTCAAAACCCTTTTTTGTAATAATCACCCTAATGAAAATGTAAACTAATTATTATTATTGCGGTTTCGACGGTATTATTAGTTCACGTTGCGTTGTCGCGTACTTTTAACAATTCATTAACGTTTCTATTTTTTATTCATATTTTTTTTATATATGAAGCTTCATTAACAATACTGTGTACAATGGCGGCTTTATTGCCACAAGGCAATTTCTTCCAACCAACCAAAGCAACGTGAGGCCATACATAGATAGTATAGTGGTAGTTTCATTAAATGTATAACAAACAGAAAGAAACACGTAATATTATTAATAGTAAATTCACAGCAACAAAGGAAGAAAGGAAATAGAGGTTGAGGGAGGGGAGGGAGGATGGATATGGGGTGTTAGTTAAGAATTATAAGACAGGTAAAATATCTTTAGTTTCTTTTTAAAGAGTTGAATCGATTGAGACGTCGTAGTATCATTACTTAAGGTGTCTCATAGTCTTGCTGAACGTACTTCAAAGGAGGAACTGAGAAATTCAGTAGAATGAATGGGAGTAGCGTGTGTGGTACGTTCAGCCGATCGAAGAGGCAGGCCGTGATTTGACAAGAACTATTAAAAAGTGTAATACAACTTTGAAAGGTACTGTATTAATTTCAATTATCTCCAATCTGTCTGATTTCTTCCCTTTTATACATTTATGAATCACTTCCTATGGTTCTAAAGTAGAAGCATTACAAAGTAAGTTATATAAATATATTTTTTAATGAAGTTCTGCAAAGTTACTCACGACAAGTTCGAAGAATTATTAAATATTATAATACAATTTACTAGGTACCTCACTAGGGAAAGTCTGTTCTGAGGTAATACTAACAATAATCACGGAATTCATTTTTGCTACATAATTTTTTAATAAGGTATAAAAGTTAAAATAAGTGTAAAAGACTAAAAAACAAGTTTATTTAACAAAACAAATTTCATGAAGTTGCTGATTTTTTTTCTGTACAACATTTGAAAACTTTGTGTAGTGACATGGTAGTAAGGAGTATTGTGTTGGCCACAACCCAACAGTTTTAATTTTGACGGTGCAAAATTAAGACTAGAGTATTCCTGAATGAACTTAGTACAGCTTGCCATGAAAATGTGTTTTTACGGATTTTCTTGATTGACAGTTCAAGAGAATTAACTTCTAGATTCTCATTCATATTACAAGTTTGAGCGAAACAATAATATCGTATCAAATACACTTAACTCTCGCCAAAATTACATACACTAGTTGCATGTAACACATGAGATCTAACTATCGATGGCGAAAGTATGCGTAATTGAAGAATACGTACCAAACTATAAACACTTAAACACAAATTAATAAATATTTTAAGATATTTTTTTACTATATAAAACATGTAGGTATATATGTCAGGATAGGATATTATGGATGTCCGTCTTTTCTCCCTACCCAGAATATGAAAACTGCATGATGTACATATGTATGTAGATTAAGTAGAAATCATACTATTGAGTGACATATTGTGTAGTGTTTACTGCCTTACAAATTGTATGAAACGATGTCACTAAATTCAAATCGTATCAAAATAATTTTAAAAAGTTTGATATGTACTACTACAATGTGTATATTTACATACATACATACATACCATCACGCCATGTCCCCTGCGGGGTAGGCAGAGAGAACCAAACGCCACATTTTTCTATCCTGGCACGCATTTCTCGCCTCGTCCACATTCATGCATCGTCTCATACATGTTCGTCTGTTGCTCACACTTCTAACATTTTCGTCTTTCAGAATATTGTTCACATGATATGTGTATATTTTTTATAGCAAATTAAAATATCTAGGTGGGATGTTTCGAATTATTTCGAATTTTTTTTTAATTTTGGAAAAATAGCCAGTTAAACACAAAAATTTATCATAAAAAATGTTTTTCTTAATAAATTATGGATTTTTTTTTAAAAACAAATTAGATACTTTGTATATGTGTCTATATTTATACCAATTTACAAATTTCCAACTTATATGGTTCAAAAAATTCAAAAGTTGATAAACCCTGACTGAATCGAAAATTTAAAATTCTGATTATAAAATTTTTGTAGTCCTGTAACTATCTATATATTGAGCGGATCATATGTTATTAAGGGGGGGGGGGACACTTGAACGAATAGACAGTTGGATAACTCAAACAATATTGCAAGATTAAATAAAATATTGATAGATTAATAATTGTTAACATTGCGTAATACCAAATTGTTTTTGTCTAATTTATGGAATTCTACAACGGCATCATCATTTTGATATTATTGTTTACATAGCGAAGCATGAATATTCAAAATTAAACGAATTGAATGGCACCAGGCCATTATTGTTATTCGTTGTAACAAATAATAATGATATGTTTTAACAAATAACGCAATTCTGTTTATAACAATATTTGATTTTGTTTGGAATTCACGGGATGGGATGGAATGGGACCATGTGATTTGTACATACATACATATTATCATCGAATAACTGCAGACTCACTATTTTTGTATAAACTATTTCATAACGTTATTGATTGTCCAAATATATTAAAATATAACTCGCTTCACATTCCAAACCGCAATGTCAGATCGAAACCCACTTTTCTATGTATGTCACACTGTAAAACTAATCTTAGGAAAAACTTTTTTACTAACCGAGCCACCTCCAATTTTAACAATCTGCTCAATAACATTAACTTCTTTCATACCCAATCTCTACTCTCGTTCAAAACTGCGATAAAGCGCCAACTTTGCACTGATAACATAACTCAAAATTCCACTCTCTAATATATGCATATATGCATGTGTCACCATAATGGTTGCAACACCTTTTTCGTTAATCCTTATGTACGTTAGAATCCCATACTAGAATATAATCCTCTTGTACCTTGTAGATTTCAGGTATGATCCTATAAGTAATCTTGTTTTTCTCATTTGTTAAAAATTGTACCTATGTAAAACTTTAAAAATTACTTGATATGATGTGCTGTTATTATGCACCGTAGTCTATCATTTACTGTTTTTTTTCCATTGTTTTCAATTTGACTGGAGGACATAATAGAAATACTCAATGCAAAGAATACTCCCTCCAACATAGTAAAAATAATCCAAGGATTGAATACCGACAGCTTTACTAGAATAAAAACACAGGGCGACCTCACCAATCCAGTCCCAACTCCAATCGGAATAAGACAAGGCGATAGTCTAAGTCCATTCCTATTCAACTTAATAATGGACAAACTGATCGAAGAAGTTGTAGACCTAAACCTTGGGTACCGAATGGGAGGTAAAAGAGTCAGTATAGTATTATACGCCGACGATGCAGTACTTATCGCAGAATCAGAAGATGACCTTCAAAGGATGTTATACAAACTATCATACATCACTTAAATATAATATTATGTTATCTACAGACAAAACAAAGAGTCTCACGATAAGCAAGAACCCGTTGAGATTCAAATTAGTCGTAGAAAATAACATAATAGAGCAAGTGATGGACTTTAAATACCTGGGAATAGACATCACTAGCAGCGGTTGTCTATACGACGAAACATTAAGACAAGTAAATAAAGCAGCTGCAATATCAGGATGTCTTAAGGAAAGTATATGGAGGAATAAACACATGAATATCGAAAGCAAAGTCCGAATATATAAAACATGTGTAAGACCCATTGCCACCTACGGAGTAGAGACCAGAGCAGACACAACGAGAACAAAATCTCTTCTGAGAACATCAGAGATTAGGACATTGCGATGTATTACTGGAAACACTCTAAGACCGAATTCGAAATACCAAAATAAGAAAAGAGTGTAGTACGGAAGACATCGTCAGATGGGGAAGACAGCGGAGGCGATATTGGAGCTCACATGTAAACAGAATGGCTGATAATAGACTCCCACGTATCGCTCTCCAGGAGAACCCAGCTGGAAGAAGACCACCAGGAAGACCTCCAAAGAGATGGCGAGACAGTTGGCAGTCCACATCGCAGGAGACAGAATAGCGGTACAAACAGATCTTCGGATCTATGAAAAGGAAGAAGTTTTCAATTTCATATTATGTTATGATATTTTACTGTGCTGTTAGATTTCCAAAATAAATAAAAATAAAAAATATTGTAAAAAAAATAACGCATTACTGCTGCTTACTTCAACTCACGCAATATGCAAGTTTTGTGGGAGGAAAAATAATAAAACAGAAATGGTTCAATTATTTAAACCGTTGATAATTCAGTGTTTAAAAACGATTTTAAACGGTTAAAACCATTATTACACTTCACTGTCGAATACAAGGTAAAGATAAAAAAAGGGGAACGTAAATGAAATATTGGATTAATTTATTGGCGTTTCACTCACGAAACCAATAAAAATAATGTTCTATTCACATGTTTACATCAACGCGCTATCAACGCTCTTAAACAATGAGTTGTTCTTATTTTTTAATCTTTACACCGCTAATAAACAGACCACTATTTTCGATTCTCTTTTACTGTTGAATGTTACAATATTGAAATAAAACTAAATGAAAACAACTTATTTATTTATTTTCTCTCAGAAAGCCACAACTATAATTTATTGATTTTACATTACATTTAATGTATAAAAATTGAGCCAAAAGTACTTTCTTCAATTTAAATTATTGATTATACAGTAATTTATTACAGTTGAAAAGATCATAAGAAAATACAAGATAAAAGAAAATTTAAAAAGATATTTAAAAAATAACAAAGATATGCACAAATACAGTTAACGAGTATGTTTCAGGATGAGGAGGAGGGATATTTAGTGAATGTGGAAGGGATTGTTGTATTGTGAATTAGATTTTAAGAACATCTTTATCTGTTTTTGGTAATGTTGTAAAGTGTTATGAAATATATCTGTATTTTTGAAATGTGTATTATAATCTCGCTGAATTCTAAACATGGGTGAAAAGTATCTATAATTAGTGTGGCATACTGGCATGTGGAATAAATTTTGTGAGCGGGTATATCTATTCGGTACATGGAGTGATACAGTTTTGAGTATATCAGGGGAATCAATCAAGTTATTGCAAATTTTGTATAATAATATTTGGTCAAAGTAAAGTCTCCTGTCTTGTACTCTATTCATGGTGAAAATTTGGGATGAACTATTGTAATTACTGTGTTCAACATAAAGGCGAACTTTGTTAGCTTCTACTTTTAACTTTTAATTTCGTAAGTTATAACGTTTTCGAGATTTCTCTCATCTCCAGTAACTTATTAATATGTTAATAGTACCGAGTAAAAGATCCAGAGGGATACCAAAACGTCGATGGAAAGAAGTGGTAAGGCAGGTAGGATAATGTTAAGCAAGGACAGTGAAAGCGTAAGACGCAGCAGACCATATATGGGACAATTGTTGAGGAAAACACGACCCTCGTGGCTTAGTTGGTTGGGTATCTATGTAACTGCTGATCCAAGAATCTTGCATTCGATTCCCAGTGGAGACACAGTTTTTAATTGTTTGTTTCAGTCTGGACCTGCTAGACGATTAATATCGTATGTCTTCAGAATGTGACAACTTGTTATTGGGTCCGCCTTAAATTAATATTTGACATAGTACATGTTAGTTACCTGAGAAGCAAGATGAAAATATAATAAAAAATTAAAGAAGAAGAAGAGAGTCCATTAAATATATGTACATTCATACCATCACGCTTAGTCTCTCGCGTGGAAGGCAGTAAAATTTTAAAACGTTAAGTGGCATATAACCGTAAATCGAGTAACTGAAAACATGATATATTAAAACCGCCCAATGACGTGGAATACATACAATAGAATCGGCATTTTACAAAATGAAAAATCTTCTCCTCGACGACAGTATAAGCATAAAGATGACACAAAGAATGGTCAAGTGTTATGTGTGGTCAGTGCTGCTTGTTGATGTAGAGGCGTGGACTCCCAAAGTTAATATTATAAACCACCTTGAAGCATTTGAAATGTGGATCCACCGCGGAATGCTGAGAATATCATGGACTGAAATGATCAGTAACACTGAGGTACTACGTAGATCCAACACCAACAGGGATTTATTCACCAATGTTAAGCTCCGTAAAGTGTCGTACTTCGGCCATTTTCTGAGAGTTAAAAAATATACCATCCTTCAGCTCGTCATGAAAGGGAAGTTCGTTGGTCATAGAGGGGTCGGAAGAAGGCAACATTCCTGGCTTCTTAACATCCTGGAATGGACTGGTATGAGAACTGTTTAGGAGCTGTTTCACACTGCCAAGGACAGGGAAACTCCCTCTATGATGGTCGTCAACGTCGTGGGGACCTGACATGACACGAGAAGAAGAAGAAGAATACATTATGAATTTACGTGCTAGTTTATGATTATTATAATAATGATATTCCTTTATTATGCAAAAATATTTTTTACATATTGTCCGCAGTGGCGGACTTATTGTCCGCAGGCAATAACTACAAGTCAACCACACTAGTAAGAAAACTTGTAGCAAGTATTAAAAAAAGTTTTCTTGAAAATAAAATATAATTGCGTAATTTAAAAATGATTGGTATCGACGTGATTTAAATATTCGGAAACCCAAAGTTGTTTCATTTTATAAAAAAACACGGTGGGGAAGTCCGGTCAAGCAACGGAATCAAAACCCTCATGATAAACCAAATCGTGAATATACATAATTATAATTATGGAGTTATATAATATCTTAAGGTATTAGAGAAATCCCTAATATCCATGATATGGGTTCTTATGACGGTTTTGATTCCTTTAACCAGGCTTGAAATGAAATGAAAAATAACACTTGAAGTGAAAAAATAATATCGGTCATTCACTTTGATGTTATATACCTACTCTTTAAACACATAAAAGATTTATTTTTCTTGGAGTAATTTAAAAAAAATGTTGTATGTAGGATTTTTTTTAGAAATTTTTAGGAGAATTAATGCTTAATTTTATAATTTTGTGACGAATATTCACAAGAGAAATGTTGATATTAGTACCTACTTTAAGAAACTTGATTGATTTCTTATTTTTTTTAGTTTATATGGCATTCACACCCAATCATAAGGATGATTTCTGTCAATATGAAAATGTCATTGCATTATTTTGAGACTTGAGTTTATTGCATTATAGATTGAAACCATAAAGACGAAGAAATTTTGCTAAGTGTAAATAAATTTGTAATGAATTTAATGATAGGTGATGTGAAATATTGATTGGTAGTGGAGAATTAAGTGTAAACCTAGTATACATCGTATTTAGTGTGGATTGGGTATTTAATAAACACATGGTCCAGGTCTCGACTTCCTCTCCACAAGCTCACGAAGGGCTATCCCTTACGTGTATCTTGTAGAAGTGACTGTTTAAAAGGCAGTGTCCTAGTCTAATGCGACATATGTAACTTGAAAATTGAAAAATTTATTTCAAAATATGATGATAAAGTTAATGTGATGATGTTTCGAAGTTCACACCTACCCGATGAGAAGTCGGCGGGACTTCAGACTGCCTTCAGAATGTATTACAAAGTACATCAACTGTTTAATGATTTGCCAGAATGTGTGAAGGAAGCATCGGGTCTTGCCGCTTTTCGTCGCGTAAGTGTCGAATACATTTTTTTAAGATATTGTGTACTTTTTGTATTTTTGTGTAAATTTGAATATTTTCTTGTTTTTATATACATATTTCATACTGTGAAAACTTTTTATTTTTCAACTTGTAAATATGCTTATTGGTTATAAAATTCATTTATTTTTTACATCTAAATAAAATATACAAACATACATACAAAGCTTATTTTCTTCTCTTAAACTTGCATCGTTGTGTATAAAAATTCAAATATTCCATCAAGAATAACAAACAAAATAAATAAAATGCAGATTTTACGTTCAAAAACTCAAAGGACTGTACAAAAGTCGTGGCTTATTAAGACAAATAAACTTTTAAAATAGTCGTACGGTACAGTATGTAAATAAGGGAATTGGTACTAATTTTTGTGAAATTTTATTACAGCATGTGACGTTGCATGCATAAATTTTTTTCATAAGAGCAACAATAACGTAAATAAGTTGGTAGATACTATAAATATAAAAAAAATGGTTTTATTTACCACTCTTGCCGACAGCTGGCGCACCAATCACGGCGACCTTCACCTCGCACAGCGAAGATTTCTTGCGTCTTATGCCCCGTGACGTCATAGCTCGCTCTACCTCACTTTAGAGACGACAGGTGGCACTGCGCTAAGATGAAAAATTCACAAACCGCCAGCAATATGAAACACTTGTTATAAACTTTTCCTCCGGCCAAACTTATCGCTCTGCCCTCGAACTTTGAGTGCGTATAATATTGATCAATCACTTACATACACGTTTTTTATAGGTAACTTTTTTTAAACACCTAGTTGAATTTTAACATTTCTTAGATTTTTTTGTTTTATTTTTTGGTGTAACTCGGCGGTACCTACTGTTCCGTTTCATGAACCCCAGCACCCATTTATTTATTTTTTTATTTATTTATTTATTTAAGATTTGGTACACAGTTAACATACAATATACATAAACATAATATCAATTTTAATAAATCCCACAAGGCATAGCCTGTCTGTGGGTATACCAATTAAAATAATATTCAAAATTATTTCGTTAATAACATTAGTTATTCATAAAAATATAATAGAGCAAATTGCTTAGGCAGGAAACAAGTGCAAAAAATATAAAGTATACAAATTAGGTATATATAAAAACATACATACACATATTTATATACAAAACATCAATAAGTTTACATGAATCAGCAGACTGACAGCGGTCCTACCAAATATTATACCCGCAGTCGATAGCAACAATACTTGGCAAGTACAAGGATATGCATGTCGCTGTCAATCTACATATTCTAGATAAATTGAGAATTTCCAATTATGATTAAAAAATAATAATAATAAAATAAAAACATCATTGAATTTTTACACAAGAGCAGAATAATGAGAAAATGAAAGACATAGGTGCATTAAATTGAAAACCCAACAAGTAAGAAACAAATAAGTAATACAAATTACAATAAGACATACATCTACGATTTCTTTTTTGCATTCACATGAAATCAGCCAATTAAGAGTTCAACACAACCATATATTGAGCTTTATGGAGTTCATAAAACGGAAAAAGTCGAGTTCCTGCCGTTGACTATGTGATACATTTTATAGAATTTTATTTACTGCTAGCGGACTCGACAGACGTTGTCCTGCCCGAACATTGGCTTGCCTGCTATTCCAGCTGTTCGAGTGTTCGGTGACATAAAAGCGTAGAGAAGAATATTTATACAAATATATTAATGAAACTCCTGTTTCACATTTTACTATATATCTCAAAATTTATACTGTTTGCACAATACCAGGCGTAATTGATTAAAATATTTGTTTTATATTTTTTTATATACATTGTTACAATTTATCATTCAATTAGTAAATATAAACCATTCTGAGATCCACTCAAATACACACAAAAAATTTCATCTAAATCGTTCCACCCGTTAAGGAGGAGTTCAGTGATATATGTACCTACACACGTACAGAAGAATTATATGTATATAGATTTGCAACCTGTAATTTTTTTTCAGAAATAAAAAATAAATATTATTTTAATTCGTTTTTTTTATGACAGCTTTCGTCATTCAAGAGTTATCTGTTTCACCGTTACTTGGCAATGTACAATACATTTTGTATAATATGAAATATTTTATTTGTTAAGTAATCAATAATAATTATTGAATAACAACAAAACTTATGGAATATGTAGAATCGAAATATATCTGTCTCACTCTATCGCAATCAAAAGATTGACGATGGAAAGTATAATTTTTTATCACTTTGTTTATACCACGAATGAACTATAAAATTTAATACATAGCCGACAGCAATGGTTTCTGTGCGAGCGTCCTGAGTTCGATTCCCAGCAGAGGAGAAATTTATATAAATTTATTTCTCATGCAAATATTGCTTCTCTGGGCTGGAAACACTAGTTAGTTGGAAGAAATTGCCATATGGCAATAAACCACTTGCGCAGGGTGCAAGGAAGTGTTCATTATTATTATTATTTATTATTATGTATTACCTACATAGGCAAACATACAATATTTGCTAACAATATTGATATTTATTGTTGTATTAAAAATAATAAACCTGCCTTTGTACACATGTACATAAATTATATAAATAAATAAATATTAAGGGGAGCAAGTCCGGTCAAGCAGTGAAATCGAAACCCTTTTGACTACCCATATCTGGAGTTCTATAATATCTTAAGAAATTATAGAACTCCATATGAAAATAATATCCTTGATATGAGTAATCGTGTAACAGAAGTAAAATAGCTTTTGTATGAAAAAATTGAGTGATCAGTTTCATATTGATATTGTATGTGTCTCTATAGACAAGTGTATTTTTATACTATCCACTTCTATCTTCTTCAGGGTGTAGGCAGTGAGAACCGAACACCGTATTCTTCTATATTGACACATACATCGCCTTATCACAATAAACTGTCTCATACATGCTAATCTTGCTTGTAATGCAGCAATTTTACTTAAAATGTCTCAACAAGTATCATGTAGAAAATGCATATATAATGATTTCCGTGACAATATTTTTGTGTGTATGTTGTATAGTGAAAACTTATGCCCTCTGGGAATCTTATATTTGTTTAAGAATCTAATAGAAATGTGCTTCATAAAAATGCATTTAGAGATTATCAACCTTCCAAGAAGAAAAAATGAATACTTACTATAGTGTGAAGAGTTTAGTCATGGCTACAACCCACTCGTTTTACTAATATCGACAAGTTTCGAGAACAATTTCATCTTCGTCATTATTACAGCCTTTTACCATGGAGTGGAAATATCACATGAAAAGTATTATGTCGCATATGTTCGTGAAAACTAATTTAAAAAGGGAAGGGCGTATAAAATGATTTTAGTTTCTCTTTTATAAAACATCTGATAGAAAGAAATGATATCATACTGTAAATATCCCGAAAACAAATTAAATATATTATAATAGGTGGTGGCAGAGCGGTTAACGCTCTGGGTTAGTTATCCTATGGTCGCGAGTTCGAATCCTGCCTCGACCGATTTCTTTCACCTACATATAGTACAAACATTTATGCTAAGTTTAGGGAATGTATGAGGATGTATATGTACTTGTTTCAAGGAAATAGTATCCTTCTTCACTTTCCTCCTCTGATTCTAGGCCGAAGGCCTATTTTATTAGTCGGAGACTGCCTATTTGTGTTTGGGGTACCCTTACCTACTAACACGTAACTTCATAGTGTATTTGGCGGTTTTAGTAATACATCATGTTTTTAGTTGTGAAATTGAGCGTTATATTTCCTCTTCACTTCAAACAAATGTCTTCGGGTACTTCATACACAATGTTCTGAAAGAAGATCTGACGAATCTCAAAAAGAAACTTAAATAATAAATGTATCTAATAAATTATTTTGATGATTTGACCTTAACGTAAAATGAAGTGAAATCGCCTTGGTTTTATTTTCGGTACGCAATCCGTATCAATATTACATAAATGTATTTTTATCCGAAAATTTTTAATGTCTGCCATCCAGTAATCCTATACACAAGGTGCATTATGTACCTACCACATGGAACCACATGGAAACAGTCAGTTGTACCATTTGTAAAACCAGGGCAAGAAGTCAGACCTACAATTAAGAAATTAGTATCAATAATTAAGAATTTAAATATCTAGGGATCGAGATAGCATGTCACAATGATCTGTATGGAGAAGAGACACAACAAGCACACAAGGCCGCAGCAATCTCGGGCTGTCTGAGGTAAACTGTATAGAAGAACAAACACATGAGCACCAAGGGCAAAATGAGGATATAAAAAACATGCGTCAGACCTATCCTAACATACGCCATTGAATCTAGAGCTGATACGGTCCGTACCAAACAACTTATGCGCACGAGTGAAATGAAAATACTGCGATGCATAGCTGGGAAAAGTCGTGATAGAGTCAGAAATACAGAGATCAGAAGAATTTGTTGACATCATAAGATGGGGGCGCCAAAGAAGAAGGTACTGGAAAGAACACATCAGCCGCATGTCCGAAGATAGGATCCCAAAGATAGCCCTAGACAACGAACCGAAGGGGTCTCGACCACGAGGACGACAGATGGCGAGAGAGTTGGCAGTTCACATCACAGGAGGCTGAAAATGCAGCATAAAACAGGCCCAGGGCCTAATGAAAATAAAAATAAAGAAGAATTAAGAATTTTTTTTAACAGATTTTTAATTATCTCAATAGAGACGAAGTTGGAATATTTATTGTAGGAGAACCGGGAAATCAAGGCACCTACAGGGCTTACGACCTGTCATCGGCTGGTTTACGTGATCACTTTATGCGCTTGCGCAACGTTCACCAATTATGCCTTTTTTAATGAGATCCCTATCAATTCAATTTTGAAAGTTCTATATATTCTAATACTGAAATTCTTTTCGCTTGAAAATAAGGAATTTTTACTACAGCCATCTATGGGTGAAATTATGAACAACAATCTTATTATTTTTTATTTATTTTGTTGTAATACCATCTATTGAGAGAATTGGTTTTTTTGTAAATAATGAAAGCTACAATTCTTATATCTGAGGTGACAATGCATTTTTCGCATAGAAGTCACCCCTGAATTGCGCCAGACTTATAAGGTCATTTTTGTCTTATTTACCTACTTGTACCAATGTGTAAGTAATCGAATATTTTTATTAAAATGCATATGCGCAAACATTGGATTTTTTTCCCTGTCGGGAGTCAAAGATATTTTAATTTGAATTAAGAAGTCTGATGACTGAAATATCCTGATGGATACGAGAGCACAGAGATATACCCTTCCAAAGGACATCTGCATATCATTTCTTAGGCCTGACTTGACAATAAATATACCTACTGTCTTTCATCGAAAAGAGTTATTAATGTGGAGCTGACTTTTCTATGGGACATAAATATTCCAAAAGCTCCTAAGCTCCTAAAAAAATATCCAAAATATCTGAAAATTGGAATCATAACTTTTTTATAATCTCAATACGACCATTTTTTACCATGCGCCTGTCAAAAAATACAATTATTTGTATTTTTTTTAAATTGCTCCCTTCATTTTTTTTAGTGTATTATTTACTTATTTATTTTTTTATTTATTTATATAATTTATTTGCATGTGTACAAGGGAAGGTTTATTGCCATAAGGCAATTTCTTCCAACCAACCCGAATTATCTACCTACAAAGAAAATTTTTGTTCTTTACTATTGAAACCAGATAAATTTTCGTGGACCCCCACTTACAACTTGTGAACGCCGATATTTTTTTCATGTCAATGTAGAGCCCCGTCGAGTCTCCCATGGAACCCTGGGGGTCCACCTAAACCACTTTGGGAATCACCGAGCTAAACAAACAAGAAACTTGAAGATAAAAGCATAATGCAATGAACTAATCATTTGTTTTATATTATCATAATATTCTCTACTTATAACATTATATCCTGTTCGATTTCTAAAAAGAAAAATAAAATAATAATTATATCAATGATTTATTTTGTTGGTTGTTTAAGACTCAATATACATAGTAGTGTTTCGTGTATAATATTTATTTTCTTTTTTCTTAGATAAATGATAATTTATAATAATAAATAAATTTGGAATGGTAAAATAAAACCAAAGTTTTCAGTTCTATTAATTTAATGACACTGACTAGTTTCGGTCATCCAGTGACCATTTTCAAAGTGGCTTTTGACACTTTGAAAATGGTCACTGGATGACCGAAACTAGTCAGTGTCATTAAATTAGTAGAACTGAAAACTTTGGTTTTATTTTACCATTCCAAATTTATTTATTATTTGAAATGGAGTTCTACCAAGAATTGTCCGTAGAAAAGTTAAAAAAAAAAAAAAAAAAAAAGATAATTTATAAAAACAACTGTCAGCCATATTGAAGTGTCAGGCACGCATTTTATAACTTTGCTTCTTTTATCCACTTTTAAAAATATATAATCCATCGTGTATTTACATATTCCATATTACGTATATTCCTAGATATTCCACATAAGATATATCATAACTTAGTTCCAATAACCATACATTTTGTCATTACAGTGATTTATTTTGATAAATAAAAACATTGATAGGTATAAAAAATTGAAAACGTACCGAGTTGTGTAATGCAACAAATAAAATAATGCAGTTACTAGTAATAAAATAATATTTATTCACAGCTGAAATTTGATGGATGCGTAATAGACAGTAAAACGTAAAATATGTCTATAGTTGCGGACTTCGTAAACTGACGTTTCATTCTGAAATGCAATACGGGAATTAAATTCAATCTCCCCATAACTTTTAACTTGGATCACTCAATCCAATGATTTAAGGGCCAACTCAAATACCAGGTCTATATTTATATTCTACATAGGATAGTTAAGTAAGTGAGTATGGCATGGTTGTTAGAGTGTACAAGATATTTTCAAGTTTGTATGGTGTGAGCTTATAATCCGACCCATTCCACCAAGCGTGACGGTCACGGTTCTGTAATAGTACAATTTGTATGTAACCGGCAGCTCTTTTCTTCTATGTCCAGAAAACCTTTTGTTTAGTTGGGCGTCTGTCATTTTTATCCTGATGCATGTGGATGCGAACTTCACTCCGTTGTTGAATTAATTTTCCGGAATATCGCCACGGTTCGCATCCGACACAGAGCTCTAACAAATAACACCGAAAATAATAAACATACATATACATATATAAAATATTAATACATAATATGTACACACCATCACGCCATGTCTCTCGCGGTGTAGGCAGAGAGAACCTAACGAATCATTTTTCTATCCTAGCAGTATCCCTCGCCTCGTCCATATTTATGCATCGTCTCATTCATATTCGTCTGTTGTTCACGCTTCCGACAATTCGGTCTTTCAGAATATCGTTCGAGCCATCGCTTTATCGGGCGTCCCCGACCTCTCATTACATTCCTGTCCGCAATGTATATCATCTTGGTCAGGCGTTCCTCATTTATTCTCCCAATGTGGCCAAACCATCTCGATGTGTTCACTTTCATTCTATTAAAGACTTCCTCATTTTTTTTCATAAAAGTTTTTTTTTTACAAAAAAATTCATATGTCCATGTTAAACAAATACATATACATCTTCCTACATTCCCTAAATTTAGCATAAATGCTTGTGCTATAGGTGAACGAAATCGGTAGAGGCAGGATTCGATCTCGCGACCACTGGATTACTAGCCCAGCGCTCTAACCGCTCTGCCATCGACTCGTCTATTTGATGTTTTACATCATAATAATTGGTATCTACTAGCCTTAGCCTATCAGTGAATTTCCCATACAAAAAGGTCAAGTACATAATATTACATTCCTTAAGTTATAGTATTAAAATTATAATATGGGATACATGTTTTTTTATTAAATTACTACTATAAATGAGTCAAATGTTCTATTACAAATTTTTGCTATCGATCTTATTTCAACTGCATTTATTATGCGTTCGTACGACTTCTGCCGTGTCCAGGTTTCACTTGAATACGTCAGCGTATGTGCAATAGTGGCAATAGTGCTGCGAAAATGATGTGTTTAATATAGGATGTATATATTGTACTTTCAGACTGTGAGACGATAAATATCATCTCCAGTCTCCATAATATGCAAACTTAACTTGTTATTGGGTAAATGTTAAATTAATATTTGACATAGTTCATGTTAGTTGCACGGGAAGCAATTAGAAATCAAGAGTGGAAGGATATACATAGAAGAGTAGTGATGAACAAGTTTTGCAAATTTTCCAGTTTTGGTCTAGATCAAAACACCGTGTGTCGCTGCAAGACCAAGACTTTTACGGTCTAGAAAAAAATATTTATTTTTGAATTAAGAAGCAAACAATCAATTACGTACTATAATATTTTGCTATAAATTAATGTTTTTTGACATATGTTTGATTTTAAACATTAATAATTGCAAGCGATATTAAAGTGCCAAACTTGACGTATGAAAGAGAAACATGGACATGGCAGGAGTCACACAAAAGTAGGATATATGCAGTTGAAACGAGATCGTTTAATACAATCTGTAATAGAACGATATGACAGGGTAAGAAATGAGGACTCTAGGAATGAATGTAAGATGAAGAAATATGTCATTAATAGAATGAAAAAGAACATATTGAGATGGTTTGGCCACATGGGGGAATGAATGAGGAACGCCTGACGAAGAAAATAATACAGTGCCGACAGGAATGGACGCCCAAGAGAGGGATGGCACGACCATGTAAATGATATTTTGAAAGACGGAAATGTTAGGAGCGTGAACAACAGACGAACATGTATGAGATGATGCATTAATGTTGACGAGGCGACGGATGGATGAAAAATGTGGCGTTCGGTTCTCACTGCCTACTCCGTGACGGACATGGAAGCTTTATTCTACATATACCTTGATGTTTTTATTTGTTTATGGTTTAAAATGTATATTTTTTCCTTGGGGGCAAGTCTGGTCAACCGGCGGAATCATAACAATCCATGTTTACCCATGTCATATGGTGTTCTATAATATCTTCAGGTATTAGAGAACTCCATAGTATGATAATTATATCCATGATGTGGGTAAATATGGATGGTTTTGATTCTGCCAGTGGACCAGACTTGCTCCCTGTTATCACTATGCACTTAATATTTTTACTCTCCACACTATGGAATAGTGGAGATTCATGATTTCACAATTTTTAAACGTATATTTTTTTACATCAATTTCTCAACGGGTATCATATAATGAATGCACACTGTAAGTTTCGTCGTGATGTGTTTGTATGTATGTACGGCGTATGGCGTATGGCGTACGGCGTTTGGCGTACGGAATTATCCTTTTTGTGTCCTCTATACAACCCAAAATATAAGTCCGATCGACTTCATATTTACATCATAGGTATGTGTAAAGTGCATAGACCTAAAGCTGATTAGTTTTCCATAAACAACTTTTAATTTCTTCTCTATGATTTCATCATTTACGTTGTTTTTTTGTGTCTCCTATTGTAGGTACATACTTTTATGATTATTTAATGTACATCAATTGTGGACAAAAATAATTGGTCTGTCTATTTTTCATTGTACTTTCTCTGTTTATTTTATAAGACTGTATTTGTCCCTTTAAATTAATTAATTAATTAATTAATTAATTAATAAGTAAATAAATAAAAAATAAATCAATTTATAAATAAATAAAATAATAAATAAGTAAATAAATGAAAAAAAAATTAAATAAATAAATACATTAATAAATAAATTAATTAATTAATAAAAAAAATTTATTAATAAATTAATAAATCAATTAATTAATTAATTAATTAAAAACAAACAATGGACTCCATTATTCAAAGTCCATAAGAAAATATATTTTGAAAGCTTTAACAAATGATATCAGAGAAGTAGTAATCGTAATTCGAGTAACGTGACTTTATTTTCACATATGACACGTACCGTACAATAG
This sequence comes from Molanna angustata, assembly GCA_963576475.1. NCBI lineage: Eukaryota > Metazoa > Arthropoda > Insecta > Trichoptera > Molannidae > Molanna > Molanna angustata. The sequence goes on from OY754966.1 coordinate 45,828,360, forward strand.
AAGTACCTAAACATAATTTGATAGTTCATTTGTTATTAATAGTAACCGTATATTATACATCTGGATCTTTAAATGATAATAATGTACATACATACGTATCTCTAGATAATTTGATCTCAAAAAATGGGTTTATAAATGAGAATATATTATGTTCATATAGTAGATTAATGAAAGGAAAATAATTTGATAGTTGATTACATAGGTTTGGATATAAATTGTGTGTTCATGCAGATATTATATTCGGAGATAAATTGACGATTCGCAAAAAAAAATCAATAAAAATATGGACCTTTCCATATCGATGGCTGTCAATTTTTCAGTTGATCCGCATTCGTTTTTTACTTTTGAACATTTTTTTTATTATTTCATAGCGTATTAATCAATTGATGCATTTGTTTCTTTGTGCGAACAATTTTATACCGTTTTTGTACTGTGTCTAATTTTTCTCAACACTAACCCAAGAGGAATGTTATGAAATGGAAATTGAAAAGAAATGGTAAAGGCTATATTTGTATATTGCAGCTCGTCAACTAGTATCATGCCGAGATTGTGTTATGGAAGTTTGATCACAATGTATCTGTATATGTGTACTATTTTTTACTGATTTTTATTTTTTGTTACTTCTCGGGCTACTAAAACGAACTCTGTCAAATATTAATTTAACACGCACCCAATTACAAGTTGCCACATTCTGGAGACTTACTACATTATTCGTCTCACAGATCCAGAAAGGAAAAACAATTAAAAACTGTGTCTCCACCGGGAATCGAACCCGGGACCTTTGGATCAGCAGTCAGATACCCAACCTACTGATCATTGTACGACGTGTTTATTCTACTTTATCCATTATAGACTAAAGTACCTACTCATTTGATTCTTTTCATATTTTACGAAATTTTTATATCAAATACTCGCTTAGATCCCTTTGGATTTTGAAGGATTTCTGAACAGTGCTTCTCAATTTTGCTGTCAAATATTTCAAAGTGTTGCGCTCCCCAAGGCTCAGGAAACTTAAAAATTGCTATTTTGAATTTCAAATTTCTAAAAAGACACATCACTTACATAAAACGGCATTGAAGAACTATCAATGAATTATGTTTAATTTAGCAATTGTGTGAATATTGCACTTGTAATATACACATTACACATGTTAAACAAGATATAATATTAATTTTAACAAGAAATTCAAAAACCGTTTTTCATTAGTATGTAATTGCAACACAAAAAAAGATATAGTTAATAATTCAAAAAAGTTTGTTTTAAGTAATTCCATAACAAAGTCGGTTTCAATATGTTATTCAATAACCGAATATTTTTATTATTGCATATGCGCAAACATTGGATTTTTTTCCCTGTCGGGAAATTATTCAATAACGGTTTTTTAATGAGTAATTCAAAAACAAAAACGATTGAAACAAATTATTCAAAAAAGTTTTTTTAATAAGTAGTTCATATACCAAAAGTGGTTTTAAAAAGTCATTCTTAAATGAAATAACGCATTCGTATTGTAAACAAAGTGAATAATTAAAGATATTTTTGAAAAATTGGAGGATTAAAAAGTCGAATAATTTGAATAGACACTCGTGGTTTTAACATAGTGCACAATAATAGAATATAAAATTTTTGAGAGCAGTTGAAAAATAAAAGAGACCAGTTGAAAAGGCCTTCACCAGGCGAAATGGTCGTTCTGGAGAGAAAAAATAAATGTAGAAAGAAAAAACCAAGTGTTTAATTTATTTAAGAATAAAAAATTATTTAAAATGTGTTCCAAAGTTAATTAAAAAAGAATTACTTAATAATGGGTATTTTAAATCAAACAAATGATAAGGTCTACATATATATTTTTTCCTGAATCCAGGACGACCGTTTCAGCTTATTAGGCTCTTATCAACTGGTAAACATAGAAACTCTGCTTTTTCTAATATACTAATAACGGTACATTTTAGCAATTATGAATTTTTCAAAACAGTTGTATTATAGTTTACGTTGGGAACTACGTCGATGCAGGTGTTTAAGTAATGAAAAAAAACTGTAGGTTTTTCATTACTTTTAAACACCTGCATCGACGTTATTCCCAACATTAACTATAATACAACTGTTTTGAACAATTCATAATTGCAAAAATGTACCGAATTTTAGTATATAAGAAAAAGCAGAGTTTCTATGTTTACCAGTTGATAAGGGCCTAATAAGCTGAAACGGTCGTCCTGGATTCAGGAAAAAATATATAAGTAGACCAAATCATTTGTTTGGTTTAAAATACCCATTATTATGGAATTCTACATATTCAACACCGTCAGCTTTGACAAAATTAAAAAAAAGAATTACTTATTATTTTAATGAAGCATCATAAAATCATCTTTTTATGAATCGAATACATTTGTTAAATAATCAAATAGAAAGAAAAATTTTGAAGAATATTTTATTTGATCGATAACCCTTGATGATAAAATGATATAGCTTTCCACGAAATTAATATAGCATTGTATAATCTACACTTTGTATTAATTATTGTATTATCATAATACAATTTTATATCTCCGATTAATGATTTAGGATCATTTCAAGGGACTGATAGTTCATATTTGACCACTATTTAAATAGCTACTTAGGTCATCTAAATATAATAAATATTATTTCATAAAAAAATAACTTTTATTTAAAACCGAGTGTTTTTTTTTATTTCAATGTCAACTATTTACATTTACATTATCATAAATTTATAAAATGATCACCATTGAATTACTTGCTTTTAATAAATAATACACCATGAAATAATTTGAATTTTTCACTTTAAAAACCAAGTATTTTTATTTCGATATCAACTGTTTATTAGTTTTAAAAATTATGCTAGGTATTGAAATATATATTTCACCGTGAGGAAACTTTAATTTAACACTTTAAAAACCATGTTATTTTATTGGATCGTGTCGTCGTATATATTGGAATATTTTGATGTATATTTTTAATATTCGGCGCAAGAGTTTTTATCTGAACAATACGCGAAAACTCAACGCGACGCGGGCGCAACTATTACTAACGCAAGAGTAACACAGGCGCCAAATATACTCTACAAGTCGCTCTATTCTATCTTATGTATGTATATTTATTATATACCTACTACTGCATTATCTATACTTCAGTACATATGAAGTCAACGCTGTATTTTTGTTCCAATAGGAACATAAGAGGAACATTTTCTAGCTGACCCGTTAGAAAATAATACACATATATATGATTATTTTATTCATTATTTTTAATTCTGTATTTTTTTATAATTGGCATACTCTGTATTTTAAACATATATATTTATATCTATGAAACTTTACTTAAATCTTTATATTATAATATAAGTACTTTTTTATTTTCAATTGGCAAACTCATTGTTTTTAATGTGTAAACGTACACCGATGATATTACCAGGCTGTTAAGCTTTCGAGTAAATAGTAAAAAATGGTAAAAAAGAATTGACTCTGTTGTAAGTAGATAGGTAATCTCTTTATTGCAAATAAACTACTATCTAAAATCTCCCACTATACGTACCTATACTTTTCAAAGAACAATAAACTAAAAAAATATTTTTTTATATACAATTAAAAAATCATAAAACGAATAGTTTTTAGTATTTTTAATGGCTAAAACATAGTACAAAGGGGTAAGAGATAAGTTGAATACGAAGAAAACGAAGTCATGACCAATTATGAAGGCATATAATCAACGTTCCCTCTAATTTTTCTATTGTGTGTGCAGATCTTCGACGCATCTGTGCAGTGGCGGTGCAATAAATTTACCCCCCCCCCCCCCCCCCATAAACACATACAATTTTTCATTAAAATGTATATTTTTAGGGTATTTTTTATTAATCACTGTGATTTTATATAATAACAACACTAACAAAGATAATTTTTGAAAAAATCGTTGATTAAAAATATTAAATACTAAACTTGTAGAATTTCCTTTTTATTTATATTGAATCTATTTATAATATTTTTATGTTGTGTTTTATTTTTCGAAAATAAACATTTATGAACATGTGATTTTTTCACTTTTATTCAAAATTATTCTTAATAAATTTTTTAACATGGTAAAAAAATCTTTCTCCGAATTTACTTTTTTAAACGGAATACATATACTACTGGACCGGCCCTAGGAGATTCAATGCCCTAAAGCAAAAACACTAGAAAGTAGGTTATAAATGTTATGAGAAATGCATAACCTTTCTTTCCTTTTTTTATTGACTGTGTGGAGGGTAAACATGTGTGCGAATAGATTTTAGGGAACATTGCATATAATATAAAACTAGTGACTAAATACATGACATATTAAAACCGCCTAATACACTATGAAGTTACGTGAAATAATTAGTAACTAATTACGTGTTATTTTTTTGGTACCTATCGCGTAAGTTAAAAAGGGTTCATATGTGATTTAAATTATCGGAAACCCATTTATTTTATTTATTAAATTTGAAGAACCTGACGTGAAATGAAAAAACTATAACTAAAATTCACATAGTTAAGGCGCCTAACAATTATTGTTAGATTCCCAGTATGATAATATTTTTAAGAGATCTTGGTCCTATCCCTGATGTTTCTTATTTTAAAAATCTAAAGTGTGAATCTTCCATTCGCATTCGTTTATTGTTCTTTTGCACTATAGTGCCGAGATTGCTAATCTAGAGGGCTCCATGAGCTACTTTTCGCGCTTTTTTTTCTTGTCGTTCACTTAGCGTCCTGTGAAGGGGCCGTTAACAGTCCCAATATGCAGAGTGGGTGGTGGTGGAACTAGCGAATATAACTAAAATTCATCTTGATTGCAAGTGCATAAGCACTCTTTAAGCACTTAAACAATTCTACTTATTTTGTTTTTAAATAATGAACATTTCCTTAAAAACAAGTACATATACATCGAATATTTTTTTATTATTGCATATGCGCAATCATTTTTTTTTTTTCGTAATATTTTTTTATTATTGCATCCCGGTTCTCCTACAGTAAATATTCTTACTTTGTCTCTATTGAGATAATTAAAAATCTGTTTAAAAATACATATACATCCTCATACATCCCCTTAATTACGCATACATGCTAATTTATGGAATAATTTTTAACAAATGCTGTAAAAATTGAATTTTTAATATTACTTTAGGGTAATCTATGATAAATTTCAATAATTTATGACTAATATTCACTATAGAAATGTTGAAAATACTTATGGTATTTTTTAGAAACTCACTGTTTAGTATATTTGAGAAATTTTATTTCACCTTGGCGTGTTTATTTATTTATTTATTTATTCATTAGATAACCAACAGTTTTTTTTTATTTTTACATAAAATAGATATAAACATAAAAATATATCAAACAAAGAAACTAATGGCAAGTTTTCACTAAAAGTAATGCATTAAAGAAATATATTATAAGCATATAAACACGATGAATTAACAAATTAACATAAGGTTTATATGTCCTCTTGAAGGATCTTTTAACTCATAGAAAGAATAAACGACCAGCATATGTATGTATATATGTAAGTTGATGCATGAATACATACGAAATAATGGATGAGTATCGGATTAATTTTTTAATATTTTTTTACGTATAGGTACATAGATACTTTCATAATATGATAAGTTTTTACTCCTCACCAACCCAAACGGATATAGCAGAAGCGGAATTATGAATTCGTTATTTTTAAGTTTTTTTATTTCAGATTATCAACTACTATTATGCTAGGAACGGGAGGAGTGGAGAAGGAGAGGGGAGGCCTATGTCCTGCAGTGGGCAAACACAGGCTGACGATGACGATGATTATGCTAAGATTGTATTTTGAAATTTTCATCACAATTTGTTTACGTGTCTGTGTGCTGTGCTATGTGATATGTGCTATATACAGTTTGTTAATTTTACTTTATCGATTATATACAAAAAAAAATCATTCGATTCTTATAAAGTTTTGCATACTTATATAATATGTTTCTACTACTCGCTTAGGCCCCATTTGATTTTGAAGGATATCTGTCTGTGCTTCTCAATTTTTTTGTCAAATATTTCAAAGTGACCCCTAGCTCAGGAAACTTAATATTTAATATTTTTAGTTTCAAATTGCTAAAAAGACACATCACTTACACAAAACGGCATTGAAGATCTATTTAGTTATTGGTTGGCTGGAAGAAATTACTACTAGGCAATAAGTTCGCCATTTGTACTAGCAAATAAGTAATGTACAATAAAGTGTTTAAAATAAATAAATTAAAAGTTTTCATTATAAAATATTTACATCAAAAATAATTTAACATAACTTATTTCATGAAAATTTTGAATATTCCATTCAAAAACTTTTTAATAAGAACTTAAGCGTTTACCACAACCCACTCGTTCTATTAATTATTCTTCGTTGTTGAAAAGTTATTGGAAATGTGAAGTGTAACAAGAATATTGAAGCGTTACTTTGAATGAAAAGTATTGAGGGCAGTGAAGACGCCGACTCAGTCCCGACGTCTAAAAATAATTGGCCAACGCCTAAAGTATGCAGCTAATATATATTCAATCTTCAACAATACTTTTAATTTTTTACATAATATTACAAACAATTTTATATGGTACAAAATATCACAAAGAAATTTCCTCTTTTTTGATATTTATTTTCTCTTTTCCCCTTATTTTTTTTTAACTACTTTTATAACAATATTAATAAATGCATTCGACTTGGATAACTGATTACTATTCGACTTGGATAACTGATTACTACTTGACTGGATTACTGCAATGGCATTTCTTTATTTATTTATTTAAAACTTTTTGAACACATTTTTGCACAATGGCGGACTTATTGCCAAATTGCTGTATCATCCAACCAACCATATTCATCATTTGGTGAGGAATATTGTATTTATGATACGTACGTTATTTTGCCTGTTATATTCTCGAAAACCTGGCTTTTACCCGAAAACAATAAAACTAGAAAAGAGAGATTTTTATAAATTTTAAGTCGAAAAGGCGAAAAAATCATTTAAATGAAAAAAAAACTGGTAGAATTATTCTTAGTTGCACATGAGATCCAAATATGTTTAGTTAAAGAACACGGAGCTACCTAACAAACCTTCCAAGATATTGAATATTTTAAGATATTTTGTTTTCCATACAAAACTGTTAGTCAGGATTGGATACTGTGGTGGTGACTCTGTTTTTTATACCTCGAATATGTTAACAGCTAGATGGTATGTACCTACATATGTATAAAGATTAATTTCCCGTAGATATTTTGTATATATGCCATACAAATTATATGAAACGATCGTCATTTTATTAAATTTTAAAAAATAGGTATAATAAATTTTTAATTATCTCAATAGAGAAAAAGTTGGAATATTTACTGTAGGAGAACCGGGAAATCAAGGCACCTACATGGCTTACGACCTGTCATCGGCTGGTTTACGTGTTCACTTTATGCGCTTGCGCAATGTTCACCAATTATGCCTTTTTATTGAGATCCCTATCAATTCAATTTTGAAAGTTCTATATATTGTAATACTGAAATTCTTTTCGCTTGAAAATAAGGAATATTTACTACAGCCATCTATGTGTGAAATTATGAACAACATTCTTATTATTTTTTATTTATTTTTGTTGTAACGCCATCTATTGAGAGAATTGTTTTTTTTTTGTAAATAATGAGAGCAACAATTCTTATACCTGAGGTGAAAAATGCATTTTTCGCATAGAAGTCACCCCTGAATTGCGCCAGACTTATAAGGTCATTTTTGTCTTATTTACCTTCTTGTACCAATGTGTAAGTAATCGAATATTTTTATTATTGCATATGCGCAAACATTGGATTTTTTTCCCTGTCGGGATTCAAAGGTATTTTTTAACAGATTTTTAATTAGCTCAATAGAGACGAAGTTGGAATATTTACTGTAGGAGAACCTAGAAGTGGTTAAAAGAAGTGGTAAGAAGTGGTAAATAAATAAAAATTTGAGATATACCTACTGCTATAATGTTTATGTTTTTATATAAAAAAAATATCTAGTTGAGGTATACCGGCGTATAAAAATATTAAACATAGGCAGTTAAACACATAAATTAGTCATAAAAAGAATCTCTTAATATTTTTTTTGAGGAACGAGGACGCCCACCAAAAGATGGCGAGATAGTTGGCAGTCCACATCACAGGAGGCTGAAAATGCAACATTAAACAGGCCCTAGGCATAATGAAAGAAGAAGAAGAAGTATTGATTTGAAATTTCAGTAGGATTGGACTGGGAAAGAAATTTCAGCAAGATTGGGGTCGAAAACTGGTTTTATTTATTTATTTAAAAGACAACATACAGCATATAATAAATTATATAACATAAAGATAATTTGATTAATAATAAAGCCAATTACAGGTTGTAGCTTTATATTTTGAATAAATTTAATTTTAATGGCGGGGTGTATGTTGATGGTGTATCTATGGTAGTTTTTTAGTAATATTAAGGATAGGTGAGTATACTGAAGGAATTTGAATATTTCATAGATTTGAGTTTCTTTTTCTTTTATTGATTTTTGTTGCTTCAAGTAGATCGAGTTTTTTTATTTTTTTCTCAACATGAATAACCTCGGGCGAGTTACCTGTACGTTATGTCTACACTACAGCCTATTATTTATGTTCAATAAAAATCATGTTTTATTTTATTTTATTTTACAAAGTACAGCACACAGTACCTACATGCATACAATTATTAAAAGTAAATAACTAAAAATACAAAAATCACATCTACTTACCTCTTACGTACTATACCTAATATCAAAACAAGACAATAAAAAAGTGTCAATTAGTGTGGGTGCGCGCATGAGAGAAGAGTAACAGTATGTTTGTTTGTGTGTGAAAGAGATAATAATAATAATAATAATAATAAATTTGGATTATTTTTATAGCGCCGTTTTTGTGATAACCTCACCTCAAGGGCGCTTTGAATATAACTATTACAGATTTTTGTAAGACTCGCGGAAGAAGTGAGTTTTCAGGTGTTTCCTGAATAGTGCTAAGTTGTCAATTTGCCTCAGTTCAGGTGGTAGTTTATTCCACGAGGCTGGTCCAGCCACAGCAAAAGCACGATCACCGAAGGATAAAGTGTTGACTCTATTTATTTCAGTTCACTTGCCAATCATGGATGTGGTGGCTGACCGAAGTGTTTGTTGTCGCTCGTTTACGGTGAGAGGGATGCAGAAGTCTGAAAGATACGTGGGAGCCATGCCATGGATCGCTTTGAAAGTCAACAAACATAATTTGTACTTGATTCTCTCTGGCACTTTTAGCCAGTGAAGATTTCTAGATATCTAGAAAGAGTGTGAAAGGGTGGGTGTCGGTGTGTATATGTGTGTGAGAGAGGGTGTACATGTGTGTGTATATACCTACATGATAAACGAACATACATTGACAGACTCATAAGAGTATGAAGAGTATGATTCATATTATGAAGAGTTTAGTGTTGGTCACAACCCCATGTTATTATTTATTGTTATTAAGGGTGAAAAGAGTATTTAATGTTTCCGCTTGTCCCATCCACTTGGATCGTTGAATGAATTCCAAGAACATACATTTTTTATTACCTACTTCGTTTATTAGATAAGTATACAAACAAAATAATGCCTAACCTTCAAAAATATTACAAGTTAAAATATTAGTATAAGTTTTTGATTGTAACAATGGAAACGAAAAAAATGAAAAATCAACAAACTCAGATAATTTGTAATAAGTATGGAATAAATATGAAACATTTGAGTAAGTATGAGGTTGGTAGCTACCTATACCAAAGTTCTATAAATTTGAATTTGATTCATAACAAATTCCCGAAGACCTTATAATAATTATATAAGGTCTTTGCAAATTCCCCTATCCATGTTCCATGAAAACGAAAACCAATGCAAAAGGTACGTCGAATATATTAGTATTTTTTGTTCCCGGTAGATTCTGCTAGTTGTTCTGCTAGTTAGATCTATTTGTTCTTATGTGAAATGGCACATTTCCTTATAAATTTTTTGCATTTATTAATACGAAAAACATTAAAATTAAATGAAATAATCTCAATGTTTTTCACTCAAACATGCAAATATATGTCATTCGTGTGAATTCGCATTTATGACATTGAATTAAATAAATATTTCATTTGTGACAAAATTTGTATGAAAAATTACGAGAAAATAACATATTTAAACATAATAAAGTCTATTTTTTATTTGCTTAAGTTACACACTGGTCGCAAAAGAAGCGATATTTAACCTTTAAAGTTTTCTAAATAGTGATGAGCAAAAGTCTTGCAAGTCTTGCAGTCTTGGTCTTGGTCTTGCATTTTTTGCAAGACCAAGACCAAGACCAAGACCACATACTTCACTGCAAGAACAAGACCAAGACCAGGTACGCAAGACCAAGACCAAGAACAAGACCATGCTTGCAAGACCAAGAGTCTTGCAAGACTTAAATGCAAGACTCTTGCGGTCTTGCATTTTTTCAATATGTTGACATATTACTCATAGAAATTGCATTGGAACGACAGTAAATGACTTATCCAACTGTCGATTCGTTTAAGGGAATGAAATTCTCTTGAAGGAAGAGACAGTTTAAATTCAAGATACGCGAGATTGTATGCAGGGTCTATATTTTTCACGGTGTTTCCAACTTTGAAGTCAAAAAACACCAACATAGAGGCTTCGCAGCATATATGTTCCATAGACGGATTTACTCAGAATTCGGAGTAGAACATTTCGTGAGTCTGTGTGTGTGTATGTGTGTGTGTGTGTGTGTGTGTGTCCGTCCCCCGTATTAACTTTTGATCCGCTCAATTCACAGAGCCGAAAATTTCAGAGTATATAAACAGTAATAGGCCTACAAAACTGTTATACTCAGAATTTTGATTTTTTGTTTCAGTCAGGAGTTATCAACTTTTGAAATTTCACTTTATTTTTCCATATATCTCAGAAAGCATAAAAACTAGAACGCTGAAAATTGGTATGAATATAGACAAATACAAAATCTCAAATTTAATTATTCAAAAAAATTACAGAGTTTCTTTTTTAATATATTTTTTATGACAAATTTATGTGTTTAACTGCCTATATTTCCATAATTTTTAAAAATATCGCAAAAAGCCGAAACACCTCAACTAGAAATTGTAATTTTCTATAAAAAATATTAGCATTGTAGTATTACATCTCCATTTTTTTTTTAACAATTTTTATAAAAATTTACGACATCGCTTCATACAATTTGTATGGCAGTCGCCTATACACAATATGTAAGAAGACTTAATAGTTTGATACTTTAATCTCCAAACATACATGCATACCATCATGCTGGTTTCATATTCCGGGTAGGAAAAAGGACTGACCTCCACACTATCCTATATTGACATACATACCTACATGTGTTGTATAGAAAACAAAATATCTTTAAATATTCAATAATTTTGATTTTTGGGTTTATAGTTTGGTAGGTACTTATTCTTCAACTATACATAGGTACTATCGCTATCGACAGTTGGATCTCATGTGTTACATGCAACTAGTAGTATGGTTTTAAATAACATACAAAGATCGAATTTTATGACATCATTTTATAAAAATGGTATAAAAATAATTTATAATTTAAATAATTTTGTTTCATTGTTAAATGAATTCGTAATAATAAATAGGTGTAGTTACCAAAATGTAATTTCTAGGTAGGTACTTCTTTAAGAATGAAATTTACATATCGGTTTAAAATACAAATATTTTTTATACTATGAACACGTGCGTGTATACACAGGAAGTCAACATCTCAGATTCAAATTGTCTCATATTACGTTTACGTGATGCAAAAATAACTCTTATCATTACTAGCGCAAATGTCATATTTGACCGCGGTGTGTAAAAGAATAAAATAATATTATTCTTCGAGACAATAATTTTCGCCGATGTAAACAAACGTACTCAGAGGCGTTGCAAGTGTAGGTACTTTACCTTGTGCATAAAGTAAATACAATTAATTATTTTATTTAATGTTTTCCAAATTTCGATTTGTTCAAGAGAATTTATTTCTATTAACAGACCGATAAAAGTTTCAATCGAAGATGTGCGAGATATGTATGCCAGATCTATATTTTTCATGGTTTTTTCAACTTTGAAAATACCATTCCTATGGAGCACGTTACAACTATTTAATTTTAATACGAATAATACTGCCGAAGGCCATTTACAATTACAATTATACACAATACAAATAAAAATATTCATCACAGTCAATTAGAAAAACATAATAATGTACCTATTTATTTTATCGATTGAATGAATATGCAAACAAAGCATTAAATATACATATAAGGGATACACACAGACACACTAAGCCTCTAAGTTGGTGTTTTTTGACTTCAAAGTTTAAAAAAACATGAAAGATATAGACCTGGCATAAAATTCTTAATACTGACGATTCATTAAGATAAATAAATTCTCTTGAACGTGTCGACAGTTGGAATATTATGTATCTATGTATATATGGGTATGTATGTATGCATGTATATATTTTTAAGTGTTTAGATTTTCTTATTAGTATGAATACCTAAATTTTGTATTTTTGTAAAGTAATCCTTTCAGAATACAATCTCACCATGATACTAGTTAATAATCTGCAATAAAAAGAATACCCTTAAAAATTTCAAATTCATAACTCCGCACTATATCACCTTCGGGGGTAGTGGAGGGTAAAAATATTTCACATCAAACCATTGATTTTTTACGTTCATATTGCCAATGTAAAACGCAGTGGTTCAACCATGTTAAGTAAAAATACATAATATCTACTGTGAAACAATATTTAATAAACAGTAAGTACTTAAGGCAAACAACACGTACTCTAATGATGTATTTGTAAAAGAATGTAATTTAATTAATATTATATAGGGTACCCATAGAAGAGGGTACCTATGTATATACATACATAAGCAATATAGAGGTATACTCTTTGACAAAAAGAACCTCAATGACTTTCAAACTTAAAAATCTAATGAATAACGTATGATTGTTTGACCATTGGATGATCACTAGTAGGTACATACAAATTTAAGAAATCTTTGTATGAAGTTAGACTGAAAAAGCCAATTTTCTAAAAGCATAACATTTTTTCCACTTTTAATAATAGATGCACATTATTTCAATTAAACAATAAAAAAATGATTAATTAAATTTACCATACAAGGAAATAAAATAAAATCAATTATTAATAAAAAAAAAACACGGCACTCGGCTCTGAACGAGCGGTATGTATGTCAAAGAAAGGATTAGTACTTCTCTTGTGTCACGCCGCCGTTAGACAAACATAACATTTATGATTGTATCATTAAAGTATTTTTTTGCATGATTTTGCACGAAATAAGACATTTTGAATCTGGCACGGTTCATATTTTAACATCCTGTGTAGGACGTAGGTATATGTTTCTGTGCGAGTTTTGACATGATATAATATTATACCTACATAAATATCTATCATTCAAGTAAGTTGGAAGGTATATTCATTATTTCACGAGTTGCATGTAACACATGAGACACAATTTAAGAGTACGTATCAAACTAAAAACACATTATTAAATATTTTAATTTTTTTTTATTTTCCAACCACAACTGTCGATTTGTTTAAGGGAATTTATTCTCTTAACATATCAAGCGATGATACGCGAGATTTGTATGCCAGGTCTATATTTTTCGTGTTTTTTTCAACTTTGGAGTAAAAAAAGTCAACTTAGAGGCTACTCAGCATATATGTTATATAAATAGATTATTATTAGATGGGTCGATGGCAGAGCGGTTAGCGTGCTGGGCTAGTAATCCAGTGGTTGTCAGTTCGAATCCTGCCTTGAACGTTTTCTTTCACCTATAGCATAAGCATTTATGCTTATTTTAGGGAAAGTAGGAAGATACATATATATGTACTTGTTTAGCAAGGACATATTCATTTTGTATGTAATGTTTTTTAACATTTTTTATAAAAATTGAATTTAGTGACGACATCTTTTCAAACAATTTGTAAGGCATCTCAAAATTTAACAAAAGTTTATTGTAATAAAAGTTTAGTGACGACATTTCATAAAAATTGTGTGGCAGTGACCTATACACAATACCTATATTATAAGGCAATGAAATATAATATCATTGATCTAAGGTGACTAAATAGTTTGATACTTAATCTTCAAAATAAATACATACCATCAAACTGTTTTCATATTCTGGGTAAGAAGGAAGGACTGACCTCTCCATACTACCCTATCTTGACATACATACCTACATGTTTTGTATAGAGTACAAAATATCTTAAAATATTCAATTGTTTGTATTTAGGGGTTTCTATTTCTGTGCGTATTCTTTAACTAAACATACTATCGCATGTCTGATAGTTTCCTTGTATTTATTTGTATATTATTATAATTTTAGGGAGAGGACTTATATAATTATTGGCATCAATGTTCATGACTAGAAAAATATGTTGTTAGATATTTTCATAAGAATAATCTTTGAAAGATTTATTATATTCAGACAATGATTTTAGTTTTGATTCACTTCAGCTTATACATCGACGTTATGGATCTTAAATTCTTCAACATGTTTGTATTTCATTTTTTATTTTTATAACTATAATAACAACATTATATGAAAAGTTATAAAAATACAGAAATTTCAAGACGACATATAAACGATATTTCATAGTTTGGTGATTTTTTTTTCCAAAAATTGTAATAATTTGATCTTAGATTACCTATATATGTTTGATAGGTACCTAAAATTATATAACATGTTTACTATAAGGAAAATTTAGGTTTTATTAAAAAAAATCGAATATGTACCTACTTTACCTACTCATAAAAGTGCAAGACTTGCAAGACTCTTGCTGCAAGACCAAGACCAAGACCAAGACTATGTATGCAAGACCAAGACCAAGACCAAGACTATACTTGTAAACGCAAGACCAAGACCAAGACCGCGGGTGCAAGACCAAGACCAAGACCAAGACCACCCCGGTCTTGGTCTTGGTCTTGCATTTGCTCATCACTATTTCTAAATGTTAATTGAAAAGGCCACTAAAAGAAAATACCCAAATACAAACATATAAATATACATACATACCTATATACATACATAAATATAACTTTCTAAAATATTAAGGTGGGATTTTCTAAAAACTGAGAAAAAAAAGATTTGTAGACCTAATATTTTACATGTTTTCTGAAATTTTGGTATCACGCACACACATTCAAACACATACACACGCACGCACGCAAGCACGCACACATGCACGCACGCACGCAGCACGCACACATGCACGTATCATTCACATCTTTGTGAGATGTTAACCCTTTATAAATAAATAAATGTTCTACTCAAAATTCGGAGTTAATCCTTATAATGTATTATATACCTATTTATAACAAAATATGTGCTGCGAAACCTCTTAGTTGGTGTTTTTTGACTTCATAGTTGAAAATACCATGAAAAATGTAGACCTGATGTTCAAAATATCGTGTATCTTTGCTTGAAACTTAGCAGTTACAAAACCTTTCTTTGAGTTTTTCACCTAAATAATAGTAGGTAGGTATATATAAATTAATGTATGTGTTATCGTTGAAGAGTAATTATTGTTACAATGTTATAAGGGTTGAAACTACTTATCCTAACATGGATTTATGTACCTAGGAGCATATATTTACACACGATTTTCTCCAAAATTGTGAAGATTTCCAACAAAATTGAATACTTTCCCGCATCAATCAATGTCTTCTGTAGTCCTTTATATTAAAGCATGCTTATCGGATCCCTCAAAATACATACGTCCATAAAAATATACTTTAAGAATTATGTATGTAGGTTCCTATCGAGCCTACACAAACGTACACCCTTAAAATATCGGATCTATGTTCATAATATTCAATTTAGTTTACTCGGTTTTAACCAAGTTATTTAGTAAATCAAGCTGAGCCATTTCGTAGTTAACTGACTCAGTTATAAATCGCCCTGATGAGAATGCAGCTAACTCTGGAATTGATGGCAAAATTTACTTAAAAAAACTTGTTTAAATAATACAATTTTTTAAAATATACGAAAAATTTATTTTATCCATGTTTTCATTCACTCATTCATACCATCACGGCATGTCCCACAATGTGAGGATAAAAGGAAGCACGACACGAGCGTGAAACCCCAAACACCAGTTTCATCCAATTTTTAAAATTTACAACATGCGCTTTAATAATAATAATAAATATGCAAAACAAACTTGCAAACCAGGAAAATCAAATGCGGTTTAAGTCTGGATGTTCCACAGATACCTACTGCGTTCTTCATCAAGAAAACCACATTTTTTGATGATGCAACATTGCATCACAGTCCCGCTCTTACAATCCTCCTTTCTGTTTCCACTCTTTCTCATTTCTTTTATTTTCATTTTTTTTAAATATATAGAACCAACATGAAGGAGATCGCGATACCACTTCCAACCAACAGTTTTTAATAATACTAACGAAGGTATATTCCAACTGTTGATTCGTTCATGAGAATTTAATTCTCAGAATGAATCGACAGTATTAAGCCAAGATGCGTGTACGAAGGATCATTTTGTATGGCGTAGTGAACTTTTTGCATGTTAAAAACACCAACTTAGAGGCTTCGCAGCATATATGTTCCCGTACATGAATTTACTCAGAATTCGAAGTAGAACATTTTATGTGAGTTTTGTGTGTCTGTGTGTGTGAGGGTGTGTGTATGTGTGTGTGTTTGTGTGTGTGTGTGTGTGTGTTTGTCCGTCCCCCCCGTATAACTTTTGATCCGCTGGATTCACAAAGCCTAAAATTTCAGAATATATAAAAAGTTATAGGCCTACATAACTTTTATACTCAGGAATTGTGAATTTTTGTTTCAGTCAGGGGTTATCAACTTTTGAATTTTTACTTTATTTTCCATATATCTAAGAAACCATAAAAGCTAGAACGCTGAATTGGTATAAACATAGACAAATACAAAATCCCAAATTGGTTTTTTCAAAAAAATTGCAGAGTTTCTCAAACATTTTTTATTAAGAAAAAATATTTTTATTTTAACGGCCTATATTTCAATTTTTTTTTAAATATCGAAAAAATTCGAAACTCCCCAATTGGATATTTTAATTTTCTATAAAAAATATGAATATTATAGAAGTAAGTACATCTCAATATTTTTTAACAATTTTTATAAAAATTGTATTTAGTGACGACATCGCTTCATAAAATTTGTATGGCAGTCGCCTATACACAATATATAAGACTTAATAGTTTGATACTTAATCTCCAAACATACGTACAGAACCATCATGCTGTTTTCGTATTCGGGGTAGGAAAAGAGGACTGCCCTCCATACTGTCCTATCTTGACATACATACCAACATGTGTTAAAATTTTCAATAATTTGGATTAATGGTTTTATAGTTTGATTCTTACTCTTCGACTATACATACCTACTATCGCTATCGACAGTTGGATCTCATGTGTTACATGCAACTAGTATTTTTATAAACTGTTAAAAAATGTCAGATCAAAACCTACTTTTTCTATTTCACACTCTAAAACTAATCTTAGGAAAAATTTCTTCACTAACCGGGCCACTTCCAATTTTAACAACCTGCTCAATAACATTGACTTTTTTCATACCCAATCTCTACACTCGTTCAAAATTGCGATAAAGCGCCAACTTTGCACTGATAACATAACTCAAAATTCCACTCTTTAGTATATACATGAATATATGTATGTGTCACCATAATGGTTGCAACACCTTCTTCGTTGATCCTTAAGTACGTTAGAATCCCATGTAATGATTCTAGAATATAATCCTCTTGGTACTATTCCTTGTATGTTTCAGGTGTGTTCCTATAATTTTGTTTTTTCTCATTAAAAATTACTTGATATGATGTCCTATTACTATGTACCGTAGTCTACATTTACTTGTTTTTTTTCATTGTTTTTATTATCATTATGCTCTACTGTACTGTTGGATATCCAAAATAAATAAAATAAAAATTAAAAATAAAAATAAAATAAAAAAATATCATATTTTTTTATTATGTATGTAGTAGGTATCTACGTTTGAAAAAAATATAGGTATAAAAATGAATGTTTTTTTTTTTAAGAAAGTGGATAATGCAGGTGAGTATTTTATTATTTATTATTATTAAAGCGCTTGTTGTAAATTCCCTTATTTTCTTATTAAGAAAGAACGTTCAACAAAGAAAATCAAATTAGTCGGTAAACCAACGATTAAAAATTTCTCTGGGGGATAATAACAGCGAACCAAATGTGAAGGAAGGAGAAATTCAAACGATGAAAGATTGCCTGATGTAAAGTTTTGTAGTCCACAAACTGTTGCAAGAAAAAATATGTACCTAATGAACAGAATATAATAAAACGAGTCAAAATATTTTTTATATAAGTACCTACCTAAAACCGATGTTAAAAAATCGGTTGTCATGGTAAAGTATTATTGATAACTAGCTTTTATGTCCCGCCGTTGGCCAAGAATGTAAAATTGTGAAGGAAAAAGCAATCGTTTTTATAATATTGTCACCCAATTATTTTGCAAAATAGGACTATGAAAAGTGGTTTGAAATATGATTGAATTCGATTGTAAAATGTTCAAGTGATGGCCACAACTCATTATTTTTTTATATATTGCTATTAAGTGTGAATGAAGTATAATATACAATTTCTGCACGCATGGACTATGCGAAATGGTTATAAATATGACTGTTTATCAACGTTGTAAAGAGATTGGTTTGGCCACAACCCCCAATTTTTAAATATTATCATCGAAAACAAATTGTAATATGTACCTTTTGAAAATTTAATAATTTTGGATGTTGGGATGTGGTTAAAATTTGATTAAACAAATGTACTGAAAAGATCTAGTGTTGGTCACATCCCATTCGTTTTTATATTTTTTCATCAAGTGTGCATTATATTTTTGCACAATTAGACTGATAAACTTAAAATTGACACAAAAGTCTACATTAACGAAGAAGAAGAAGACTTAAACTATAGTAAATAGTTTTTAATTTGAATATAAACGTTGTGAAGAGTTCAGTAATGGCCACAACCCCCATTATTTAAATATCGTCAACGAAATAAAATATGAAGGTGTTGAAAATTATTCAAAATAGGATGATATAAATGGTTTAAATTTGATTAAACAAAAGTATTGAAAAGATTCTAGTGCAGATTACATTGTCACATCCCACATCCCATTCGTTTTTACATATGTATTTTCATCAAGTGTGCATATCGTTAATAATATTTCTGTACAACAGACTATTAGACTTAAAACTAACCCAAAAGTCTAAATAAAAAAGAGAAGACTGGTATAAGACCATAAGAAATAGTTTTAAATATGACTGTTTATCAACGTTGTAAAGAGATTGGTTTGGCCACAACCCCCATTTTTAAATATTATCATCGAAAACGAATTGTAATATGTACCTATTGAAAATTTAATAATTTTGGATGTTGGGATGTGGTTAAAATTTGATTAAACAAATGTACTGAAAAGATCTAGTGTTGGTCACATCCCATTCGTTTTTATATTTTTTCATCAAGTGTGCATTATATTTTTGCACAATTAGACTGATAAACTTAAAATTGACACAAAAGTCTACATTAACGAAGAAGAAGAAGACTTAAACTATAGTAAATAGTTTTTAATTTGAATATAAACGTTGTGAAGAGTTCAGTAATGGCCACAACCCCCATTATTTAAATATCGTCAACGAAATCAAATATGAAGGTGTTGAAAATTATTCAAAATAGGATTATATAAATGGTTTAAATTTGATTAAACAAAAGTATTGAAAAGATTCTAGTGCAGATTACATTGTCACATCCCACATCCCATTCGTTTTTACATATGTATTTTCATCAAGTGTGCATATCGTTAATAATATTTCTGTACAACAGACTATTAGACTTAAAACTAACCCAAAAGTCTAAATAAAAAAGAGAAGAATAGTATAAGACTATAAGAAATAGTTTGTATAAAATTCACCCAAGTTCTACATAAAATAAGAAAACGAAGAAAAAGACTAAAGGAAATAGTTTGTGTAAAAACTGTAAGGTCAACATAAAATTAAAAAGAAAATGAATTAGACTCCATGAACCGTCGCTTCAGACCCTTCAAAACCTCCCGTCCCTTCAGGCCCTTCAGTACCTCCCGTCCCTTCAATCCATCATTACGTCCCTTCCAATCAGGCCCTTCAGTACCTCCCGTCCCTTCAGGCCTTTTTATACCTCCCGTCCCTTCAGGCCCTTTAGTGCATCCCTTCCCTTCATTACATCCCGTCCCTTCAGTCGGTTAAGAAAAGTTTAAATCCAGAAACCATCCTGGAAGAACCGCGAAGAGATGATAGGACCTTCTTTTCCCAGGAAACTCCACCTTTAAAGGTATGATGACTAAATACACGAAGAAGAAGAAGAAAAAAGTTTAAATCCAGATACCTGCGAAGATATAGAAGGAAAATTGGACCTTCTCCGAAGAAGAAAAGAAGAAGAAAGTTTAAATCCAGAAACCTGCGAAGAGATGGAAGGAAAATTGGACCTTCTTCTCCCAGGATAGTTCATCTTCATAGGTAAGATGACCAAATACACGCCGAAGAAAAAGAAGGAGAAAGTTTATATGCAGAACCCGTCCTGGAAGACATGTGAAGAGATGGAAGGACAGTTGGACCTTCTTCTCCCAGAATACTCCAACTTCATATGTAAAATGACCAAATACACGATGAAGAAGAAGATGAAAAAAGTTTAAATTCAGAAACCGTCCTGAAAGACCTGCGAATAGATGGAGGGACAGTCGGACCTTCTTTTCCCAGGATATTCCCCCTTCATAGGTAAAATGACCAAATATACGAAGAAGAAGAAGAATAAGAAAAAAGTTTAAATCCAGAAACCATCCCGGGCATACGCTCGACAATTCACCAAAGTTTCATTGTAATCGGACAAACGGTTTAGGAGCACATAGCATACATGCATCCATTCATACATACATAAATGAATAAATAAAATAATTTTCCTATAGGAAATCAGTATATTGTTGATTTGTAAGCAAATAGTATTAGGTAGGTACCTACCTACAACAATGTTCTAAATAAATTCGATTCATAACAAATTTTATTTGAATATCAGAATCTTTCCGTAACCATAGTAACCATTCCAACATATAAAATATTAATATCAAATGGGCTCGATACATTTTTTGGATATGTAGGTAGGTACCTACATTGGTTTGTTCGAAGCCACAAAAACGAAAATTGTCCGAAATATCAAATATTATATACAAATTATGCAATTTTATTATGCCTATATCTTTACTAATAATTAATAGACTTTTACAATATATGTCTTATAACTTGCTGTAATGTCTTGTGTTTCATTTTATTATTTCATAATCACATTTATTTCAAAGGTATATTATTTTAAAGAACATATTCATTCGGTAGGAAAATGAAATATCGTTTGAAAAGATATTAAAATGGCGGAGTTATATGTACAAAACGCTTACTTTAAAAATAAGTTAAACATTATAATTAGACAAAATATTCACCATGTTTTTCACTTAAAAGCTAATTTATACTTTAAAATATATTTTTTTCGTGTAAATACGTACTTCTAACTTTTAAATAACAGATATATATATATATATATATATATATATATATATATATATATATATATATATATATATATATATATATATATATATATATATATATATATATATATATATATATATATATATATATATATATATATATATATATATATATATATATATATATATATATATATATATATATATATATATATATATATATATATATATATATATATATATATATATATATATATATATATATATTTATATATATATATATATATATATATATATATATATATATATATATATATATATATATATATATATATATATATATATATATATGTATATATATATATATATATATATATATATGCGAGCAAAATGTACACTTTTTTAACAGATATGACTTGGAAAATTTTGTATGAAAAAAATAATTATTGAAATATTTTTAAAATTCAGCTTTTTTATCGCATTATTTTTAGCGTAACACTGCATCAGGTATACTGGTACATGTTCGCACATAAATTAGATTTTTAGATGCTCTTGGTTTCTCAAAAGGCGTGAGACAAACACACACACACACTAACATATTGATTGCTTTATTACTTTAGATAACCTGTACGACATATTACTATGTAGGTAAAGTAGTTAGAATATATTGCAGATGCCTTTGCAAATTGATGAGCGATGATTTTCTAGTGAATTCCATCTCTAGGGTCTGAATGCAGAGTCCTACCTAAATACTAAATTCTAAACACTAACCATGTTTTCATTGCACAGTCACTCACTGAAGTTTTGGATAGAAAAATGAATAGGAATACGAAAAATAAGGAAAAGAACATCATCATTGAGAAAGCCTTAACATATTTTTATAATGACCGGTGAGCCAAACTTGTCAACGTGCGATCTGTGTATTTTATTTTATCAAAAACCTTTATTTGTTTACTCCCTATGCAAGCTGTGAAATAGTAACATCTCACAAAAACCCCAGAAATCAAACATTTGCATTTTTGATGCTGGCACTCGAATCCAGGAATGCGGAATCTGACCACTGTGCCACTGCGGCCCACCGACGTATGAATCTGAAATACCTACCTTCAATAAATAACAAATTTTAAAATGATTATGTCTTCGCTTCCTTTGAAAGCAGAAAAGTCTAATGTCATATTTGATATTGGGAGTTTTTATTCTGAAGTCCGCTTCTGCATCAAGTTTGTTTCTGAACTTTCTAACTTTGGATTCACATTTTGACCTAATAATAATATTGTTACATAAATGTTAGAGTGCTTTATGATCAAGTTATATCAGATCTGAGTAGGTACTTACCCTAGAACAAATTGTGAGTTCAGCAGGGCTCCTCCTAGTCATGACACGATCTTAACACGTTCTTACGTTGTCTTAAAAATGTAGGTATAAATCAGTACCTGGTCAAAATATAATTTTAATGTAATGAGAAAAATTCGTAAAGACGTGGTTAAGATAAATGTTAATTATGGAATTTTCTTTAAATTTTGTACGAATAAACATGACTAAAAAAATTACATTATATTCCGCATTTCCAGTTGAATGTAATATTATGTTCCTTGGAGGTCATCCGTCCTGAGGAAGAAGCGGTTGCTTCGAAACTGGTTGTATAGTGGTTAAAACCAAGTATACCTACTGTTATAAATAAAATTGTTTTCAATTTGACATAACTAGTTGCATGTAACACATGAGATCCAACTGTCGATGGCGATAGTATGTATAATTGAAGAATACGTACCAAACTATGAACACAAATTAATAAATATTTTAATATATTTTGTTTTCTATATAAAACATGTCGGCAGATATGTCAGGAAAGGATAGTATGGAGGTCAGTCTGTTTTTCCTGCCCAGAATATGAAAACTACATGATGTATGTTTGTGTACTAAGTAGGTATCAAACTATTGAGTGATATATTGTGTTGTGTTTACTGCCTTACAAATTGCATGAAACGATGACGTCACTTATTTTAATTTTTATCAAAATTCTTTAAAAAAGTTTTAAGATGTACTATCTACGATGTTAATATTTTTTTATAGAAAATTGAATTATATATTTGGAGTGTTTCAGCTATTTTCGATATTTTTAAAACCTTTGGAAATATAGGCTGCAATACACATAAATTTATCATAAATATTTGTTTTTTTTTCATAATTTTTTTTTGAGAAAATCTGGAATTTTCTTGAAAGAAACATATTTGAGATTTTGTATTTGTCTATATTTATAAATGTATGTAGGCGTATATCTGCTGCAAAGCCTCTAAGTTGACATTTTTGACTTCTAAGTAGGAAAAACCGTGAAAAATATAGACCTTGCATACAAATCTCGCGTATCTTGGCTTGATACTTTGTAAATAAATTATCTTGAACAAATCGACAGTAGGATTATTAACTTCAAAAATATCACATACCTACTTAATTGTAATGCAGTCTTCATTTATTTCCTTCCATATATCTTGGAAAAAATATAAGATGAAGATAGATGTATGTAATTAACATAATGATAGTTCACACTAATAGATATTGTCCAATTTAATATTTTTCTTTTGTTTTTTTGTTCTATGGTTTAGAACTCGTACTAGCATTTTTTTTATTTAACCTATCCTGCCATTTTCTTTATTCCTTACCTGGAGGGCAAGTCTCGTCCAACCGGCGAAATCAAAACCCTCGTGATTTCCCATATCATGGATATAATTATTATTATGGTGTTCTATGACATCTAAAGATATTATAGAACTCTATATAATAATTATATCCATGATATGGGTAATCACGAGGGTTTTGATTTCGCCGGTCGGACCAGACTTGCCCCCCTGTAGGTATTCACCTATAATCAGTGATCTTACAACGCACGGTGAATGTACAACGGTCAGTGACAATACAACGCTCTTTGATTATGAAAAATACCCACATAATTACATACATACATAAGTAAGTACCTAAATATATTACTAAAATAATGGTGGGAATTAAAATGGAATTCCTAGAAATATTCTCGTTAAAAAACTTGATTGAATTCATCCGTTTTATAAGAAGCGGATAATGGCGGGATTTAGTTACAAAAAATCTGATCATTTCCAGTAAATTACAAGTTATATGATAATTACCCAATAAATAAAAAAAATGTTTTTTGAAAGAATCCATCTATGAATATTCTGTAAAAGTTTTTTAGTGAGTTACGAAACTTTTTAGCCAAGTACAAAACCATAAAACCATTTTTTTTTTTGCAACTATTTCTGCAAAATGTTTGTATATATTTTATCGTAAAGCAACTTGAAAAAGACATCCGGGTGCACAGAGCGCAAATTTGTGTCTTTTTGCTTGATTTTTATACATGCGAATCGCCCCCCTCCTTGGTGAAATAGCTTAAGAAGTTTGATGAAAATTATAAATATATAAAAATAGTGTTTTGTGAAAAATATTTCATTTTTCACTGTAAAATTTTAATTTAACTGCTTTTACACTACACCTATTTTATGAATCGTTTTTTTTGTAATAATCAATCTTTTCAGGAAAAAAATATCGTAAAAAAAACAATATTGTTGATATAACTCCTCTATGAGCAGTCTACAAAAGCTTTTTGATACGTTACAAAACGTCTTAGCCAAGTTCAACTCCGCTAAAGAGACATTATTGCTGCAAAATGTTTTAGTTGTAATCGATAGATGGCAAAAAAAATAATATATTGTACGAAAACAATAAAATTATTTCATTTTAAATTATTTTATAAATTGATTTTAATTACTTCAAATCAATTTATAAAGTAAGTGATTTTATTTCAAAACAAATCACAGACCTATCGAAATATTTCCATTTTAATCGATAAGTATTTTAAATCTTGCAGTTTATATTCCACCCAATCGATGTCAGTAGGTAGGTATGCGTTAGTGATATCAATCAACATCCAAGAACCGCCAGACTTAACGTCATAGGTAAAGCCGATTTGATAGGTACCTATGAAGCCTGAGTTTCGCAGATAATTGCCTTGAAAACATGAAAAATTAATTATTTAACTAGTTAGTTATACCTACATAATCAAATTTTCATACTCTACAAAGCGCAAATATATAGGTAGGTACGCCTAATTATTGAATATGATAGTCACCTCTGGAGTGGCGCCCCCCAATACCTACTGTATATCCTCGATGCTGTACCTACAAAGGCGTGCTGTAGGTAGGTAGGTACGTCTGATTGACGACCCATCATTGATTGATGGATTACAATCACTATGTATAGAGCACAGACGCAAGGTCGGTACCTATTCTAAGTTTATTCTATGGATTGGATAACACTACCACGGTAGATGCTCAGAAGACTTGCATCTGAGGTCCCTATTTCCACCCATTCACAATAGACTCACTCGTTTTACTCAATCTCAACACTCGTAACACTAAACATTCAATATAGGTAAGTATATGAGACAATCGCTTCTGGAACTGTTGGAACGGCGCTATACCTACAAATAACTTATTATTATTATTTTATTTAGAAGCGCGGCTGTGGAACGATCTTCCTAATTCTGTGCTTCCACCATCTTACATCTCGGGTCTTTTTAAAATCCGAATATAGGACAAATGATTTCACAACACACCATACACACAACAGCATTGTCACGAAACTCATAGTATGCACTTTCTACATGATACCTGTTGAGAAATTTTAAGTAAAATGCATTACTAGCAAGATGAGCATTTATGAGACAGTGAATCAATGTTGATGAGGCGATGTAGGTACCTACTTATGCGTCAAGATAAAAGAATACGGTGTTCGGTTCTCACTGCCTACCCCTTGAGGAAGATAGAAGTGGAGAGTAAAAAATACACTTGTCTATAGAGACACATACAATATCATTATGAATTTGATCACCAATTTTCCCATAAAAAGCAATTTTACATTTTCATACAAATATGAAATTTATTTCACATTGATATGGCACACCATAGATTTTTACTCTACACACTAGAGAAGTGATTTCACAATTCATGATTTCACAATTTTTAAACTTAATTTTTTTACATCAATTTCTTAACGGGTATCATGTAGAGAGTGCACACTGTGAGTTTCGTCGTGATGTGTTTGTATGAAGAGTTCAAATACATAATGCAAGGAAGAGTTCGAATACATTTGTTGTCCTTTCTGGTTATCCGAGCGCTGAGCGAATGGCTCCGTGTTCGATTCCCGGTGGAGACATAGTTGTTTCGTATTACTGATTTTTTTATAAATTATATGATTATTGGTATTAAGAACTAGTAAAAATATAAATACGACATATTATAGTGTCATGTATAAACATATTATCCTAATGATAGCCAAGTCTGGACAAGGTTGAAATAAAAATCTTCGCGATTTTATTTATTTATAAATTTATTTCAGATTTGTTACACAGTTAATATACAATACACATTTATATAATATCAAAACAAAAAAACCATGCACAAAAAAATCCCACAAGGCAACGCCTGTCTCTGGGTATATCTACCTATTAAAATATAGATAAAATTATTTTGTTAACATCAGAAAACGATATAAAATGAAAATATAGCAAAGTGGAAGAAATATAAGTACTAAAAAAATAAATAAGGTAAAGAAAATAACTTTTATATATAAAAACATAAATACACATAAATCAAAAATATAGTTAAATACAAAACAGCAAACCGACAGCGAGCGGTCCTACCAAATATTATAACCGTAGTCGACAGCAACAATACTTGGCAAGTACAAAGATTATGAATGTCGCAGTCAATATACCTACATATTTTATATAAGTTTATAAAATTTCAATTAATATAGGTATAGGTATCTAAGGATGTTATAGGACTCCAAATGATTATTATATCCATGATATGGGTAATCACGTAGGTTTTGATTTCGCCGATTGACCAGACTTGCCCCCCAGGTCAAAATTCGACCGTAATTTATTCAGTTTTTAGTTTTAAAAGTCATTGGATCCGATCTGCAATATATAAAACATCATCAGTGTTATTTATAAAAATAAATTTCATTCAATTGAACTCGGTTCAAAGTTTTATTCTGAAATTCAAATATTCTCATACAAGAATACATAAATAATTCTTATATGAGAATATTTGAATTTCAGAATAAGACTTTGAACCGGGTTCAATTGAACCAAGTTTATTTTTATAAATAACACCATGTGTTCATCAAGGGGTACAATTGTAGGTATTTTTGTACATTTTGCAACACATTTTAAATTGTTTCTCGGTAGATACCTAATGTATTCTTCTTTAACATGCTGTGTATTTGAATTTATCTTCATTTGTTATATTAAACAACTGCTTTTGACATTGGCAGAGTGAATGAAAAAATCTATGTCATTTTATTTTTTTAATTTTATTTATTGTATCTGTAACACATACCTATCTTATAATTTTTCTGTACGTGTGTATGTCACTGAACTCTTCCTAAACGGCTGAACCTATTTTGATGAATTTTTTTGTGTTAGTGTGAGTCCCTGAATGGTTCAGGTTCACAAAAAGGAATTTTTAACATTAATATAGTAAAAGGAAAATAAATAACATGATAATTTATAACTATAAATTATAATAGATGGCGCTAATGTCGAATTAGAAAACACTAAAAAATCTGTCCTGACCATATTATGCTGTGTTTAGCGGCTCATCGAACAAGAAAATGTAAGATTGTTCAGCGAATAATATAACATCCATGTTACATATATTTTTTTGTTTCACAAATAGTTCGGACAGGACATCGTCTGTCGGGTCCGCTAGTTATTTATAAATTTTATCTTTCTGCACTCCTCTATATTATTATAAATTTTAACTATGCCAAATCTCAATCTCCTCCGTGCCCTCAATTTGATTAAAGCGGTCAGAAGTTTTCACTTCACGTATTAATATAGATAGGTATTGATATGATCTTGTAATAAATAATATATCCAAGGTATCGGTCGAAACTAAAGCGGAGATAGTTTATTGCGTCAGATATTTATTGTTGTTAATTTATTGGCCTTTGAAAATTTTAACAAGTCGAACGATTGGTGTCTTGTCTATTCACTGCCTTGATGTAAGATGAATAGGTTACCGCCTCCTTTGAAACAGTTTTATAATATGATTTTTACTGCCCTCAACATGTCCGTCAATACAACGCAGTACCAACTAGTGAAAGAACCATAATCCCTGAAATTAAACCAATTTGTTTCACTAGTTACACGACACTTTGATGCCAGCCCCCTTTGACTACTTATCTTTTCTAGTTTCTTTTCTTGAGCTAAATGAAACGTTAATTAATAACAATAAAATAACTTTGTATTAACCACTTTTAATTAGAACCAAGTCTACATGTTTCGAGAACAATGTTCTCTTCCTCAGGACACTTGTCCTGAGGAAGAGAACATTGTTCTCGAAACATGTAGACTTGGTTCTAATTACAAGTGGTTAATACAAAGTTATTTTATTGTTATTAATTAACGATGGAGCCACAAAAGAATAATTTCGCATTTGATAAAATAAAAAAAATGAAACGTTGTCTAGGTAGGCTGATCTTATCGTTACAAAACCACATAAAAATAATAATAATGAAAAATTATGATTCAGGATCACTCCAAGGACACTGATATTTTAGTCTTATGTTGCTCTACGAAACAAAGTTTTTTTTTATTTCCAATCCCTTAGAAAAAGTGCTATTTCTTTGAGTACTGTGGACATCAGCGGCCGTACTCTCAACTTCAAATTCCATCACGATTTCGTTTTTTTTGCTAAGATCCTACCTTATATAACGGAAAATAATATAGTAGGTAGGTATGTTTTAATTGTAATACCTAGTCTATAATAATATGTCCGATTCTATAAGTTTTTTAAGAAAGTTCAGGCTAAAGTTGGTGCGTTCCTATTCTAGTTAATCCAAGTTTACATTACCCCGTATTCAGTAGGTAACTACTGTAACTAAAATAGGAGCATACTAAAATTGTAGATTTAAGATTTACGGTCTTATTTCAGCGTTGTAAAATATCAACTTGGACTAAATGGAATAGGAACGTTCCTAAAAAGTAACTGAATTAGACGTATTTTGAATAATTATGAAAAATCAATCATTTCAATTGATCTGCACTTATGTTCTCCGTGTTTTATTAATAACATTTAGAAACACGTCTAAATAACTCTTTTTTCGTATACAACTGATCTTTTACAACATAAAAAATAACTCGAACTGCTGTCTAAATAACTAGAACGTATCTAATTAAGTAGGAACTAAAATTAGGAACGTTTTGACAGTTATCTCGACTAAAATGTGGTTACAGAATAGAGAATAGAACTTCTTGGTGACTTACTTAGAAAGAACGTTCCCATTCTCTAGATGCTCTTTGAGCGAAACGCGTCAATGGTATTTTTAAATTAGTAGAAATAAGTTTAAAATTTGTGTTGTTACTTATTTTTTTAAGTAATTCTATATAACAGGAAGGTTCCTATTTCAGCTTTATATAATATCAACTTGGACTACGTGGAATAGAAACATCCATTTTAGCGGGAACCTTCTTAATTAGCTATAGAATCGTACGAAATATTCCCGTATCAATCATTAAACGACTATGTATATTTATTATAAAATCTCGATTCTCGACAACTCATGATAATATTACCTTACTTATCACCCAATGTCGTCTAATATTATTATATCATTGTACTTATTTTAACTTGATATGGTTTGGTTAATGTACCGACGACGGTTCATTAATAATAACCGGTCTGCGTGGTGGGGTAATGAATAAGGCAAACGTCAACTTTACTGGGATTTCCACTCAGGTCTCTCTCTTCTGTGTATGTATTAGGTTTAGGTGTATTATTACCGGTCCGGGGTAAAACACGTACGCAATAAGCCCATAATATATTATAATCCACACTCGAATATTATTATCCATCTCGTTACTTGGATATATATGTGCCTACATTACTTCACATCCACCGACAAATGTGCCGGGAAATGTTTTCAAAGATTTCTATATCAATTGAAGACTCAATAATGATGACAATTTACAAAGAATTTTTTTTTTATCTTTATTTGTTTTGCATATATTTCCGCATCATCTTCTTCTTCTGGTGCCTTATCAGGTACAATCATCGCCGACGTTAGCTATCACCCTGGCGTATATATTCCTCACTGTCCAGTAGGTATCGCTCCACAGTTCTGAAGTTCATCCGATCCCGAATGTTACGTAGCCATGACATATATGTCACTTTCGAGTCTTTCTACGACAATATCTTGAAATAATACGTGACCCAAGTCATATATATTCCTCTAATGATGTGTCCCAGATACGAGATCATGTGAACCTTTTTTGTAGACACAAGTTGTATGGATATCCTGACTCGCTCCAGGACGAATTTGTAATCAGGTCTGTTCATTAAACGTTGAGCATTCTGCGATGTAAACACATCTCAAAATCAAACAACCCATTCATGCTGTTAACCTTTTTACAATAACATTCAAAAACTATTCGATGAAAAAAATAGAAAATATATACCGGTTTGGTAATGAAATTTAACTTATTTGGCAATCATCATCTAAGGAAGTGATTGTGTCAGGTACTGGCTTTATTCCAAAATTGTATATTTATCGCCTATTTATTTCTCAAAGATCTTCTCTAAGCCTTTTCGTCCATCTATTGTCTTTCATTCTTTCAATGTATCCCGCTCATCTTCACATTTGTATCGCCATCCTCTCAACTAAATCAATCTCAATCTGATCTAACTACGTATCCCGTTATTCCTCTCTTTACTCATTTCTGTCTTTAGTTTGATGGTCATTTATTCATTAAAAAAAGTATATAGACATGTAATTACCTTCTTATCATTCATCCAAATAGTCACAGTTGAATTATCACTCGTGTAAAATTTGTTGTTACCGGAAATTAATTCATAATATTAAATAAATAGTTTCAGAAAACTATGCTTCCTCCGAGAGAACAACATTTAAAAAGATCGACAAAAAATATATTGCGAATGAATCAATTGAACCGTGATGTGTTTAACATCAGTAGTTTACAAATTTTGCAAAAGGCGAGGCTCTCGGAAGCGGAAACCATTCTATATGACTCACAATAGATATTGTAAAGACATTGGAGGAAACAGATATCATGGAAATATGTACATATATTGCAACTTATAATATATTTTATTCATCTTCATAGAGATGATGATATTAAATTTTATTTTTGTATTGCTTCTCGTGAAATTAAAAAGTAGGTACTATGTAAATTATCATTTTAACACGCACTTGCGGAGGCCAGTGATGTTTATCGTCTCACAGATCCAGACCAAAAACGCATTTTAAAAGACGAAGGTCGAATTAGATATAATATATTATAACAACAACAGAAGACACATTAATTTGATTATGTGGAAAAATACACAAAAAATTTATTAGGCTTTCTAATGTATAAAAATAAATGAATGGACCTCAGAACTAACCCCTGCGGCACACCAGTATTTTTTTTACATTTTGTTGAATATTGCCATTCTGACTTCTTATCTCTAACAGGGTAAAACAGGAGATCGTTTTAGAAGAAACTTGATAAAATAAATTATCTATTTTCAGTTAATATACTCATTCGCTTCTAGTATTGATTTTATGGAGTATTATTACTCTTATTTTTAACAGTATTCTATCATTGTTTGTGTATTTGGTACCTACATCCTTTTTTGTGGAATGACCCTATATCGAATTTTTGTTTGCCTCCGGTTACTTTTTACTTGCGGTTAACCTTGGGATTGCTGTCTGATATTTTAATAATATTTCCGTATGTTGGTGCCAAAAAAGTGCATTATTTTTATCAACAAGATTCTGAAAAACAAATGTAAACAAAGAATTGGTATCCTTTATGAAAAGTCTGCAAAAGCTTCAATTCATTATATATTAGATAAGTGTAGGCACCTACTGGTACCTACTCCCTTTTGTAATTTTATTTTATTTTATTTTATTTTTATTTTTTTTTTCAATGAAATTGTTCGTTTTTTTAAACTTATTTTTTTAATTTCACATTTGGAACAATCTTCGAATGCACTTTAACACATTTTTTAACAAAGTAGCATTTATGTCAACTTTAAACAAATGAAGTCACACATTTTTTAACAAAGTAGCATTTATGTCAACTTTAAACAAATGAAGTCAAATGACTCGAAATATCTGGAAACGTGGTACACTTATGAATACCTATATTACGAAACTCTAGGTGGAAATTCTTGAGAAACAAACTAACATCATAACCGTCATAAATTCATCAGACCTGAGTTGGACTTGAGTCTCTTCCATTATCTATCGCTTTTGTATTCCAGTTTCTAAATTTAAATATGAATATATATCAGCTCTGAAACAGTCCATCCATCATAGTTTAGGCTTTCCATATCGAAAAATGTAACAAGGGTTGAAAAATACAAAATCCTAATGCTTCAATTTTATCTACATCTGTCAATTCATACTATTTTCTTGATATCAACGTTAAAATCCAATTAATATACGAAATCAATGTCACTTTCTCTCGGAACACATTTGACTCCTCGTTCAGATACTCTTAAAAGAACGCTCAGCATCCCAGTGCACAATACTTCTTTTTGAAAACATTTTCACCGTTCAAACTTTGGAAAAAAACTTCCCATCGCAACTGCGAGTTTCATTAACACTTCCCGCTTTCTAAAGAACTTGATTCTGCATATTTCCTAATCCAATCCTCTCTCCTCCTTCATCAATTTTCTGTATTATTTTCTATATTCACATTAGTTAGTACATAAATTGTGAGGTATATCGTGATATTGGTGCATACATGGGTGTGAAATCGGGACCACTGGATTATCAGTCCAGAGTGCTAACCGTATGTACTGTATTTAGACTTACTGTATGTACTCCAAAAGACAATAAATGATTACTGTATGTACTCCAAAAGACAATAAATATGTTGTATTGTGTTATGTTATATTATATTATATTATATTGTAACACCCACTAGGAAATACTGTAATTGGCGTTATCAACAAGAATTTTATCTTACTGTATTATCATATTATTGTATAAGCTGTTGTATTTCTGAATAAAAATAAAAATAAAAAAATAAAATATCTTACATACAAATTACCTCAACAAACAGATATGGTTTGTTGGAAGATATTGCCATTTGGCAACCGTTGTGCACTGATGTATGATTATATACAGAATTATTTAAATAAATCAAATC
The DNA here is from genome assembly GCA_963576475.1 of Molanna angustata. NCBI lineage: Eukaryota > Metazoa > Arthropoda > Insecta > Trichoptera > Molannidae > Molanna > Molanna angustata. The sequence goes on from OY754966.1 coordinate 45,862,260, forward strand.
ATTAAAACACCTTTTTCGTTTTTTACTGGGTAATTTACAAACAAAAATAGAATTCCATCAAGTATATAGATACAGATGTCCTGGCTAAGTAAAATCAGGTAATGGACGGGCTTCAGAATTGCGGAGCAGATATTCCGTTCAGCACAAGACATAGAGGGATTCACCAGAATGTCGGGGGTTCCTGACAGGGTAACAGAAGAATATGAAGAATGTTCCTACTTTCTGTTGAAATATTAAATTTAATTAAAATACATAAATAAACCCGTATCGAAATTCGTATTTTTTCTATTATTATTGTCAATGTCATATTAACATAAAACGTTATAACCTCGACAAGGCATGTAACTTAGAAGTTACTCAGGGAATTCGCGATATGTAACATACGTCATATGTATCTGATAATGTCAATACCAATATTATTTTATATGGATCTTTTTTACATTCCTAATAAGTAAGCTATGTACATAGTAAAATAAGGTATGTCGTTTCAAAGTTAATGACAATTATCTAAGTCAGATTATTAAATCAGTTATATAAAATTGTAGATTTACATGACAATGTTTGATTTTTCCAATCATACGTTGTATTTAATTATAAATAGATATTTATTTAACCTTAGGTAATATGTTGATTTATTTATTTACCTATTACTTTTTATATTCAAAATATTTGAAATGAGTAACTAACTTAACTAATAACTTAAATAATTTTAAAAAAAACTTAATAGTTATAACTATAAAAATAAAATTTACTGTAATCAGATTATATATGACAATTCCAAACATATAATATCAAATCATATAAATATACATTATCACAAAGCTAGAAGATAGCTTGTGCAAGATTAAGGATATGGGGGTCTAGCAATTCGATTATTCAAGTACTGGTATGTAGCTTGACTCTCCAATTCACAAAATATGGGCACCAATTATTCATTGATTTAAAGATATATTTAATATTTGGATTTTTTTATTTTATTGTTTGTATTTGTTATTGTATTTATTTTTACCTATGTATAATATGGTTTGTGTACTTTTGCACCACCCTGCTAACGAACTGAAATAAAAACTGATTATTATTATTGTCTATGTTGACAAGAACCCAATGATTTTGAATGAGATAGAACGAGACAGCATACTCTGATTTTTTAATAATTTATTCTCACCATACAACATATTATTTTAAAAATATAAATCACATTGGTTTTAAATAAATTGATTAAAAAAAATTCGTATACAGAATGTTTTATCAGTTGTCAAGTTACTGAAAAACTGATCATCTTTGTGTGACGAAAATATCATCAAAAACACATATTGAAATATTATTCATTTAAACTTTTGTGAATATTTCACAGGTTGTAACTAGTAATTAAGTAATTATCATTATTGAGTACCTAAGTCGTTCGGTTTCTATGCGGGCGTCATGGGTGAAATTATTTAAATTCATTTTTCACGTAAATGTTGCTACTCTGGGCTGAAAACACTGGTTAGTTCGAAGAAATTGTCATACGGCAATAAACACGCAACTTGCGCAGAGTGCAAGGAAGTGTTCATTATTATTATTATTACCTAATCAACGTTTTATCAGAATCACAGAATGCTTTATCAGTTTCCAATTTACTGAAAAACTGATTATATTTGTGTGATGAAAAATATTATCAATAACACAAATTGAAGTATTATTTATTTATACTTTTTGTGAATATTTCACAATTTGCTACTATTATCATTATTGGGTAGGTACCTAACCAATGTTTTATCAGAATCCTATATTTATTTATTTATCTTTGTACATAATATAAACAAATAAAATGCACACTGGCGGGATTATTGCCATTAGGCAATTTCTTCCAACCAACCAGATTATAAAGTATAACAATATTATGGCATGTACATCATCAAAAGAATTAAAGCGAAAATATAAACAAAGAAAATATGTATATTATCAAATATCGTATTTTTATCTTTGTGGTACATTTTAACAAAAATTAACTAAATATTTTAACTTTGCTTACACCACGTGAGACTTGAATTTGCTACCGGTTACGAAACTAACCGTTCCCTTGAAATTCTTTTTTTGAAGTTTAGTTGAAATTCTGCCTGAGGAGGGAACGTTTTATTCCGAAACCGGTCGCAAATTCAATTCTCACGTGGTGTAAACAAAGTTATAAAAATTTAGTTAAAGAAAATATACATTACACTAAGATAGATATTAAAAAAAAACATCTCAGAAAAAAAAGGATTGGAAAAAACAAAGAGAATGTTGTTTTATACAGAATTAATCAGTTGCCAAGTTACTAAAATACTGATTATCTTTGTGTGACGAAAAATGTCATCAAATACACAAATTGATATCATATTTATTTATACTTCTGTGAATATGTCACAGGATTGCAACAAGTTGAATAAGACTATTAAACAGGCGTTGTCATAAAAGTAATATTATTTTCTCATAAATTAATATTAAATTAATGATTTAACCAATAAATAATGCATCTTGTGATTTATTATTTATATAGGTTGTATGATGTATAAGTTATTCTCTCGCAGGTGCTTATCGCGGATTTAAACTAGTTTAAACGATTGACATATTTTAATCCTATTTATCGCACAATTATTTTTAAATTATTTCCGCGGTAGGTAAGGCTTCCATTCAACACACGAGTGTTATTATTATGACAAATTTTTGTATTGAGATAATATCTTAATTATTATTATTATTATTATATAATGTTGTGTCCATAATTGTGTTACATATACCTACTCTTCTGAACCGATCATTAAACATTGCATTTAAATAAAACACGTTGACAACTATTGATTCAATTATTATTATATCCTCTTGTACACGTGTTATATTACGTAGATCGTTAGTTTCCAAACTAAGCGTTGCGTTGACAGCATTTATAGGGACACAGCGAATGCCGCACTCGTATGACACGATGCAATGCCGATATGAAAGCTTAGAGATTTTAGCGATATTGGGGAGCGTTTCTGATTAAAAACCAATCACAAATTTTATTTATCAAATATGTAATTTAGATGGGTGGTATAAAGCAGAGCGGTTAGCACGCTGAGTTAGTAATACACTGGTAGCGAGTTCAAATCCTTCCGCGACCGATTTCGTTCACCAAAAATTTAAAAAACATTTATGCTTAATTTAGGGAATGTATGAGGATGTATATGTACTTGTTTCAAGGACATATTCTTCTTCTTCTTTCTCTGGTTTTAGCTTTTACTAACTTACAACATTTACATCGTTGCCACCTGTTAAAATGTAATATGTTACCCAAATATTTAACAACATTGTATAATCACTGTAACTCCAACAACACAGGTGGCAACGCTGTAAATGTTGTTTTGAAGGGTGATTTTTGTTTAAAAGAGTTTCAATTTAGACCTTGATAATGCCGAGTCACCTCGGCGAAAACGTTCGTTCATTGTAATAGAATTTTGTGGAAAAATACTTTTGTTTATTTGTTCGATAATTTTAAAATGGATTACCACTCTGTTCTGTTAACATAAAAACTTTAAAATAATAATAATAAATATGTTATTTTTTCATCAATAAAATTATTTGATTGAAATAAGTCTATTTGATTGGCTAAGTATGTACATAAGTAGTTATTCACACCATTCATTTTTATATATATTCAGTCAGTAATATTCTTATGTTCATGCTTTGTAATTGCATTATTTTATTTGAGTTTTTTTATTTATGTATTCTTTGGTTCTTAATAATGTACTTTCGTGTTTAATTTATCTTTCTTATATGTTTTTAGATGTTATGAATGTTTATAAATTGTATTTCTTTGATTTTATAAAGTTTATGCTGTGTCATCTAATATTTTATTTTGTAAAGGTCTTTATGTCGAGTATGTCTCAATAAATAAATAAATAATTAAATAAATAAATAAATAAATAAATAAATAATTAAATAAATAAATAAATAAATAAATAAATAAATAAATAAATAAATAAATAAATAAATAAATAAATAAATAAATAAATAAATAAATAAATAAATAAATAAATAAATAAATAAATAAACAAATAAATAAATAAATAAATAAATAAATAAATAAATAAATAAATAAATAAATAAATAAATAAATAAATAAATAAATAAATAAATAAATAAATAAGTAAATAAAAAAAAAAATAATGGCAGTAAGCAATGTAAATTTGTTTCATATGATTATTATTATATTATGGACCAGAAAATAAATACTTACTTAAGTAACTAAAGTTATCCCAATTCTAAAAAATGCATATCACACCTTACAAACTGTATATTTTAATGTGAACAATGATTTATTTTCTAATTAACTCTGAAAAAAATGCAGTTTAATCATTGTATGTAGGTACTGGGTACATAAAAATGGATGGAAAATCGTCAATAAACAGTTGGGGGCCATCTGTCGACAAGGTGAAGAACGATGAACTTGAAAAATGATTTGTATTTCGAAATAAAAAAGTATTACTAATTCATGTTCTTCAAGGGTATTGACCTAGATGTCGTATTTTGCAAATAAACTGCATATACATTTCTTAATCGGTCAAAATATGAAGTTTGGTATATTCGAGACAAAATAATAACAGGTTCCGAAAATTCTCGATGCAATATTATTTGAATCATCCATCAAATAATACTTACTCTTCATTTTTCCTGTGGATATTTCATTTCTTTTTCATATTATTTAATCTGCATACTGAAGCGGCAGTTTAAAAAGTTTTTAATGTCTGAGATTCATCAATTTAACGTTTGTTGTTAGGATCAAAGTATTGCGTGTATTTTTGCATAAAATAATTATACTTGAATACATTTTTTTTTATTTATTGATTCACGGCTCAAAGCCCTTTACAAAATTAAATATTACATGACACAGCATAAACAAAAGAAAAACAATTTATAAACATCTAGACATAACAACGGTAGCAGAGGATATATAAAGAAAAATAAAAACATATAAGAGAGGTAAATTAAACAACAAAGTACATACATTAAAAACCAAAGAATAAATAAATAAAATAAAAACTTAAATAAAAAATACTACATAGCATGAACATAAGAATATTACTGACTGAATAATATAAAAATGAATGGTGTGAACTATCTATGTACATACTTAGCCACACTGAATCAGAGAATGCTTCCAGATGTGATTATATATAACATTATTGAATTAAATAAAATAAAAATAAAATGTACAAAAATATATAAAATGTAAAATATATAAAAATGTAAAAAATATATAAAAATGTAAACAACTGACTGCACAATCATTTGGGGTATGTTTTTTGAAAATGTTTTAATAAAGTAAATTTATATTCATTAAAAGAATTGAAGAAAGGGTCAGTCAGATAACCAAAGTCATTGCCCAACCGATGGATTATATTCAATGGAGTGTTGTATAAATAATTATTGTTGGATGTCTTACATACAAAAGTTATAATTTGGCTGGTATTTCTTGTTGGAATATGGTAATTTATCCGACTAACAAGGTAAGAAGAGCTAAAGTTATTATTAATTATTTTATAGAGAAACAAGAGATCAAACGATATAAACGTTTTAAACGATATGTAATTTGACCCTTTTTTTAATACTACCAACTTACCCTTTTGAAAACGTCATTTTAATTCAACTATATTTGAGAAGGAAAACTAAAAATCTGATTAGTAACATTACGTTAGATACCTCTTTACGTAATTATTTTACATATTTAACGATTAATTTTACTCGAAATAATAATGGATTTTATTTTGGGATTAACTTACAATAAAATAAAATAATTGTCGGCCTTCGTAGTTCAGTTGGTTAGATATCTGACTGCTGAGCCAAAGGTCCCGGGTTCGAGTCCCGGTGGAGATACAGTTTTTAATTTTGTTTTCAGTCTGGATCTGTGAGACGATTAATATCGTTAGACTCCAGAATTTGGCAACTGGTTATTGGGTGCGTGTTAAATTAATATTTGACATAGTACCTGTTAGTTGCCCGAGAAGCAATATTAAAAAAAAAGAGAACTTATTCGCAGTTTTTCTTTAACACAATATCTACTCTCTAGCAGGGGCGTGACTAGAACCTTCGGACTAGGCAAACCCCGAAAGGATATTAAGATATGTCGAAAATTAAATGTTTTTTATTAGCATCATTGTTTATTCCAGTTGCCATGAAAAATATTTTTAAATCACATGTCAAAATAATATTCACTTTTATGGCCCAGTAAAGCACCGTAACGACATATGGTTCAATTTTTAATCTTGTAGTATGGTTACAATAAAACAAATAAAAAAGTTAGTACTTGAATTTAACATACCTATATTAATAGGCAAGCCAAGACTTTCGGCTTCAATAAGCAATTTCGCTTCTGCTCTCTAGGTGCATGTAACACATGAGATCCAACTGTCAATAGCGCTGATATCTATAATTGAAGAATACGTTCTTACCAAATTATAAACACTTAGTCATCCAACTGTCGATTTGTTCAGGAGAACGTTGTTCTCTTAATCCAACTGTCGATTCGTTCATGAGAATTCAATTCTCTGAATGAATCGATATTATTAACCCAAGATGCGTGTACGAAGGAAAATTTTGTATGGCGTAGTGGACTTTTTGCATGCTAATAACACCAACTAGAGGCCTCGCAGCGTATATGTTCAAATACATGGATTTACTCAGAATTCGGAGTAGAACATTTTATGTGAGTTGTGTGTGTGTGTGTGTCTGAGGGTGTGTGTGTGTGTGTGTGTGTGTGTGTGTGTGTGTGTGTGTGTGTGTGTGTGTGTGTGTGTGTGTCCGTCCGTCCCTTATAACTTTTGATTTGCTCAATTTACAGAGCCCAAATTTTCAGAATATATAGACAGTTATAGGCTTACAAAACTTTTATACTCAGAATTGTGAATTTTTGTTTCAGTCAGGGGTTATCATCTTTTGAAATTTTGGTTTATTTTTCCATATGTTTCAGAAACCATAAAAGCTAGAACGCTTAAAATTGGTATAAACGTAGACAAATATAATATGTCAAATTAGTTTTTTAAAAAAAAATCCAGGGTTTCTCAAACATTTTTTGTTAAGAAAAATATTTTTTTTATGATAAATTTATGAGTTTAACTGCCTATATTTCCAAATTTTTTAAAAATATCGAAATAAACCGAAACATCCCAACTAGAAAATTTAATTTTCTAGAAAAAATATTAACTTTGTGTTAGCACATCTCAATTTATTTAACAATTTCTATAAAAATTGAATTTAGTGACGACATTGCTTCATACAATTTGTATGGCAGTCGCTTATACACAATTATGTAAGAAGAATTAATAGTTTGATAGGTACTTAATATCCCAATATACATACAGAACCATCATGCTATTTTCATATTCCGGGTAGGAAAAGAGGACTGACCCTCATACTGTCCTATCTTGACATACATACCAACATGTGTTGAAATTTTCAATAATTTGGATTTATAGGTTTATAGTTTGATTCTTATTCTTCAACTATACATACTATCGCTATCGACAGTTGGATCTCATGTGTTACATGCAACTAGTATTTCGACAATGTTTCAAGCCAGGATATGCGAGATTTGTATGTAGGGTCTATAATTTTCACGGTTTTTCCAACTTTGAAGTCAAAAAACACCAATTTAAAGGCTTCGCAGCATATATATGTTTCATATACGGATTTACTCAGACTTCGGAGTAGAACATTTCGTGTGTCTTTGTGTGTATGTGTGTGTGTGTGTGTGTGTGTGTGTGTGTGTGTGTGTGTGTGAGGGTGTGTGTGTGTGTGTGTGTGTGTGTGCGTGTGTGTGTGTGTGTGTGTGTTTGTGTGTGTGTGTGTGTGTCGGTCTGTCCCCCCCTTATAACTTTTGATCCGCTCAATTTACAGAGCCAAAATTTCAGAATATATAAATAGTTATAGGCCTACAAAACTTTCATACTCATAATTGTGAATTTTTGTTTCAGTCAGGAGTTATCAACTTTTGAATTTTTGGTTTATTTTTTCATATATCTCAGAAACCATAAAAGCTAGAACTCTGAAAATTGGTATAATCATAGACAAATACAAAATCTCAAAATTTTTTTTTCAAAAAAATCCAGGGTGTCAAACATTTTTTATTAAGAAAAATATTTTTTTTATGAAAAATTTATGAGTTTAACTCCTTTTTTCCATTTTTTTTTAAAATATCAAAAAAAGCCGAAACAACCCAACTAGATAATTTAATTTTCTATAAAAAAGATTAACATTATATTAGCAGATCGGGGACACGGAAGGAGCCTCCACGTAGATTGAGTTTCGGTTAACTTCGGAAAAGCAATCGGGCGTCCCTGGAAACGGCAGAATGCCGGCCAATCCTTCCACCACCGGAGCACCAACCAATATGATGGTGTTCCGGACACGGAAAGTAAGTAAGTAAGTCAATTTTTTAACAATTTTTATAAAAATTGAATTTAGTGACGACATTGCTTCATACAATTTGTATGGTAGTCGCCTACACACTATATCTAAGAAGACTTAATTGTTTGATACTAATCTCCAAACATATATACATGCCATCATGCTGTTTTCATTTTCTGGGTAGGATCAAAGGACTGACCTCTATACTATCCTATCTTGACATACATACCTAGGTACATGTGTTGTATAGAAAACCAAATATCTTACAATATTAAATAATTTGTATTTATGGGTTTATAGTTTGGTACTTATTCTTCAACTATACATACTATCGCTATCGACAGTTGGATCTCATGTGTTACATGCAACTAGTTTAAGATATTTTGTTTTCTATATAAAACATGTAGGTGTTAGGATATGATAGTATAGAGTCAGTTTTTTTTCCTACCCAAAATATGAAAACAACATGATGGTATGTATATTTGGAGATTACCTAAGTATCAAACTATTGAGACCTGTAGATATTGTGTAGTGCCTTACAAATTGTATGAATCGATGTCGTTACTAAATTCATTTTTTATAAAATATTATGTTCATATTTTCACTCAAAATAAATTATCAAAAGTAAAAGGGGACACACACACATGTACTAAATGTTCTATATTTTTTTTGGCTTCAAAGTTGGAAAATCCGTGAAAAATATAGACCCTGCATACAAATCTCACGTATCTTCGCTTGATAATTTGTCGATATGTTAAGAGAAAAAATCCTCTTGAACAAATCGGCATTTGGATTAAATTATTCTTATTAATATTGAGGGTGTTAAGAGACTCTCTGAATTACTTACTACAACAATTATAGTTACACCGAAAAATACTTCAAGACCACGAAAGAAAGCAAAAGCATTGTCGGCCTTCGTAGCTCAATCTGACTGCTGATCCAGAGGTCCCGGGTATGATTCCCGGTGGAGACACTGTTCTTAATTATGTTTTAAGTCTGGATCTGTGAGACGATTAATATCGAAAGTCTCCAGAATGTGGCAACTTGTTATTGTTTGCGTGTTTACCGTTTTCTTATACCTTAAGATTCTATATCTCTTAAAAACTCAAAACAAAAAACTAAAAACACCATAGAAGTAATTTCCCAACATAAGCTACACCACAACTGTTTAGGATATTTCATAATTGTAATGAAAAGTAATAACTACTTCTTGTTCTGACCCCCCTCTTTTGGTAGATCTATGATCTGTTTCTACAGGTCCTGGGACGAGGATGTCCAGCTCTCCCTACATCTCTTTGATGGACTTCCCGGTGGTCGGCGTCCCTCTGGTATCTCGCGTATTGCATTCTTTGGCAGCCTTTATGGATTCATCCTCTCTGCATGATCTCTCCACTATCGTCTCCTTTGCCTGCTCCACCATACAATATCCTCCACTGTGCGGGTACTGCGGATCTCCTCATTAGCAATTCTGTCTCTGATGAGGGTTCTGCCCAGGAAAGTTGTTCGGAGTATCTGTTTTATTCTCACCGTGTCTGCCCTTGTTTCAACTCCACAGGTCACTATGGGTCTGATGCAGTTCTAAAAATAATAATACAAATAAATAAATTTATGATTTTATAAATTGACTGTATTAACCTACGTATATCTTACAACTGTCATACAATATAAGGGAATGTATGAGGATGTATTATAACTCATTCCAAGGACATATTATTTAGTTCAGAAATTCACGATAAATTTTTTTTTCATTTTCAAAATAATATAAGTGTGTGATTTTCTCGAATGTTCATAATATATAAGTTATGTTGGGTGATTAATTTTATTGTTCCTGTTGCTACGTGTGCGAATCGACATATCTATGTAGGCATAAGGTATATAGTCGTGCAAAAATGTTTGTCAGTGCAAATTAATAAATAACGTTGAAAATGATAACATGATTAGTTTGCTCAGGATTATGAGGTTCATATGCCAGGTGTTTAGTTTGCGTAATTATTCTACTATACAAGCGGTTCTTTTGTATGACTCAAAGAATTAATACAAAATATCAATACATTAACGGACCGGATGCTAATATTCTCGCTGTCCCTGTTGCAGGACATTCAGTAACAAATATAACAATTTTTCAAAGTTTGACTCTTTGTCATTATTTTCATATATTTATTCTACATAGTTTCAATTGTTGAACTTTTGCTGTGAATGTGTATTGTCCTTGTTGCAACATATTATACCAAATATAACAATTTTTCAAAGTATGACTCTTTGTCATTATTTTCATATATTTATTCTACATAGTTTCAATCGTTGAACTTTTGCTGTGAATGTGTATTGTCCTTGTTGCAACATATTATACTGATAAAACAATCAGGTTACAGATTTTTTTCTCTTTTATCGAAGGTACTAAAATCCTGATTGTTATAAATGTTGTGCAGTCTTGAATTGATCAGAGATTTCTGGCAAAGTAAGCCGCTAAATCTCCAAAAGAATATTAAATATGCTTACTCAGTGTCTATTCCCAATAGATATTCCCTCTCGTATTCATAAATCGTCGTACACAAAATTTAAGCAAGATTGGACTTGGGAAATGGTTTAAAATGTAATTGAACGTTGGAAAGAGCTAAGTGTTGGCCACAACTCACACGTTTTTTTTTCTTAAATCGTCATCAGAAGCAAGTGTGCATACAAAATTTAAATAAGTTAAGTCGTTGTGTCCTTCAATCCTTTAGTAGGGATATCGTTTTTAAAAATATATTTTGTGAGATAAGCAAATTCATACCACATGAGATCTGACTGTCAATGGCGATAGTATGCATAAGAATACGTACCAAACTATATACACTTAAACACAAATTAACAAATATTTTAAAATATTTGGTTTTCCATATAAAACATGTAGGTATATATGAGCGGATCAAAAGTTATAAGGGACACACACACACAGAGACACTAAATGTTCTACTCCGATTTCTGAGTAAATCCATATATGATAGAACGTATATGCTGCGAAAAAGTTGGTGTTTTTTTACTTAAAATTTGGAAAAACAGTGTAAAATATAGACCCGCATACAAATCTCGCGTATCCTGGGTCGATACTTTATCGATATTTTAAGAGAATAAAATTCTCTTGAACAAACAGTTGGAATATACAATATCATAAATCCAGTAGATAGCTAGTACAAGATTAAGGATGTGGCTTGTGGTTTGACTCTACAATTCACAAAATATGGGCACCAATTATTCATTGATTTAAAGATATATTATATTTACTTTACGGGCTTTTTTATTTTTGTTTTAGAACTTTATTTTTGCGATGTTTTTTCATCTCACTTTCTAAAATGATCCATCCTGTTTCTTTATAGTCCGTGTATTCCTAGATGCTCTACCTACATGAGTTATTATTTTACCATCATCACTTAGTTCCTTAGTTCCATCTGTATTCATACAGTTTCTCACAACAATGATTGATTTTAACAAAAAGAAACATTTATAGGTAAGAAATTGTATCATGTTGTGTAATGAAACAAATAAAATATTGTGGTGTTATAATAATAAAATAATATTTAGTCACAACTTCACGTCACGTATCATTTAAGGTTATTGACTATCTGACAGATGCGTTATAGACAATAACCACAGAAAACATAAAATATGTCTATAGCTAAAATGAAACCAATATATTGTGGCAGAATACCTACATGAGTACTTCAATAATCAATAATGGTATTTCTGTCACAAATAAATACAGAAAAACTATGTTTCATGACGACAATAATGGTATCTTCATACGTTAATATGTTATAAAAAAATATAAAAATACTTGGTTATAGTTCTCTTGTTTTTATTAGATTATTGACGCGTTTCGTGCAAATTATTCTGACGATGTGCTTTGCACGAAACGCGTCAATAATCTAATAAAAACAATAGAACTATAACCAAGTATTTTTATATTTTTTTATAACATATTAACGTACAATGGAGTTCTATCAAGAATTGTCGATCGACAAACTAAACTTAGTAACTATCTTCATACTGTGATACCTATAAATGTTCTTGACAATACGGCAGTACATAGACCTCTATTTGTCAAAACAATAGGGTATATAATGAGGACAACAGATGATTCCAGATCTCTTTTCCTGCCTAAATCGTTCGTGAAACATCAACTCGATATTTTTCTACTCGCATGTGTTATTTGTTTTCTGTTATATATAAAATCGTGTTTGTGCTAATACATCAATTGTAAGTTTTTACTCGTTTGTTATTTCTTATCTCTACTCACAAACATCTCACCTACATATTTCCTCTACTAATTTGCATTAGAGTAATAATAGGTATTTCACCCTCAGAGAAATACGCTCACTTTAATTGATGTGACTTGTTACTACTTAAATAATACTAAATAGAGTTCGCACTCTTTTTAGTGAACATTATTCTGTTCTGGTGACCTCTCTTCCAACAAGTCACAGCAAGGAGTTCAATCAGGATACTAAATTCCCTTCTGGAGTCAATATTTAATACCAAATTGCTTTAATATAATTTTAAATGGAATTCCACCAAGAATTGTCTGTCAAAACCGACGTTTCGTTTTGCACTGTACCTAATATGCAAATGAGATTCAATCCCCCCTTAACTTTTAACTTAGATTGCTAAATCCAAAGATTTCAGGGCCACGTCAAATACCGGGCCTATATATCTTTGGGGTAATGCGGAGTAGAAAAAAAATCGTACACATACATAGCTCTTAGAGATGTTTGTAGAGAGACGGGTCTAAAAATACTATATTGTATGGTATATTGTACCTTTCAATTTAATTGCCATTTTTACATGACTGAAAATCTCCACCTTTATATAAATGATATATCAGGATAGCAAGCATGGCCAACTAGTTTTGTATACCTGTAATGTTTTTTTTCTCAGTAGACAACCGTGTTGATTAGTGTTGACATTGTGATAATACGTAATTATTAATTTATATTATAGTATAATTAATATGATCCTAGTTAAATATTCTGCAAAACTAAGCATGTATCTGACCCACGCCACGTCGAGTGTTATTGCTGAAGTATCATTTTATAGATAATAATATATTTTAATATTAACGTCCACAGGTTATGGTGATTCGAATTGTTCATTTCATTTACTCAATCATGTGATGCTAGTTGCCTTATAATAATGTAAAAAAAGATCTACTAAAATAATTTCATAGATAAGTACATATCTATTTAGATGGGTCGATGGCAGAGCGGTTAGCGTGGTTAGCGCGGTGGGCTAGTAATACAGTGGTCGCGAGTTCGAATCCTGTCTCGACCGATTTCATTGACCTATAGCAGATGCATTTATGCTCATTATTATTAAATATCGTGTTTTTATCTTTGTGGTACATTTTAACAAAATTAACTATATTTTTATAACTTTGTTTATACCACGTGAGAATTGAATTTGCGACCGGTTTCGGAACTAACCGTTCCCTCCTCCAAGATCGTGTTCGCAAAGTTCAAATAAGGAAAACAGGTGGAATAGAGGACATCGTTCAGTGGGGTAGATCCAGAAGAAGACATTGGAGAGATGGAAGGATAGTTGGATTTCGTCATCCCGAGAGACATAGTTTCTGAAGAACAGACCAACTAGATCTACTTAACGAAGAAGAAGAGAAAACAGATCGAAATTTATATGTATGCACACTTGCTAATATAAAGCTACATAAGGAGTTATTATAATGAACGGGCTTAAGGCGCGTGTGAAACATAATGTTATAGAAGAATGCATACATAAACATCAACAACTCCACATCAATACCAGACATTGTATCCAAAAGATGTTTTTTGTTATGATTTTTTTAAATATAACATCATCTTCGTATAGGTAATGTATATTTTCTTTGTTTTTTTTTTCGCTTATATAATATTGCGATACATTGAAATCTGGTTGATTGGTAAAAATTGCCCCATGGAAATAAGCCCGCCTGAGTGCATTATATTTGTTTATATTATGTACACAAAGATAAATAGAAGATACTCCGACTCTTTGGCTATGTATTAGGAAGAGAAAATAAAGGGCTTGAGAGTTCAGTAATGCTGAGGAGAGTTTCAGGAAGAAGACCGAGGGGAAAATCACCAAAGCGATGGATTGACCAGGTCAGGGAAACTGCCATCTCGAGGCCGTACAGCAAATACAAGCCATGGCGCGATACCATGTGATGTCATCAAAGCAGTGACGTTCAGTAGTGTAACGGCACCCAACCATTACGGCAACTACTAAACTTCACTACTTGGATGACGCCATAAGCATTTGTCGTATGTCCTCGAGTCCTTCAGGCTTTTCAGAAACTCTCGTCACATCAGCGCTACCTGCATCCCTCCATCTCTTCCATCGCTTCAGATAAAAAGTCAAATAACATTAATGTCGTATTCAATAAATTCCTTTGTAAGATAAAATAGTTTAGTTCATTGTTCCCTTCTGGAGAGACCACGTCGAACGCATCTACGACAGTAGAACTGTCAAAAATGTCAAGGACAGAAATACCCAACACCAGTAGACGACCCGGAAGACCTGCGGAGAAATGGAAGGACGGTTGGACCTCCTTCTGCCAGGATTGTCCACCTTCACAGGTCAGATGACCTAATATACAATGAAGAAAAAGAAGAAAAAAATTTGAATCCAGAAACCGTTCCGGGTATACGCTCGACAATTCTCAAATGTTTCATTGCAATCGGATGAAAATTTTACACTGAAAACTTTGTTTTTTAAAATTAACCGAACTGTAGGGACTACAAAACATTTGTTTTTGTGCACACAGCCAAACAGTACAGTTATAAATAGATAAACATTATTATTTTATTGATAACAAAGATTTGGCTAAAACGCAGGTAGCCAGTTCAGTTGTCCTAATTTGTTTTCAGTGTAAGAATTCATACCGTACCTACATTTAAACATACATAAGTAGGTACTTGAATATTTACAAACATTATTTAATATAAATATGTATATATCTTTGTATGTACATCAAATAATATTTTTTTCATGAACTTCACTGCATTTTAAAGCAATCATTACATACATTATGCATAGTACAATAGTACATATTTTATGCATAGTATAATAAGTACTATCAACTATCAGTCATGTTGGAGAAATGACTGACTTTTCTTTTCCAATTTGCTACTTTCTTGTTTTTCTTTTCTTGGTGCTGCTGTCTGCATTATTTATTGTTATATTATTTTTTTTTTAATTTAAGTTTTATAATGATCTTGTTATTACTGTTTTATACTTATTTTCTATGATTCATTTTGTTATTATCGTGGATTCCTTTTGAGTACCTACCATCTCTGTTATTGTAATAAATTGAAGCCGTTGGTATTCCCAAACAAAAATATTCACAAGGTTTATTTTTAATTTTCTTATAATTTACATTATTTTTATAACGCTATTAATATTTTGTATTATTATTTACGTATAACTAAACTAAAACTATTTTTACATTGTAATTTAAAACGAGTGGGTTGTGGCCAACGCTAAACTCTTCACAAACAATTCATTCTATTAAAGAATTCAAATTTTGTATAGAAAATATTCAGCATTTTCATGAAATGAGTTTGTTAAATATTTTTTTTTATTTAAATATTTAATTATCAAAATTTGATAATTCTTCAAAACCATTTTATGAAAGTGATGTGCCTTTTTCCTGAGCTTGGGTTCACTTTGAAATATTTGATAGTAAAAAAATGAGAAGTACTATTCAGATGTCCTTCAAAATTTAATGGGGTCTAAGTGAGTATCAGATATACAAATTTGTAAAATTTAAAAAGAATCGAATGAGTACCTACTTTAGTCTATAATCGATAAAGTTAAATAAACACGCCGTACATAACACACAGATACATTGTGATGAAACTTTCAGAGTACAATCTCAGCATGATACTAGTTGAAAATCTGCAATAAAAAAATAGCCTTAAAAATTGCGAAATCCCCTTGAGTTAGTGAGGACTAAAAATGCAGTACTTATACTATTTCTGTATAAATTAATTTTATACTCCACAGTCGCTTTAGAATGAAATCAGTTCTGCCTGTTTATAAATCTAATAAATTATTGCGTTGAACAGTTACGAGTTCATTATACTTATTATTGATTTCGCTTTTAAAACAACACACATACAAGTTGTAATAAAATGAGTCACCGTCTGAAAGATAATATTAATAATAATATGTAGATTAATATAAAATTTATATCCAAATAATACATCTACATATTAGCCTAAATTTAGACCTTGAAATCGAAGGTATAATTACATACATATTGTGTTTATGCTTCCTTTATAATTGCGGATATTCGACAGGAATTCCGTTTGCGCGGCACTGAGTCGATAATAAGGGCATTGATGTATGAGATGAAATGAATTAATTACTGCACGTAGTGTACACTACACACATAGGTACACACTGAAACAATAAATAAATACATTTCAATATTTTAAGTATACATACATCGATTTGAATTGATGACTTCGCAAAAAGGATATAGGAAAGACATTTCTGTTTTGTCCGAAAATATAATAAATAGGCATTTATTTCAAACGAATTTTTTTATAGTTGCGCAAACATTGGATTTCTTTCCCTGTCAGGATTCAATGATATTTTGGGTTGAGTTCCTGGTTCTTCTATAATATTTCAACTTCGTCTCTGCTGAATCCTGATCTGTGCCAGATGCTTCTTGATGCTCGACAGCTATGTGGCTGGTGGTCTGCCAGGTCTTCTCGCTGGAGTCTCGATGTCCAAGGTTTTATTTATCATAATATTATCCGTCGGTCGTCTCAAAATGTGGCCGTACTATCTAAGCCTGTTTTCGATTGATTATTTTTTCGTCTATTAGGGCCACTTTAAAAACACCGCGGACGTGGACATTCCTCAATTTGTCAAACTTTGTCAGACCCCCAGCCCACCTTAGCATCTTCATTTCCGCCGTGTGCATCTACTCTTGGTGTTTCAGCTTTAGTGCCATACGTCATTGCGGGAATAGTACACTAGAACAATAATTTATACGAGGACTTACAATGCAACTAATCTTGTGGTCTGAAAAACCGAAATGAATCCAATTCTTTTTAAAAACTAGTTGCATGCAACACATGAGATCCAACTGTCGATAGCGATAGTATGTATAGTTGAAGAATAAGTACCAAACTATAATCCCATAAATACAAATTATTTAATATCTAAAGATATTTGATTTTCTATACAACACATGTACCTATGTAGGTATGTATGTCAAGATAGGATAGTATGGAGGTCAGTCCTTTGATCCTACCCAGAGTATGAAAACAGCATGATGGTGTGTATGTATTTTTGGAGATTAGTATCAAACAATTAAGTCTTCATATATATTGTGTGTAGACGATTGCCATACAAATTGTATGAAGCAATGTCGTCACTAAATTCAATTTTTATAAAAATTATTAAAAAAAATTTGAGATGTGCTAATACAATGTTAATATTTTTCCAACTGTCGATTCGTTCATGAGAATTCAATTCTCTGAATGGATCGACATTATTAAGCCAAGATGCGTGTACGAAGGAACATTTTGTATGGCGTAGTGGACTTTTTGCATGCTAATAACACCAATTAAAGGCCTCGCAGCATATATGTTCCCATACATGGATTTACTCAGAATTCGGAGTAGAACATTTTATGTGAGTTTTGTGTGTGTGTGTATGTGTGTGTATGTGTGTGTGTGTGTGTGTGTGTGTGTGTGTGTGTGTGTGTGTGTGTGTGTGTGTGTGTGTGTGTGTGTGTATGTGTGTGTGTGTATGTGTGTGTGTGTATGTGTGTGTGTGTGTGTGTGTGGTGTGTGTGTGTGTGTGTGTGTGTGTGTCTTATAACATTTGATCCGCTCAATTAACAGAGCCCGAAATTTCAGAATATATAAACAGTTATAGACCTACAAAACTTATACTATATAAAATATTTCATAGTAAATACGATTGCATTCAATTAAATAGTATGCTTCAAATACAAATTCATTCATTCATTCATACCATCACGGCATATCCCACAATGTGGGGTAACCAGCGAAAGGTGTGAGGGTTTGCATTGCCTTATAAAAGGGAGAACAACACATCTATGTATACCCACACACCAGTCTCGTTTCACCAAAAAAGGCACTACATTCAGAATGGGTGGTGAACCTCATTACTGACTATGTAAGATGTTATTGTTGCCTGTTGTATTTTCGATTACCCGCCTCTTACGGGACACTCAAAAACAATACAAATACAAATTCCATCTAGAATAACGAGACAGCGCCAACTTTTTTTCACACATATATCCGAGAACCGCTTTATCAGTAGCGGAATTGCTCATAGAAGCAAAAAATCTTGGCTTGCCTATGAATATTATATTAAGAAATTCTAGACCTAATATTTTTTTGTCTGTTTTATTGAAACTATACTACACGATTAGAAATTGAACCGTTTGTAGATACGACGCTTGACAGGGCCACAAATATAAATATTATTTTGGCATTTGATTTTAAAATATTCTCATGGCCACTCAAATGAACAACGATGCTAAAAACATTAAATTTTCGACATTTCCCAATTTTATTTAAAGTTTTGCCTAGTCCGAAGGTTCTAGGCACGCCCCTGCCGCTTTATAGAATATGTTAAAACATTAATGACCTTTTTAATGACCATATTGACATTTTTATTGCATCTGAATCTATATTAAAAAGGAAAATTGTAAAAAACATCACTGATACAACCTATGTTTTTAATATGTTTTTTCAATAAGTATTGATTTTTTATATATTATTACTTTTATCTCTACCTTATTCTCTAAGCACGTCTATGTTTACATTTTAACTTCTCTGTGGTAAATATTGTGATTGCACATATACTTAAATCAAATTTATTATTTAATATTTTTTTTTATTTTTTTTTCTTGTATTTACACCTAGCAAACATACAGTCATACAAACAAATATGACAAAAAATTCAATTTAAACAATATATCATAGACCAATTTTGTTTGCGGATATTACATTATATTTTTAAGCTGCACAGTGTAAAACAAATTGCTATTTAAAATTTAGTAGGTACTCAAAATTCAGAATAAAAAGGACAAAAATAGGGAAAGGAAGGATGTGGCACTCGCAGTCAAAAAGAACAAAACAGGATTCAGCTACCATCAGTAAACCTCTAAGGGTCTCAGAGATGGCATTTTTATATTGTATTTTAGTATGTCTAAAAATATCAACATTCTTAAAAAAAATATTATAAATGTTACATACATGCCCTTTGGATGAATGAATTTTGGACATAGTTTGTTCTGCAGAGAGGCAATCTAAAAGTAAGATTTGTTCTAGTACTACATACAGAGTCAACGGCACCATTAATAATTTTATGTAGGTACCTATGTCATGTCTGCAATAGTACGTCTATTTTCTAATGATGTTATTTTATAAAACAAAAATATGTATGTGTAATTGTTTTTACTCTTAATAAATAAATATATACAACTCTATAAGATAATTATATCCATGATATGGGTAATCATGAGGTTTTTTTATGGGTAATCATGACCAGACTTGCCCCCCTGAAATTGGGAACTTGACAGGAGCCAAATATCCACTTCTTCGACACCCATCAGTGAGACAAATGAAGATGATTAAAAAAAAATTAAAATTTCAGAACCGAAATCTATGATATAACGATCATATGTCTGACCAACTGAACCATGAAGGTCGACAGTTAAAAGTACATTATCTATTTATTATTTAATACAAGGTGTCTCAAAAGAAAGTTTATATTTGTATTCAGAGCGTTATGTAGAGATGTTAGACGATTTCTTAATGCCTGAACTGCAAAAATTTCCTGGCTATTTATTTTATTTATTTATTCATACATATACATAATTGACAAATAATATTCTTAACTGCAATACCCCACTAGGTAAAAAACCTGTGCCGGGGCTAAAACATTTTGAAATAATTATAGGTACTTTTTACAGTGAATGCCAACTAACAAAACATTCACAAAAATAGCATTCCAAATAAAAATATTATACAACAACAAAATTTGAAATAACATTAATAATAAATACACAAAAAAGTGCATTACAAATTTAAAAATAAAAAAAACAAGAATCAACGAATGCCTATTCAAAAGTATAAACATAACATAATAAACAAAAATCAAACTTAAAGACAGTTTAGAACAATAAGGATATTAAAAAAAAAACAAAAGAAAACACGTTAGGCCGCCAACGCCATACAATCCCTGAGTTCTTTTCATCATATATGTATGCTCTCCTTCTATAACCAAAAAACATGGTTCCAGCGGGATGGAAAAACGTCACACACATCCAATACATCTTTGCCACGAGTTCGTGAAATTTTCCCAGGCAAATTGATCTCCAGGAGAGGTGACATAAATTGGCCTACACGCAGTCCTGATTTAACCCCTATGGGGTTATCTTGGACTTTTTCCTATGGGGTTATCTTAAATCTAGAGTTTACGCCAGTAAACCGACTTCCCTGGCGCCTTTGAAAGAAAATATACGTCCCTAAATGGTAGCCTTCACTGAGTCCACCTGTCGTGCCGTCATAAGTTATTTTACTGTTCGATTAAATGAGTGCTGCGAACGCGAGGGTCTACATTTGGACGATATTATTTTTATGAAATAAATCTTTAACATTTAATAAACATTTTGTCAATACATGGCTTCCTTTTTTTAATCGATTCACTAAATGTAGACTTTATTTTGAGACACCCCGTACAAGCGCTTTTATATAGTTCATCATTGAAGTTATATAATATTATTACGAGTATGAAATAGCTATAATTATAAATCAATACAATATTAACATATTTAATTAATGCGTTGACACAACCAGTTTTTTTAATAGATTGTTTTGTAACTACCAAGTAAAATGTAGCATATGAGATCCAATCATCCAACAAATTAATAATATTAGTTGAAGAATACGTACATACCATACTATAAAACCTTCAAATCAAATATTCAATATTTTAAGACATTTTGTTTTACTATCCAAAACATGTATGTCTGGATAGGATAGTGTGAAGTTCAAACCGATTTTCTAACCCCAAATATATAAATAGATTGATGGTATGCATGTATATAATTGTTCAAACATAAATGGTCTGTTTTTAGTTTTTAATATTTTATTATACAAATAAATAATAAATTAATTAATGTATGAACAATACGTATGAAGATTAAGAATCAAACTATTGAGTCTTCGTGGATATTGTGTATACTGCCATACACATTGTATAACACGATATAGTTACTAAATCATTTATTTGAAAAATTGTTAATACTGCTACATTTTTTTATATAAAATTATGCTGTGAAACCTCTAAGTATGTGTTTATTGCATAAAAAAATCCACTACCCCATACCAAGAATCTAATACCCGCATCTTGGCTTAATACTAAGTCGATAAGTTAAGAGAAATGAATTCTCTTGAATAAATCGAAAGTTGGACAATTATCTCACACGGGACAAAAGATAATACTGTCGATTTATTAAGAGAAATAAATTCTCTTGCAAAAATCGATAGATGGATGAAGAGAAATAAATTCTCTTCACAAAATCACCAGTTTGACAACTAATATGCTGCGAAGCCTCTAAGTTGATGTTTTTGACTTCAAATTTGGAAAAACTACGCAAAACTAAGACGTTGCCATACAAAATCTCGCTTATTTGGCTTAAAACTCTCGATGTGTTAAGATAAATTACCTAATTGATTTATAAATCGACAGTTGGATTAGTCGATATTGAAGAATTGTATTAACCTATAGTTTCAAAATCTTTTAGTAAAAACTAACTTACAAGATGTGTTGTTAGTGGATAATGCTGCGAATACAATGGACTTTTTTAACATGGCTATGTAAGTGATACCGAGATACCAGATATTGGGATCTAGGGTCTATTTTACCTACTCTGTCTAAAAAGTGCACTACGTAGCGTTGGTGAGGGTTTGCAATCTGCTAATACTATCTTTCTGTAAATGCTATCATTTCACAGTAAGACTGCTGTGTTATTAAAATTAAAATAGTGCATGTAACACATGAGATCCAACTGTCGTTGGCTAAAGTATCTATGTATAATTGAGGAATACGTCCCAAACTACAAAAACTTTAACCAAAATTTCTAATATTTTAAGTTTTTTTTTCTGTATAAAACATGTAGGTAGGTATTTATGTCAGGATAGGATAGTATGGAGGTCAGTCTGTTTTTCCTACCCAGAATATTAAAAAAGGATGATGGTTGGATATACGTTTGAAGATAAAATATCAAACTATTGAGTCCCCTTAGATATACTGCCTTACAAATTATATTATGAAACAATGTCGTCACTAAATTAAATTTTTATAAAAAGTTTGACATGTAGGTACTACTATAATGTTGATATTTTTTTATAGAAAATTAAATTTTCTAGTTGGGGTGTTTCAGTTTTTTTCGATATTTATAAACGTTGGTAATATAGGCAGTTAAACACAAATTTATTATAAAAAAATATTTTTCTCAATAAAAAATGTTTGAGAAACTCTGGAATTTATTTTGAATAAACAAATTTAAATAGATGGGTCGATAGCAGAGCGGTTAGCGCGCTGGACTAGTAATCCAGTGGTCGCGAGTTCGAATCCTGCCTCGACCGATTTCGTTCACCTATAGCACAAGCATTTATTTGCTTATTTTAGGGAACGTAGGAAGATGTATATGTACTTGTTTTATAAGGACATATTCATTTAAAAAAAAAAAAAAAAATATTTGAGATTTTGTATTCGTCTATATTTAATTTTCAGAGTTCAAGCTTGTATGATTTTTGATATATATGGAAAATTAAAATAAAAAGTAGAGTGCGGCGTGTGGAGGACTTGTTCCGCACCGCACAGGACAGGGAAAATTTCTCCCGAGTGATAGGCAACGTCGGGGGGACCTGACAAGACACAGAGAAGAAAAAGAACCAAATTGAGCGGATCAAAAGTTATAAATGGGGGGACACAGGCAAACTAAATGTTCTACTCCGAATCCTGAGTAAATCTATCAACATAAATGCTACAAAGCATCTAAATTGGTGTTTTTTGACATCAAAGTTGGAAAAACCGTGATAAATATTGACCCTGCATACAAATCTGGCTTGAGACTTTGTCGATATGTTAAGAGAAAAAAATTCTCTTGAACAAATTGACAGTTGGGTGAGTTCGAGAAGCGACATGTCCATGGATGTTGAAGATTTTCTGCTATAAGATCCAATGTGAGCATATTCAACGAACTTCAGATAAAAAAACGCATTTCATAATCTACCTACAGCGCACCCTTCAATATTTGGGGCGTATTATATTGAAACCCAACTGGCTCCTGATAACCTCTTGTAGCTTTTTACCATGGTAGAAGATCCAGAAGAAGCTCAATTGTTAAAATAATTCCTCAATTCCTAAATAAATCGGAATTTCCGCAACACCATTTGTTTTACATCACCCTTGCCGAAAACTGAATGAGCACATGATTCGTTATTGCTCAATTTAGTTCCGGTTCAATATTTTCTTCTGACCTTGGAAATAAATAACTTATGATAACATATTTCTTGACATCATAGATATATATCATCCATAAATTATCTATGGTTGCAGTGCCTGAAAAAAGACAAGTTTATCATTTTTAAATACATTGTTAATATTACAAATCACTCCATGTCAACCGGGACAAATGAAAATTAAAAATATATAATATTCTGGTCACTTTATTCCCAGCCATACTCTGCTCTAGATTTCAATATTCGAGAATGCACATTACTAGTTATAAGACACTTATTATTAATAAATACAGAACATTATTAATGGCAGATAAGTAAACACAAAACCCTGGGGCGATTTCCTCCAACCTACCTCCCAAGGTTTATACCTTTATATAAAATTATGAATTAACTCAAATAACATTATGTTTTGATTAATTATAATCTATACATAGGATAGATGACCAAAGAATGAACATACTAAGGAAAAAATATATATTTCACACATAATGTTAGTATGATTATTTAATGTGACTAAATTTATAACATAAATACATAAAATTAAACTGGTTGCATGTAACGCATGAGATCCAACTGTCGATGGCGATAGTATGCATAGTTGAAGAATACGTACCAAACTATAAAAACAATGAATAAATATTCTAAGATATTTTTTTTTCTATATAAAACAAGTAGGTATGTCTGTCAGAATATGATTGTCCTTTTTCCTACCCAAATATGAAAACAGCATGACGGTATGTATATATTATCCCCGTAGATATAGTGTAGTGAATACTGCCTACCAAATTGTATGAAACGATGCAGTCACTAAATTCAAATTATATAAAAATTGTTTAAAAAAGTTTGTGATGTACATATTGTTTAATAATGTGCATATTTTTTTATAGAAAATAAAATTATCTAGTTGGGGTGTTTCGGCTTTTTTCGATATTTTTAAAAAACTTTGGAAATATATGCAGTCAAACACATAAATTTATCATCAAAAATGTTAATCTCAATGAAAAATTTAGAGAAACTCTGAACATTTTCAAAAGAAACTTGTTTTTTTCTATATATTATATTATTTTTCTGCGTTCTAGCTTTTGTGGTTTTTGAGATATTTGGAATAGTTTGACTGAAAAAAAAAAATTATATACTGACTATAAAAGTTTTTTAGGCCTATAACCACTTATATATTCTAAACTTTTGGGGTTTGTGCATTGAGCGGATCATAAAATATAAGGGGACACACACAAATACAGACACTAAACGTTCTTTTCCGAATTCACATAATTTATGCACGAAGCCTCTAAGTTATGGCTTTTTAGTTTCTAAGTTGGAAAAACCATGCAAAAACTACTAGTGTATACAATTCTCTCTCTTTTTACTCAGATTAAAACTGTCGATTCATTAAGAGAAATAAATTCTCTTGAACAAATCAATAGTTGGAATACACATAGTATCTTAAGTTGGCAGACAAAAATTTAGATTCGTGAGTCGATAAATATCATAATTTTTATATTACATATATTGAGTACTTCTCGGGCAACTAACAAATTCCGTGTCAAATTTTAATATAACACGCCCCCATTAACAAGTTGCCACATTTTGGAGACTTACGATATTAATCGTCTCACAATTAAAAACTGTGTCGAACCCAGGACCTTTGGATCAGCAAGCAGATATTTAACTAACTGACCCACGAACGCCGACGTTATGTAGACGATTTGTTATTGGGTGCGTTTTAAATTGATTTTTTACATAGTATCTGTAATTTTTAAGAATTTAATTAATATTTTCTTTTATGAAATATCGAGGTTTAATTTTTTGCCATATTTCCTTCGCAGTCTTGTGATAGTAACTGCCCCCCAGACTTTTCATGATAAATTTATTTATTTTATTTTTTTTATTTTATTCTTCTTGACAAATTCACAGATTATAAATTTCAATTGTATACATTATTATTTAAATAAAAATATATTTCAATTATTTATTTATTTATTTTTCGTATGGTCTTATAAAAGTACATCACATATCTGTTCATTTAACACAAAATATAAATTGCACAATATAATTGTTTGTCAGAGAAAATTGTGATGTGATGTACGCCAGGAGATTGATGTAGTTATTGTCTGGCGACCGATGTGTTAGTTAATTTAGTGTTAACCAGGGTGCACCACGAGGAGGCGAACTAACTTTGCACCCCATATATTTCAATTAAGAATTTGTTCGTGAAATATTGCATAGGTACTTTATAATATATCAAGCTTGGTAAGAACAACAAAACAATATGAGCAACATAACAAAGCAAAAAGGGAGTACAAAATAACAAGCAAAAATAACATGAGACACTACTAACTTACTAAAAAAGAAAAAGAAAAACAACAAAATCGTTCATTAAACATTACAAGCATAAAAAGAAAAAAAAAGCATTAGTAAATCAAAGTAGAAAAAAGAAAAGCAAAATGAACGAGATTAAGTATTACATCGAAAGTTAAGCATTACATAAAGTTGGGATTAAGGAATGGATATGAGGATTTAGATTAACTTATTTGTACGCGGCCACAAGAATACACACACACGCTCGCATCATACACACACACACATAGAGAAAAAAGTCACAATTCAGAAAGATCAAAAAAGTTAGTTTTAAGTGATATCATGGCCAAAGCTGAAGATTTCCTTAATTTTATTAATATACGGTTTAGATTTTGTGTGAAACACATCAATATTGTTAAACGTTTTATTGTAAGATACTAGTGTCCTGTTTAATACAGAGTGTTTTGCATAATATGTCATATTACATTTTTTAACATGAAAAGTGTTTGTAGAGCGGTTGGGCCGTGATGGCACGTGCAAGGTGATCGATGAAAGAATGTAAGGTGAGTCTATTTTATTGTGTAAAATATTGTGAAGCAACGCCATATCGGAGATAATTCGTGTGCTCTCTAAGCTTTCCATCCTGAAAAGGTGTAGTGACTCAATGAGAATGTAGTTTATGAGTTTAACTGCCTATATTTCCAAATCTTTTAAAAATATCGAAAAAAGCCGAAACACCCCAACTAGATAATTTAATTTTCTATGAAAAATATCAGTATTGTAAAAGTACATCTCAAATTTTTTTTAAGAATTTTTATAAAAAGAAGAATTTTTTAAGAATTTAGTGACGACATTGCTTCATACAATTTGTATGGCAGTCGCCTATACACAATATGTAAGAAGACTTAATAGTTTGATAAGTACTTAATCTCCAAATATGCATACAGATTCATCATGCTGTTTTCATATTCCGGGTAGGAAAAGAGGACTGACCTCCATACTGTCCTATCTTGACATACATACCATCATGTGTTATAATTTTCAATAATTTGGATTTATGGGTTTAAAGCTTGATTCTTATTCTTCAACTATACATACTATCGCTATCGACAGTTGGATCTCATGTGTTACATTCAACTAGTAGTATATAATTTTTACTTCCCCTCAATGTATGGAAGTGAGAGTTGTTACGTTACTGGCAACTGTCACATCCATACATTGAGTTATCTTTTCTTGAGCTAAATGACACGTTGTCTAGGGGGGCTGATCTTTTGACGTCACCCTTCATCTTCTTAATTTGTATGTTCTACTGACGTAAACGTCACATTTCATGCTCCACATTGTCCTCATCTTAATCATATTTTGGACATTGCGTATCTATTATGTATTTTAATATATTTATTTATTTATTTGAATCTTCTTGTACATACAATTTGTACACTGGCGGGCTTGCTGCCTAATGGCAATTTCTTTTTTTTTTTTTTGTTTAATGGCAATTCACCCTACAGAGAGTGCTTTTTGCCTTGGTGGAATTATCATAAATTGGTTGAATTTGTTAAAATTAAATTAATTAGAGTTGGATGTTAGGAAAGAATGTAAGATAAAGAAAGATGTAATAAACAGAATGAAAGTTAACACATTGAGATGGTTTGGCCACTTGGGGAGAATGAACGAAGAACGCCTGACGAAGAAAATATACAAATCTGACAGGAACGGAATAAGAGGTCGCGGGCGCCCAAGAAAAGGATGGCACGACCATGTAAACGATATTTTGAAAGATGGAAATGTAAGAAGCGTGAACAACAGACGAACATGTATAAGACGATGTATGAATGTTGAGGAGGCGATGAATGCGTGTCAAGATAGAAAAATGTGGCGTTCGGTTCTCTCTGCCTACCCCGTGAGGGACATGGCGTGATGGTATGTATGGATGTTATTTGACTTTAAGAAGCTAAGCAATATGTTTGTTAATTTAAAATTTTGGATCGACATTATGTAAGACATATTGATTGGGGATGTGCAAGTTATTTTTACCAGATTAAAATAAAATAAATTGTTGGAAGATATACGGTTGAAGCAATTAAAAAATAAATGGTCAAGAGTCTCCTCCTCCTGACCACATTCACAAAGTGGACTGTTAATAACATTAATTTTGTAAAGGTGGGAAGCAAAAAGACAATGGCAATTTCTTTCAACCAACCAGAGTTAATGTTAAGTATACAAAACAATGTGTACTATGGCAATCAGTTACATAATCACATTACAAAATAAATCAGTACAGTAGAATAAAAGTAAAAAAAACAAAGAAGATATCACATAAGAACGGTTCATAGCAATGATAGGAAAACTAAAGGATAAGGAAAGGAAGAGGAGAGGAAGATGTAATCAGGTGTTGTCAGACCGTTATATCAGGACTTAGGCTATTCCATAGCCTAGCCGAATGTACTTCGAATGAAGAGTATCATTGGTTTGTTTTGTTTTTTTTTTGTATAGAGATAAGTATTTTTTAATGGGTATTATTGTTAAAACTAATTTATCTAAATGTAAAGACAATGATGAAATGATATTCAGTGTAACAGGAATAATCCCAGTTAACAAATTATACAGGTTTATCCTAGTGAGGTTGAATACATTTTTTCGTATTCGTTGTACTCAATAAATTGTAAGATTTTTATAAATAAATAAAATTATCGATTATAATTGTCATATTAAAACATTACTACTCTAATGAATATAAATTACCTGTAAAAAATATATATAATTCCAGACAATTAAGTTGTGCAAAATAAATTGAAAATTCCCATATGGTCAAACTATTACGGAGAAAGGACACAAAAAGTAAGCATCCCGAAAATATTTAACATATTTATTGTTTGTTTGATTGTATAAAAGCATCAGGGATATTTACTGGTTTTGTATATATACTTATGTATGTATGTATTGTATTTTAAATTTTCTTACAAATTGTATTGAACTGTCTGTTCCCAAAATTAAATTAAATAAATTTAAATAAAATAAATTCATGAATGATACACACTATCATGAGATTTATTATGAATGTTTTAAGACGATATTTGGACAACATAATTCAATTACTTAAAAGCTATAAAACATGGCAGGGAATATTTGTTTGTTTGACAAGTACATTCTCTCATAATTATGAATGTACAATGTAAAATGTATTGATTTGTAGGAAGTACAATATATTATGTTAATATTTGCGTACTTAGGTAGTATGTGTTTACGTTCTTAATTACATGTAATCATTATATTCAAGAATGCAATTTAAAATACGCAAATATAATTACCAATTAATTAATTGATTTATTATTAACTGTAATTCCAATATATCCAAAAAATGTATTACTTATGAATTAATTCTGTAGGCACACGCTAGGCTCCACAAACTTTGATTTCATACTTAAGAAAGCATATAACGATAAATCTAGTGACTGAAAACATGATATATAAAAACTTCATAATGTTCTATGAAGATACCCGTTAGTAAGAGTAACTATCGCTGGCGTTAATAAAGGTTTATACGTTATTTAAATCATCGGAAACCCAAAATTTGTTGATCATTTGTATTTTAAAAACAAACCTTAGATTAAATGAAAAAACTTAATTGGTCATTCCCTTTGATTTTATGCACTCTTTTAAGCATATAAAAGATTATTTTCTCCGCGACACATAGTTATGGAGTAGGTACCTACCTAACTTCTGTAAAAAAAGAAGATTTTTAATTTTTTTTAGGGGAATTTAAGATGTATTTTAAAATTGTATGACGAACATTAACTAGAGAAATGTTGAATACACTTATGGTATTTTTTCTATAAACACACTGTTTAACATATTTGAGGAATTTGATTTGAAATTGGGTGTTTAGGTTTATATGCCCCCTTAAGTATAACATCCACCAGTTTTGTTAGTAATATATACTGAGGAAAATATATTATTCAAGAAAAAAAAACACCTGGAAGCTATTTTCTAACATTCGAAAATCAACGTTATTTCAATATCACAAAAATTAATTTAACTTCAATTTGATTTCATTAAATCACGAGAAAAGCGAAGAAGACATAATTGGTGAACATTGCGCAAGAGCATAAAGTGATCACGTTAATCAGCTTATGACAGGTCGAATGCCCTGAAGGTGCCTTCAGTTCCTGGTTCTCCTATAATATTCCAACTTCGTCTCTATTGAGATGTTAAAAATTTTGTCAAATAATATCATTGACTCCTGACGGGGAAAAAATATGCAACTCTAAAAATATTCGATGTCTATTTTATTAATTATTTTTATTATAAATTATTAAATTCAGGTACATATCATAAATTTGTTATCAAGTTGAACGTACTTACGTACGTGTAGTAGTGTTGTGAAAAACACATGATGTGTTAACGCAGTGCACAATTGACCAATATCACTCTATTACTCTCCACACTAACAAAGACAGGGCGTGACTTTCATGCTTCTTTATGTATTTGAAGAAGTACATTTTGTTGACAAACATGTGCACTTGAAAATTCTGGAATTGTTGCAAAATTGGGTAGTCTGGTGGTTCTTTTCATACTTTCTAGAAACATTGCATTATGAATGGTCGAAAGCGTTATATGTGTTTTTAAGTATTTTTCTATGTAAGTAAGTCCGAATATTGTATTGCCAAATTTACTTTTTATATCCAAGAAAATACTTAGAACATTGACTTGATTTTTACTACGAACTTGATATCACACTCGCTATACTATATTTTTATTCGAGGTAATGCCTTTTCCATACACTTTCACTCGTATATGAAACCATTACAACAAATCTAAACGAAATTATCAAAATACATAACCAGAAAAAAAATTTAAAATATGAAAAACAGAAATGGAACTAGGGGCTCCGCCCCTGAGCGCCTTGCGCCCCAACCGCGTTTTGGCGCCATTTTTTTAACACCATGCGCTTATTTTCTATCTGAGTATCTACAAGTTGTTTTACGATAACTATACAGGGCTTACGACCTGTCATCGGCTAAGACTAAAGAATAAATATTTACCCTTATACACCTGATCCCAATTTCCTCTCCTTTCGCTTTTCTGATCCCTATTGCTATAAACAATTATCGTTTATCTTTATTTTTTTATGTTCTCGCTATTTTTGTGTTTTTTTTATATATATATATATATATATATATATATATATATATATATATATATATATATATATATATATATATATATATATATATATATATATATATATATATATATATATATATATATATATATATATATATATATATATATATATATATATATATATATATATATATATATATATATATATATATATATATATATATATATATATATATATATATATATATATATATATATATATATATATATATATATATATATATATATATATATATATATATATATATATATATATATATATATATATATATATATATATATATATATAATATGTTTACTTGATTTGGACCAATATTTTCCAAACAATGTAAAAAAAATTTAATTTATTTATTAAGACGACGACTGTCGCCAGCTTACCTATTTTCAATTTGATATTCCATCAATACTACTAATCGAATCATTTTGAAAAAAATAAATAAGATAGTTTGGATACTCATTAAGAAAAATACGATGTTTCCATTAGTTATGATCCGTATTTATTGCTCTAAAAAATAATTAGCATACCCCGATTTATGACATTTATCTTATATTTCTAATAAACTATAAGGCTTAGAGCAATATATTTTTTTTTAAATTAAAGAACACAAAAATATCAAGAAAAATACGATCTGGCGTTGCATGAATGCTTCATGTTCAGTCAATATTTTCAAAAAACATTTATTTTGGAAATTGCGCTGACTAGAAAATAAAAGTCCCGTATGACGGTCATGCAAATATGACACTTATTCTAGCGGTCGTCACAAGGAATACTTTCTGTATTCGCTCGTTTGTAATTCAGACCCGCCCTGAGAGTTGGCCAGTTCGGACGTGTAATCTGTGTCGAAAGTTGCGCTCCCATATTTATTTATTTTATCGAGTTATACCTAACAACTACTAATACTACTACAAGCGTAAGGACAAAAAATATGTAAGTTTTAATATTATTAGATCCAGAGGCGTACCGCCGCCAGACTATACAATACCTAAGTCATATAATTTTAATGTTGAATTTTATTTTTTATATATTTATTTGTTTCAGTATAATCACATTTTTATACAGATGTATTATGTAAAAAAAAACAAAAACGAATTAAAAAGTATAACTAGTTGCATGTGACACATGAGATCCAATCGTCTATGGCAATAGTGTGTATAATAGAAAAATATGTAAAACTAGTTGCATGTAACACATGATATCTGACTGCCGATGGCTATAGTATGTGTATTTGAAAAATATGTAAAACTAGTTGCATGTAACACATGATATCCAACTGTCGATGGCAATAGTATGAATCATTGAAAAATATGTGAAATTAGTTGCATGTAACACATGATATCCAACTGTTGATGGTAATAGTATATGTAATTGAAAAATATGTAAAACTAGTTGCATGTAACACATGATATCCAACTGTAGATGGCAATAGTATGTATCATTGAAAAATATCTAAAATTAGTTCCATGTAACACATGATATCCTACTGTCGATGGCAATAGTATATATCATTGAAAAATATGTAAAAGTAGTTCCATGTAACACATGAGATCCAACTGTTGATGGTAATAGTATATGTAATTGAAAATTATGTAAAACTAGTTGCATGTAACACATGATATCCAACTGTAGATGGCAAAAGTATGTATCATTGAAAAATATGTAAAATTAGTTCCATGTAACACATGATATCCAACTGTCGATGGCTATAGTATGTGTAATTGAAAAATATATAAAACTTGTTGCATGTAGCACATGATATCCAACTGTCGATGGCAATTGTATGTATCATTGAATAATATGTAAAACTAGTTGCATGTAACACATGATATCCAACTGTTGATGGTAATAGTATATGTAATTGAAAAATATGTTAAACTTGTTCCATGTAACACATGATATCCAATTGTCGATGTCAATAGTATGTATCATTGAAAAATATGTAAAATGAGTTCCATGTAACACATGATATCCAACTATCGATGGCAATAGTATGTATCATTGAAAAATATGTATAACTAGTTGCATGCAACACATGATATCCAACTGTCGATGGCAATTGTATGTATCATTGAACAATATGTCAAACTAGTTGCATGTAACACATGACATCCAACTGTCGATGGCAAAAGTCAGAGATTGGATTTATGACAGGTATTATGGCGGACATTAGGATCTGGTTGATCTGTTTTGTGTGAGCCTATATGTTTGTTGTGATAATGATTGTGATTGCAGAAAGTTGAGATTGTATACATATTAAGCGTGGAACGGGAAAAATCACCTGGTTCATAATTGCATATAATTGTCAATATAAATTGTTAACTGCTAGCCCTAGAACAGGATTTCCTAGTTGGGCACCATTAATCTACTTATGTATTGTTATCATTATAAATATGGTGTGATAAATAAATAAATAAATAAAATAAATAGTATGTTTCATTGAAAAATATGTGAAACTAGTTGCATGTAACACATGATATCGAACTGTCGATGGCAATAGTATATATAATTGAAAAATATATAGGTATAACTAGTTGCATGTAACACATGAGATCCAAATTTTAATGGCAATAAAATGTATAATTGAAAAATATGTATATCTAGTTGCATGTAGCACATGAGATCCAATTGTCGATGGCGATAGTATGTATAATTGAAAAATATTTATAACTAGTTGCATCTAACACATGACACACAACTGTCGATGGCAACAAATGTTATGTGCCTTCAAATTATATCACACATTTGTTTTTAATTATGAAGACACGGTATTTCATTGTATTTTCAGGCTGGATCTATAGGAGACGATTAATGCCGTAAGTCTTTAAAATATGACAACTTTTTATTGGTTGTGTGTTAAAATAATATTTGACATAGAACCTATATTATGTTATTTGCCCGAGAAGTAATAAATAAACCTATTTCATTCTATGTTTTAGATAAAAAATGGGAAGACAAATAAAATACTTGGGAAAAATTTCTCGCAAGAAGAAGAATTGTATGACAAGGACATCCCGCAAAAGGATTTTGTGAGTATTGATTAACGTATTAAATAATTAACTAAGGTAAGTATGGTCATACACGGTGAATATGTAGGATCGAAGGATTACAAAAAATCTGTATATGATGAATGAGGATGTGTTAGGAAAACTTCCTTTGTTCGATCAAGTCAAGAAAATTATAGATTTTCATATTTAATAACGTATTTTTGGTTAAATAATATTTTTTAACAGATTTTTAATTATCTCAATAGAGACGAAGTTGGAATATTTATTGTAGGAGAACCGGGAAATCAAGGCACCTACAGGGCTTACGACCTGTCATCGGCTGGTTTACGTGATCACTTACGTGATCGGCTGGTTTACGTGAAACCAGCCGATGACAGGTCGTAAGCCCTGTAGGTGCCTTGATTTCCCGGTTCTCCTACAATAAATATTCCAACTTCATCTCTATTGAGATAATTAAAAATCTGTTAAAAAATATCTTTGACTCCCGACAGGGAAAAAATCCAATGTTTGCGCATATGCAATAATAAAAATATTCGATTAAATAATATTGTTGACGAACAAAATTATGTATCTACATCATCAGTGTCAAAACCCAGGTAATGTTATTTCTCGTCTTCGCGATTCTAACTTATTTTTTAAAATGCTTTATTTACTTACTAATAAAATTGGATATTTTTGAAGATGCTTTAAAAGATGTTATTTATGTAAATTTAAAAATGTATAAATCTGGATGTGTTATGAAAAATGCTAGTAAATTAAAGACTAGGCTACGACTATTTACACGACTCAACCATAGACGAAAACCAAAAATAACCACAGAAAACGCAGATAAATCAAGTTATAAAAATATTTACCTTTGTTTATACTTTGTTATAATTGTAGATCTCGATGAAAAAATTATTTAAATTTTAAAACGCTGGGTTTAAAAAACTAGTCATAAATAATGTACATTTTTATAAAAGATTTTACTGTCAATTAAATTAAAATAAACCATGAAAGTGAAAAAATTATTAAAAGTTTAATATGTGAAGTTAACGTTGAAAAGGGTGACCTCAATTTTATTTTATTTACATGTTTATGTATTCTAAGGAAGACAGCAAGAAGATGATCTCCTTATCATATCCTTATCCTCTTTTCTCCCCTTCGTCTTTTTATTGTTTTTTTTTATATTTTATATGATTCTACAAATATACATTGAATTATAAATAAGTATTTTATTCACATAAATTGGTACGTTTCATAGACACAATTTACTTCACAAAATGGATGTGGTTGGTTGGAAGATATTGCCATATGACAATAGGCTCGCTGTTGTGTACTTATTACGTAATGTGTGAAAAATGTTTAAAATAAATAGGAAAATAAATAATATTATGTGGGGATATATCGATATTTTCATATATAATATTGAAGAATAGGTACCAAACTATACACACTTAAACATAAATTAATATTTATTATAAGATATTTTTTTGACATTTTTCAATTATGCATACTATTGCCATCGACAGTTCGATATCATGTGTTACATGCAACTGGTTATAAATATTTTTTAATTATGCATATGTACTATTGCCATCGACAGTTCGATATCATGTGTTACATGCAACTGGTTATCCATATTTTTCAATTATACAATTGTATAATTGAAAAATATAAGAATTATACAAATACATATATCAAAATATTGTATAATTGCCATCAACAGTTTTATCTCATGTGTTACATGCAACTAGTTATACATATATTTCAATTATACATACTATTGCCATCAACAGTTCGATCTATGTATTACATGCAACTAGTTATACATATTTTTCAACTATACATACTATTGCCATCGACAGTTGGATGTCATGTGTTACATGCAAGTAGTTATACATATTTATCAATTATACAAACACATCGACAAATCGACAGTTGAAATACCTGCTGTACCTACCCCCACAGTGTAGTTACAAAAGCAATATTTTACCGGACGGCACTGGCAGTTTCTGTATATTGCGTGCACTTATAGGTACGTAGTGTATGTGGGACGCCACTCACACACTGCTGACATAGGCCACATCCCCCTTTATTTATAGAACCGCCCACCAAACAAAAATCTTAGGAACAGTATCCCTCTTAAAATTATGTAAGAAATGTAACAAAAAATCAAATTTGGAAGACGAGTGTAGTTTGTCCATACTGTGTATTGTTCGTTGGAATTGTCCTTTTATTTATGTATTTTTAAATTTTACGAATCTGACAGAAACTATGTCAAATATTTATTTAAAGCGCACACAATAACTAGTTTTTGTACCTACATGTTTTCCTTAAAGAAAATATGCAAAACTTCCTAATGTTGAGTGATTTTTTTACCAAATTGTAAACTCCTCTAAGTTTCCCATCCAAAGAAGCAAGTTTTGCATGAAATTTGAATAATTTTCTCCTCTGCTGGGAATCGAGCCCAGGTACGCCGAAGCAGAAGCCACTTACACTTATTGTCACTTATTCCAAGAGGTCGACGGTTAAATGGTTTCATTAGCAGTTAGTTTATTTATTAGTAATAAGTTGTAAGTATCTAGTAGACTTGAAATTGTGTTACGTATGTAATTGAAAGTACAAATTAATTATCACTGCAATCATTTTTAATTTACAGTAATAAGAAGATTATTCAACCAATACACTGTTGCTAATTACGTAGTGTGCAAAGAGTAAATAAAGCAGTAAGTATTATATTTATTTTTTAAATATATGTATTTATTACCATATTCAAACAATTTTATACAATACTAGTTGTTTCCATCAAGTGTGCATATATTTTATAATATTTCTGCACAACTAAACTATTAGACTTAAAAAATACCAAAAGGTCTACATGAGAGAAGAAGAATTAGACTATGGAGAAATAGTTTATAATTTTAGTATAATCGTTCTTCAGAGTTCAGTATTGACCATAACCCCCAGTAAAATATATTGCCATCGAAAACAAATGTGTTTTGAAAATTAAACAATAAATGATGACGGGAAATGGTATAAAATTTGATTGAACAAAAGAATTGAAGACAGTCTAGTGTTGGTCACATCCCATTCTTTTTAATACATTTTCATAAAATGTGCATACAGTTATAATATTTCTGTATTAGTAGAATATTAGACTTAAAAATGACAATAAGAATATGAAGAAACGCGTTGACTGTATTTCTACTGTATGCACTTTGTATTTCTACTGTATCAAAAATTCAAACAAAATAGAGTTTGTTTGAATTTTTTGTTTGAGTTTGTTTGAAATTTTTTAAAATTTTAAATAAAAAAAAATAACCATTATCTATGGAAAACTAATCAACTCTTTTTTTCTTTCTTGCCAAAAAAATAGTCGAATCGCTACTCTCCGGGTTGTTAACACTACTGTACTTACCTACTTACTTGGCTTTTAATTTATCAGTTTGGCACTAAACTGATGTGAATCAAGAATTATTTTTTGTTTTGTTTAAAAAATCTACAAGAGAAATGTGTTTAAAAATGCGTTTTTTAAGAACAATAATAATGTTGCAATTGCTATTTTCATTAAAGTATTGTTTTCTCAGATTTGGAACTCATGCTACAATAAATACCCATGTTAATCAACTGGACAAATTCCAAAAATCATTTTTCAAATTCTTGTAATTCAAATCACATATATGTAACTTATATAGTTATTATGGTGAAAGACAGAGAAACATTTCAGAATAGCAAAGATCTTTCACAGAAGGGAAGTCGCGGATCAGATGTATTTTTTTTTTAATTATTTTACGAACATTAATTTTCCAGATTTATACATGACTGTACTCACGAGCAAAGTTGCTTTTGCAAACCACTGACAAGGACTCCATTATATAAATATTTGGGTATCTACATTGATCACAACTTAAGATGGACAGATCAAATAAACTGTACATATGTGTATGTGTATGTGTACCCTTCCATTGTCTATGTCTCAAATATATATATTTTTTTTATATACCTTTAATATTGATGTCAAACCTCTTAATGTACAATGTCATGTTTGTTATAAATAAAATAAATTAATAAACACAGTTGCAGGTAAACTAAGAAGGCTTATTTATATTTTTAAGAACATTCGCAACAAAATGACTAAAAAAGACTTAAAAACAATATATTACGCGTTAGCTCAATCGATTATAACACACGGAATGATTGGTTGGGGTGGCGCTGCTAAAATTAATATGGATCGTCTTATTAAAGCACAAAAAGCTTTAATTAAGGTTATAATAAAAAAACCATTTACATATCCAACAGTTCAATTATTTAATGATTTTCCAGTTTTCAACATTCCACAGTTACATATATATCAAAATTATTTCTATACATTTTCATGAAGATAAAACAATTCACATTACACCGCAACACAATTACGAGACGACACGCAGGAATTTTCTCATGACTCTATTATTTAGCTCCAAAAAAATTTAATAAGATAAAAAGTGAAATAACGGACATACAGTTGATGAATAATTTGAAATGCAAGAAAACAATAGAAACATGGATTAGAAGCAAGGGCATTATATACTGCGGAAACATGATCAAGCTTCAATAGTTTATATTTTTATTTTATAATAGGGATATTTTATAACAAGTTTTAGTTAAGTACTAGTTTAATATTTTTCTGTCAGATATAACGCAAAAAAAAAATCTGCCACCTCGGTACAGGCTCAGCCTAGTGAGGTGGTGTATACCAAAAAATACTATAAAAAAATGTTTCATATAACTTATTTAAATTGTACCTATTTTTAATTTTTTTTATTGTTTGTATATTGTTATAATTTGTTTGGTTTCAATAATAAAAAAAAATATACGAACATTAATTTTCATGTGCCATTGCGACATGGCTGATCGACCAACTTGATCTACGTTCCTCGAAACAACACTAATTCAAATCAAAACAAATCTATCAAAAGGGCAGGCCTATCTCTCGGACAGTATCCCACATTGCTTCGTGGATGTCTCGTAATAAGCTTAAACAGAACCCAACAAAAACGAGGTTTATGTGGGTAGACAAAAAAATTCATAGCACGAAAAATAGCTCATGGAGCCCTCTAGATTAGCAATCTCGGCACTTCATGTGCAAAAAGAACAATAAGATTATGTTTGTCCCTGAAATAAATAAACAATATAAAAATAAGAATAAATGTTTACGTAAGAAGGTACTTAAATATTGTAGTGTCGTGTAAAGTGTTGGCCACAACACACACTCGTGTTTACTTGGTATTAAAAACACAATGTAAACGTCAATATTCTATACATCTCGCTTTTGCGCAAACTAACATTCATAGCAAAATTGTAAGATTTATTGTTAATATAAACATTTCTATAAATCCATATACTTATCTGACTTCGTAGTCTCCAACAGCACCCGAAATAGACAACAGATATGACCCCCGCTAATAAAGACCCACCGACATTACCCCTTCCTTGCTCCTAGACTTTTACAATAAAATATTACCTGACATCTTCTTCTTGTTCTTCAGTCTGTTTTTTTTCCATTCTTGGACATAGGCCTCCCCCTTGATCCTCCACAACTCCTCGTCTTGGGCACACAGCATCCATCTCCCTCCGGCTCATTTCTTGATGTCATCAGACCACCTTGCCTGGGGTCTGCCGACACCTCTTCGGCTTGTTCTCCGCGGTCGCCATTCTACGATCTTTTTTTTCCATCGTGGATCCTGGCATCTGGCAATATGCCCAGCCCAGCTCCACTTAAGACCAGCGACCCTTTCCGCTACATTGGCTACTTTGGTTCTTTCTCTTATCATGACATTCTGAATTCTGTCCCTTATTGAAATACCCAGCGACTTTCTCTCCATAGCTCTCTGTGTCACTAACAGCTTGTTCATAATTCGTTTCGTTAGGACCGATGTTTCCATTCCATAAGTAAGCACAAGGAGAATACATACATCAAAAAGCTTCTTTTTCAAGTAATGTGAGTATTTACGGGATTTCAAAATGTATAATAATTTTCCAAAAGCTGCCCAGGCAAGAACACGTCTTCTCTATATTTCTGCCTCTTGATTTTCTTTGGCAAGCATCACGGTTTGGCCTATAGATATGTGTTATCTGTCTACTCTTTCAATTTGTACTCCATCTTTTATGATGGGGAAGGACTCTTCTGCGTTACTCATCATTTTGGTCCTGGAGATGTTCATATTTTTTATTTTATTTTATTTCAATTGGCATATCTACAGACCATATACAAACTTTTATTACAAATATGGTAAAAACATTAGTCCATTTACAGATAGCACATACAAATTAAATAATGCAAAATATTGTGGTACAAAACCAAAGAGAAAAAAAAACACAAGTCAGAACATAACAAAAAAAATATATATTACGAGAAAAAATAAGAAGAAGTAAACAAAAAAAGTATGCACACACAGGGTAGAAAATAAAGTGTGCGGTCTCGAAAAAACAACAGTAAAAAACAACAGAAAAAAAGTAGTAAATTAAATTAAACTGAGGCTGAGATTGAAAACTTTGAAAATCTATAACATCTAACAATAATAAAATGTAAGAAAACAAGCATTATCGTGGTAAACGGGAAAAAGGAATATGAAAAGAATGGGAAACAAAGAAACGCATCCAATTTCAACTACATACTCATCGCCAACGCTGCGATATGTCTTCTGAACTGTGGAAGAGTAGAGCTAAGAATGTCCACTCTCTGAAACAAAGAGTTATAGTTTTCACACGAGCGACGGATAAACTTATTCCTGGCATAGCTCGTGTCGAACCGAGCAATGTGAAATGTCTGAGGATCTTCAATCACATGTTCACACAAGCTAAATTTATTTCTGTCAGCATAGTTTTCAATTCCTCCTCATCTTTGGCAAATATGACAGTATCATTTGCGAACCGTAGATTTCTGAGATACTCGCCGTTTATATTTATGCCTTTCTTAGACCAATCAAGTGTTTTGAAGACATATTCGAGGGCCAATGTAAATAGTTTTGGAAAAATAGTGTCACCCTGTCGGACACCTCTTCTGACCTAGAACACAATATACCAAACTTTACCATAGTTTGGTGCCATACATCATTTCCATTACAATTTATGGGTTCGAATAACTAAGAGGTCACTGTATATATATTTTTTGTTTTTATTATATTATTTCTGTTATTTTTTTGCATTCAATAACATATATTTTTAGACCAAATTGAATAAGTACTGCCTCAGAACAGACTCGTGTGGTGAGGCAGTTAATTTCCAAATAGGAACCAATTGTGCATAGTATGTTTAAAATATGTCTTTTTCGAATATATATAGTTACTTTTTTGTTATTATAATATATTATGTAAATAATGCATAATAAATAACTTAATTTAAAAAAATATATATTGTATGTTGTAGGTGTAGGTATATTTGATCAAATTTAAAAGTATTATTAAT
This sequence comes from Molanna angustata, assembly GCA_963576475.1. Lineage (NCBI taxonomy): Eukaryota > Metazoa > Arthropoda > Insecta > Trichoptera > Molannidae > Molanna > Molanna angustata. Next base: position 45,904,127 of record OY754966.1, read on the forward strand.
ACACGGAATACTTTTAAATTAATAAATTGCATTAAGGTTATGTTGGTATAATGTACAAGGTGAACTGTTATATAAAGCAAGGTTGCTTAAGGCGGTACTACTGCTACTGGGAAACGGAACCTTGATTTTACATGTCAAATACATCGCATTATTATTATCATTATATTAGTGATTGACAATTATATTTCAAATATCAAAATCTATTTGTCGTTTGGATTTTTCGCCACAGCTATCCAAAGCATTATTAACATATCCTTGAGACTTAAATGAAAATGTTGCCAACAATACTTACGCTTATTTGCACAAGTGTCAGCTTAATAATTTGCAGCCGGTGTTTGAAGCAGCTACGGTGCTTATCTTTGGGGCTGGTAAAGCTTAATACATCTCCTAATCGACCTTAATTATTCGAGTCGTCCAGCAGGATTAATCATGATACGACATTGCCATTGATTTTTGTATAAATTAACATACCTAATCAATTCAATCTTATATTTTCTTAAACGTTGCATAAACGCAAACATTGGATTTTTTCTCTGTCGGTTCATGAGTGACATCTGTGCGAGAACACTGTCTCCTCATGTATATGGACTGTTGCTTTCATTGTTTACAAAAAAGAACAACTTCTCAATGGATGGCGTTACAAAAAGGTTTCTTCGTCACATCGTGGATGGCAATATTAAAAATGTCCTAATATCAGACGATCTGTTTCTCATTATTAAAATATATAGAACTGTCAAAATTGCATTGATAACTCAATAAGAAAGCATAAATGATGAACGTTGCGCAAGTGCATAAAGCGATCACGTAAACCAGATGATGACAGGTCCTAAGCCCTTTAGGTCTTAGGTGCCTTGAGTTCCTTGTTCTACTATAATATTACTTCGTCTCGTCAGGAAACTTTTTTTTTCAAACTGCTTAAAAGGCGCAGCACATCCATAAAATGACATTGAAGAATTATCAAGTTCTCATAATAAAATATTTAAAAACAAAAATAATTTTATAAACTCATTTTATAAAAATGCTGAAAAATTTACATACAAAATTTGAATACTTTGAGGAGTGACTTGGACGTATGGAGTATTACGTTGGCCACAACCCACTGTTTTTTTTATAATTCCACCATAATGAAGTAATAATGAAGTATGTTGATTCCTAAAGTAAATTATAAACCTAAAATCAACTTAATTGAATTGAATAAATTCTTTTCTTTTACCTTTGTTTAAACAAATAATTATAATTTTTTTTTAACATGTCCACGTAGGGGACGCCAGCTATTAGGATTTGGGTCCATTTTACTCTTCCGAAGAAGCGCACTACGTAGCGTTGGGAGGGGTTTGCAATCTAGAAAAGAGTTTATTAATTCGGATTTTAAAAAGACCCGGGTTGTACGAAGGTGGAAATACAGAATTCGGAAGATCGTTCCACAGTCGGGTTGCTGTATTAATAAAGGAATTCGAGAAGCGACTTGTTCGTATATGTTGAAGGTCCACTGTGAATGGGTGCTGCGATTGAGTGAAGCGAGTGACTCTGTTGCGAGTGGGTGGAGGCGGGACCAAAGATGCAAGTTCTTCTGAACAATTCCCGTGGTAGTATCTATAGAATAAACTTAAAAAAACCGATTCTGCGTCTGTGTTCTAGTGATTGCAATCCATCAGTCAGTGATGGATCATCAATCAGACGTATAGCACGCCTTTGTACAGCGTCGAGGGTATTCAGTAGGTATTGGGGGGCGCCACTCTAGAGGTGACTGCCATATTCAATAATTGGACGTATTTGCGCTTTGTAGAGTATACAGATCTGGGTCTTAGTAAAATATCTACGCGCTCTATATAGTACGCATATACCCATCCTTGTACCCTTAAATCATTACTAAAAGGTTACTTCATCCAACCAACCATCTCAATTCGACTTCAACTGACTCTGAAATATGTTGTGAGCAAATTATACAAATTCAAGTACCTATTCAAATACAATGTTATAATATTATACAAATCAAGCATTCATCGTGTGTAAAATCAATCAAAAGCGTACGTTGTTTATTACATGAATTTTTATACAGTAGTACATTGAGTGTTGATAAGATAAAAAATAAACAAAGCGTGCGTGCGTGTGTGCGTGATAAAGGGTAATCATAAATCATGTGTTAATTTGAGTGAATTGTAAAGAGTAGGTAATCATTCAGTCAGCTCTTAGTAAGCCAAGTTTACAATTGAAGTAATTGTATACATACATATTATATACATAATCGGGCACTCATTCATTGATCACTTCTGTATGACTTGGAGACCAAACATGCTTATCTCATTGGAAGGTTGTGGGAAAATACTTATCACATAGAAATTCGGGAACCATAGGCCAATACAAAAGTGCACTTTACGCGAATGAAGTTATTAACGGGGTTCAGGTTTTCAATAAGTTTTCAACGCAGCAGATGTTCAATACAACACATATCGGAAGAATGCAGCGTCCATGTATATGAAGGCCCAAAGTCGCACATTTGCGAATTGACACCGGCATTTGTGGATTGGCTCGGAGCCCTCGA